>NW_020769320.1:21980169-22011285 GCF_900518735.1 Pseudonaja textilis | reverse complement strand
CTATTCTTGTTCTATTCTTATTCTATTCTGCCCCTTATTCTATTCTACCCCTTATTCTTTTCTATTCCACCCCCTATTCTATTCTATTCTATTCTATTCTATTCTATTCTATTCTACCTCTTATTCTATTCTGCCCCTTCTTCTATTCTGTTCTATTCTAAAATAAAACGTGAAGAACCTACAAAACGGGAACCTCCCCGACTCACTTGTCCGATTCCGAGCCATCCCCACCTTCCCCCGACAACGCGCCCTTTTCCTCGCTCCGTTGTCCCGCCGGCTTCTCCTTCGAGAGCGCCTCTTCCTCTAGGCAACCGACCGCTGCCGCTGGGAGACCGAGGCCTCCGTTCGGTTCGCTGTCGCCGCCCCGAAAAGCACCGGGGGAGGAGGAGGAGGAGGAGGGCGGCTGAGGGTGGTCCGCCGCTTCGGCTTCCCCGGAGGGCTGGCGCCCTTCTCGGTTTTCCGACGGGGCCTCCCCAGCCTGGGGCTGCTCGACCGGCCCGGGAGCAGCCGGCTTCTCCTCAGCGGCGGCGGCGCTCGAGTGAGGAGCATCTCCCGCGGCGAAGCCTCCCTTCGGGGCCGCCCAGGGAGGCTTGGGCTCCCGCGGAAACTCCGGGGAATTTGCGGGGGTTTCTTCTTCCCGGAGCCTTTCCGGGGAAAGCGGGGCCTGCTCGCCGTCCTCCTGCGGGCCCGCCGCCCTCGCCTCCTCGGAGCTTCCCTCGCAGGCGACCCTCAAGGTCTGCAACTGCTCCGCCACGACGCCGGAGTCGCCGTCCACCGGCGGGGCCGGAGAGGCCGCCATGCCCGAGGCCACACGTGCGGCTGCGCGAACCGATGACAAGCAAGAGGTGGCGCGCTATACTGACGTCACTTGCGCGGGGGGTTGTGGGTTGGTTTCTTTCCAAGGGAGCGGAGTGCGCATGTGCCGTCCCGTGTTGAGCGGGTGCCTTCACCGCAGTTGCTGGGGCTGAGCAGCAAATGCGGTGTAAACAATGGGGGGGCTCGTAACTTCTGAGGGAAGTTCCGAGCTGCGCCCACCTTCATTTAGATCAGCTGCCAATTACAGATTCCTATAGTACGGAGGTCTCCATCCTTGGCAACTTTAAGACTTGTGGACTTCAACTCCCAGAATTCCTGAGCTAACATTGACTGGAGGAGGAATTCTGGGAGTTGAAGTCCACAAATCTTAAAGCTGTCAAGCTTTGCTGGCTGAGGAATTCTGGGAGTTGAAGTCCACAAGTCTTAAAGTTTCCAAGGTTGGAGACATGCTATAGAGTACACTGTCAGTCTCGAATGCTGTACTTACACACCCGTCCCAACAAAAACACACTTGATCAACCCCTCTTGTGTTTTACACAAGCATTTTGACAGCCGCACACACAAACAAGCAGCTAACACAGAATTGCCCCATGGTTTAAGAACCATGGTTATGGGTAGGAATGAAGGTTCAATGACAGGCCCAAAGGATAATCTCCAAACAATACTTGCAAAACCTGACATTTTTCACGAAGTCATGGATATAACCAGAAACAAGTGTGCTGAAATGAGTAAATTGACATTTGAAATTAGAGAGCAAGAAGATAAGCCAATGTTATATAATATGGGATTTGTTTTATCAAAGGTTGGACAAAAAGACATGGTAATGTAATAGATTAGATTATTTTGTAATAGAAGTTCAATAGATTGATATAAAATATAATATAGACATATATAACCATTGGATGAAAGCACAATATAAATTTTAAAATAAAATTTGGAATATCTCATATAAATGATGGGATAAATAGTTCAGCCACGGATGATTAATAACTAATACATATATAAGCATATGTTACTTTGACAATGTGAAAAATTATATAAACTGTGAGTAATGATGAAGAAAGGATAGCACAAAAGATTTGTAACCAACTGACGCACTGTATGTATATAAAATGGAAGATGGTTTTATGTTTTGTTTGTATATGTTTCTCTTAAAAAATAAAAACTTTTATTAAAAAACATGAATATAACCAGAAGCAGTATAGATTAAACAGCTCCAATAACAATACTGACAAAAGCTCATGGTTGGCTACTTGCTAGTGTTACAGAAAACCCTCAAAATAAAATGTGTTGCACAATTATATGTTTTTAATCTGAGGCCGCAACTCTTTGCAAAGACTGTCTGATATTTGTGGCAAGATTGCTTTAATGGTTAAATATTTTAGTGACTAGGAGAATTAAGATTATCTGTTTTTCATTGGCATCATCTAGAATTTCACACAGACTAGATTTGAGATAAACACTTTGCAGAGTCCATACATATGCACCAAGATAATGTGCTCTAGCATTTGGATATGAATACTAGATTGAAAAAGATTCCAGTAATTTGAAAAGGTAGAAGGGTTCACACAGTTATCTTCGTAACAGCAGTTTATTTAATAAACTGAGCCTCTGCAACCATATTCACCTTTGGATGCCATTAAGTGAGTGTTCTGTTTCTTTTTTGAATTAGATATATATCCATCTATGGATTTTCATAATGAGATATAAATTGCATATATATAGTTGTGTTAAGCCCTGCTAAAATGAAACTAATCTTTAGATCACTGGTCGCCAACCAGTGGGCTGGGGACCACTGGTGGTCCGCGAGAAAATTTTGGTCGTCCGCAAAGAAATGTCACCCCCCCCAAAGCACCCCCCCAAAGCAATTAGTCCAGGCTGTGCGGGAACACAACGCTGCGCCACCCACATGGCGCGTGGGAACACAAGGCTTGTGTCATTTGCATTGTGAACAACACGAGGTAGTGAGAGGAGGGGGGAAAGGACGGAGGGAGGGAACTTGCCCCATTTGCCCCACATGCCTGGCCTGGCCACCAGGCTGCTTGTTTCAGCTTCTTTCTTCTTCTGCTTTTGGTTGCAAAAGTCTTTCTTTCTCTCCCCCAAACTCTGCCAGAAATGAGTCTTTGGGACCCTGCAAGACCTCCTGCTCCAAGAGGCTGTGCCGGCAAAGATTCATTTCTGGTGAAGTTTGGGGAGAGAAAGAAAGACTTCTGCTGCTTCTGCTGCTTTCCTTGCATGAAGCCAAAAGTCTCTCCGTCCCTTGAGAACGGAGCTGGAGACAATATCCTGCGATCCCAAATAAAGAATGATCGATCGGTAGGAAAATGGAGTGGGGAATTTTCCTGCAGACTTTTTTGAGGGGGATTTTCCCAGGGTCTCTGGTCCGCGGGATTTAAAATTATGAGTTTGGTGGTCCCTGAGGTCCAAAAGGTTGGCGACCCCTGCTTTAGATGACACATTTTCTCATATAGGAGATTGTTATGAATTGCATGAACTGTATAATGAATTAATTTATATGAATTGTAGACTATTAAGTGGTTTTGTTATATTACTGCTTTATATTCACACTAGTGCTGTTAAATGCAGTACTCGAGCAGGCTGTAATGTTAATTATTTATATACTTTAACTGCCACTTTCAATAAGCTTCTTTTGCCACAATATGTCAAGGTTAACATTAAATAATCTAAAATTATTGAAATTTCTCTCATTCTCCTTCCAAAAGTATACTGTATTTTTTCATTTGTTAAACAAAAAAGGAAAGGTAGTCACTGCAAAACTTCATAAAATCGGTATTAGGGTAATTTAAAAATCACTAAATTGTGTAAGGTTTGAGAATTTCAGGTTGTTTTATAAAGATACATTTTATCCCATGATTGAAAAGTTATAGTTTTTTTAAAAAAAATTCTCTTTAAACTTGTTTAGACCTGTGTTTCTAGATCTATATTTCTTAATTATTCATATTGCTCTTGCTTGTTTTAGTTGGCAGATTTTGATGATGCCAAAAAAAACCATTTGTGGAAAGTGTTATGGAGACTTACACTGAGGATCTGGTAAGCTAGTCATTCCTGAAAGATGACATTCTAGTAGAAGTTAGCAGTCAGGAGGTAGTTTCTGACCCCCAAAATTTCTCCAGAGCAAGGAAAGATCATCCACATGTCCCCTGGGCTGTTCCTCTCAAGTATACTAGCAGGATCCAATTCTTTTTGTGGTCAGCAGGTGAGTTGAGCAGTTAGAAGCTGAGGGATTCCATCTAAGCTCACAGTTGTAATATAGCCTACATGAACATATTATTAAGCCGAGCCTCATTTTTTAATTGCTTTTGGAATTACTTTTTTATTGCTTTTCAAATATCAATAGCTTTTGGAAGAGCAATTTGTAATCTGTCTCAAGATTGCAATATAGAAACATAGACATAGCCTGAAGCTACAGCAAATAACTGCAGGCAGGAATATAATTCAAATGCCTAGCAAAGAGTGCTTGCCTGAAAAATGCTAATTACAACCCACAAAACATTAGCATAGTCCAAATACATTTCTGGAGTTACAAAGCCGAAACAGGTAGTCAGCCAGTCTAAGAATCAAAGAGTCATGAACAAGAATTAGTAACAACAGTCACAAACTAGAATTTTGAATGGTGATTTCCAATGAAGATGCCAAGCAATTATAGTATCTGCAATTATTCAATCCTCATCCTTCGCTTCTTTATGAGTCTAGATCTGTGGGTTATGTGTCACCATCTGACTTTTCTAGCTGCACAGGAGATGCCTGTGGCTGATGATCCTCTATTGAATCTTGCCTTAATGATTCCTGAGGTTGACAATTCTGAAGCACTGGGTCAGTTGGTTGGAGCGGGTAATTAATGACAAAAGGAGAATTAGAGTGTTGCTTTTGGTGGATACAGCAATGACTGCATTCTTAATCATGATTCCGATTCCAATAGACTATGGAAGTGGTTTGTCATGCACTGTGTTAGGCTCACCAGAACTCTAACTATTGGCTCCCAGAATGATAGATACAGATACAGATTAACAGAGTTGGAAGGAACCTTGAAGGTCATCTAGCCAACTCCCTGCCCAAGGAGACCCTACACTATTTCTAACACTAGTCCAGTCTCTTCTTGAAAGCTTCCAGTGAAGCTCTCAAAACTTCCCAGGGCAACTTCTGTTCCATTGGTTGATTGTTTTCACTGTCAGAAAATTTCTCCTTATTTCTAGGTTGAATCTCTCCTTGATCCGTTTCCATCCATTATTCCTTGTCTGGCCTTCAAGATGCTTTGTAAAATAGCTTGACTCTCTGTGGCTTCCAAATATTGGAACACTGCTATCATGTCTCCCCTGGTCGTTCTCTCTTGGACTTTTGCAAAGTTTGTAATGGCAATTATATAACTTTCACTGAGAAATGATGTTAAGGATGATGCTCTTACTACATACTTTTGAAAGTCCTGTATTCTCCTAGAAACACAACTGTTTCCATAGTGATCCAAACTAGTTGCATTGGTTGCCTAGTAACAGAGTTTACCAGTAGCCTACTTTGCAGTATTTTCTACAAGAAAATAGTTATGCACAGGCATCCAAATAGATGTTATTTCTACTGATGGAAAATGTATTATTTAATGTGCAGTGATGTATATGATTCTGTATTCAAGCGCTGTGATTCTGTAATTGAGCACATATATTGGCAGATTTCAGTACTTACTTGCATTGTGTACTGGGTTATAAATATGACTTTGGAAAAAAGAATTAACATTCAACAAAATATGATTTAAGCTTGGGAAAAGTGAATATTGGAAAAAAGTTAAACTGGCTCCACCTTAATTATTAATTATTATTAATTATTAATTATTATGATTAGTATAGAAGTCAGAAAGGGAAAACTTGATCAGTCTTTTAAAAATCTATTAGCACAGCCCAGGGATGGGATTCATTTTTTTTAACAACTGTTTCTGTGGGTGTGGCTTAGTTGGTGGGTGTGGCTTGGTGGTCATATGACTGGCTGGGCATGGCCAACTCAATATCACTCACATTGAGGCACACATCTCCTCGCCTGGCCTCTCATGACTGTGGGAGTCGTAACTTGAAAAATGGTCATAAGTCACTTTTTTCAATGCCATTGTAACTTTGAATGGTCACTCCACACAAGCAAAGGAGGGAAAAATACTCCAGAGAAGTTCCTGAGACAGGAAGTCTAGTCCTGCTAAGAATGTAATAAGGGTTAAAAGAGAGGCAGTTTCTGTAAGCAACACCAGAATGTTTCCTTCCTGCCTTCCTTACAGGATTAGGCCAGTAATTTCTTCTAACAACCGGTTCTCTCAACTGCTTAGAATGTGAACAACCGGTTCTAGCGAATAGGTGCAAACTGGTAGAATCCCACCCCTGCTATAGCCTATATCCATGATGGCAAACCTATGGCATGCATGCAGGAAGTGTCATGCAGAGCCATTTCTGCCAGCACATGAGCCGTTGCCCGGAAGAGATCCACTGCGCATGCGATCATGCCTCCTGACAGCCAGCTGACTGTCGAGTATCTGCCATGCATGCACGGGGTGGGATGTGGGAGGGGGTCATGCATGCATGCACAGGAGGGAGGGTCTCGCATGCATTGCATTTTGGGTGCAGGCATGCGACAACAAAAAAGGTTAACCATTACTGGCTTATATCAATAAAGTAGAAATCCATTCTACTTGTGATTTCTTGTGATTGTTGTTTCCTGATCTGGTCTACCTTAAAGGGCTGACGCATTAACAGGAAAGTTGTACATGTCTTCTTATTCAGTTACTTGTATTCCATTTTTCTCTGATACTAAAGTCCAGTTCATTTTATGAACAGACGTGTAGATTCCTCATTTGTGTGTGCATGCAAATTCAAGTCAGACTGAAATAGCGACAAAATGGGACTATTTCAACCATGTCACCTCTATTCTTCCTTGCCTGCTCCTGTCATACTCCTGTCAGAGTCTAAATCCGAGAAGGAAGATGACAGGGAGTGGGAGTGTGGCTCCATTGGCTGAGGAGGAAACTGGGGAAGGGCAAAGTCCAGCTGGGCAGAGCAGGGAGAGGTAGAACAAGGGAGAAGGGAGTTCAGAGGAAGACCCAGGCCCATCCCATCTTCATCCTAGGGCACGCAGGGAGGAATAGAAAAGAGAGCAACATGGGTTGTGTGGCTTACGGGGGAAGAAAGGGCCCTGATTCCCTTCATTAGCCACACCTGGGAAGAGAGTTTAAAAGATATGCAGGCGTTTGCTAGGAACAAACATGAGTTTATCTTGTGTTGACTTTGATTATCCGCGTTCCTGGCATCCTCCCAATCGTGTTGAATTACTGCCATTCCTTCATGTCTGGAATTCCTTCTCCCAACCTGCTGGACTAATTACTTCATCTTGCCTTGATTAGACTTACAATTACAGTTTTTGTTGACAAGGTTTTAGACTTGATTCTCTGCAGCCCAAGGCTGTTCCTGGAAGAATTTTTGTCCAGCCAGAGGATAACCAGGACATTGGGGGGGAAATTGGAGCTAATAAAGGGACTCCTACTGATTACCTGACTGTGTTGCCTTTGTGCCATGCCCCGGGTCATCACAGCTCCCTTCTGGAAATATATAGGCAGAAAGTAATGTTTCTGACCCAAGTGGGTCACCAGAGATTTTTTTTTTTAATCTTAAAAAGAAAATAATACCACATAGGCATCAAGAAGGTCATCCAGCCAGTAAATGCTGGAGCTCCATTCAGTCACCCCAATGCAAGGGATTGCAGGGTCATTAAAAGAAAAGAATACCCATGCTTCTTCTATAACTAGAGCAGCCTTCACTTAAAGTGTCTAAACAGGAGACAGTAACAGACTAATTCCAACCAGGGGGGTCCCAGTAAAATGTTTTCATTGTTAGCACCAACATACATTTTGCAGACAGGGAAGAAAGGTAAAGAGATAACGCAATGCTAAAAACATTATCCACTGCATACTGGATGAGACTTGTAGTAAGTCACCAAAGAAAGATGAAAGGAGTAAACTGAAATAGAATACAGCAGAGATGTCAAAATCCAATGCACCTCCGAAAATATTCCTTACATATAGGAGTTTCTAATACTAGAAGTTAAAATTAGATCAGCACTCCAGTCATTACCAAATGGGAAAGCTACAAGAACTGATGCAATATCCACTGAAATGTAGCAAGTAACAGAAGAAGACTCAATCAAGGTTCTCACCAAGCTATACCAGCAAATGGGGTGTGTTAGGTCGGTGGATCGGGTCACATGAAGAGGCGAGACACGGTAGTGAACATTCAGCTCTTTATTATAGCTTGAGAAAAAGGACAGCAAAGGCTTGCGAGCTGCTTGGCTTTATACAGCCGGCTGGTGGCTCGGAGGCCAATGGCAGCACTTTGAATCTCCCGCGATCAGCTCGGCCAATCGCGGTAGATTCTTAGCACTCCAATCACAGGAGTTCAGTAAGCCAATCAGGTTGCGGTCCGGGTGGACCAATCGGGATGCGAGTCTACAAGAATGCTAACACAGAACAGGGTATAGGGAGAATAACATCATGGCTAACTGATTGGAAGAGGTCAGTCTACAAGGAGAGGTGACGGAGTATGTTAACTATCTTACCATATATGTTTCATAGTAGCAAGTGAATGGATTCAGTTACAGTGGCAATGAGTTCACCGTTGGAGCAGTGGTGGGGTTCAATTTATTTACTACCGGTTCTGTGGGCATGGCTTGGGGAAGGATACTGTAAAATCTCCAGTCAGAGGTGGTATTTGCCGGTTCTCCGAACTACTCAAAATTTCTACTATCGGTTCTCCAGAACTGGTCAAGAACCTGCTGAATACCACCTCTGCATTGGAGGACTTTTAAAAAATAGAGGTAGATTGTCATGAATCTGTCATGGAATCGAAAACAACTCAATGGTACATGATTACCTTAAGTAAAGGAGACAAGTTAATTGATTTCAGCATAACAACATTGTGCCAAAATTGATCTAACTCTTTAGCATCTCAACTAGATCAAGCTGTTGAATTAAAAACAGAGCTATTTTTAGTTGTCTAAATTTTGACTGTAGGTAGCCGTTTTCTAGGCTCTTGTTTGATCTGCAGCTTTTATCTAAAAGAAAGGATCCTTTGTATGTTTATTTCAATAGCAACTATTTTGCAGTTTTTATGACTCTGTTGTATAACCTGCATATTTGTTTGTTCCCTGCTTCACATAAGTCTTCTTTTCTTAAAGGTGAAGAAAGTAAGTCATTGGGTTAAATAATAAATTAAAAATTAAACAGCGAGGTGATTATAAACCCCACTGTCTTTTTTTGAGATCAGTATGTGCAACTGGAAAAGACAATGAATTAAAAATAGATACTTTGGTCATAATTTGTTTCCAGTTGTGGAAGATTTCTGTTTCTAATTCTGTATGTGCAAATCTAGTGTGCCCTGGGATAGCTGTGCATATATGTGCGGGTCAATTAGTAAAACATAAGGTGCTTCAAAGTCACTACAGGTAGTTCTTATTTACCAATCCCAATTGGGACTGGCAACTGTCACTAAGTGGCATCATCATGAAATGTTACATGCCCATCTAACTTACATTAGTTCCACTGTGGTTGTTAAATAAATCACCATGGATTGTTAGGGACAATGTTACATGACCCTAATTCGCAACTTTCTTCTGGCTTTTCTACTGATTTTGCTTCTCAGAAGTCAGAAGTGAAGATCACAAATGGTGATCACTTAACTGTGAAACACTAGAAAATTGTTGTAAACCCTTTTGGAAAAATCTTCCTAATTGTAGGGGGATTCTAATCTAAATGTTCATTTAGGTTAGTTTGCAGGTTCTTATCTCAGGTCCGATACAAACTGCTGGGATATAATGAGTTCCCTTTGAGTAAAAATAATTCAGCATAGTCATTTTGACTGAGCTTCACTGTGCACTACCTTTTAGGAAAGATGTGTGTTTCTAAATAAAAAGGTATGGAACAGCATTTTGACATATTTATAGATGCACTCCTCAATCAGAGTCCTATTAATTTCCCACATGTAATGTATAATGATGTCAAGCAAATACTAGAACTTTGATAGGGTTTTTTATTATATATCTATATCTATATATCTATATCTATCTATCTATCTATCTATCTATCTATCTATCTATCTATCTATCTATCTATCTATCTATCTCTATCTATCTATCTATCTATCTATCTATCTATTATTATTATTATTTATATTCATTAATAATCTTTCTAGGCAGAAAAATATTGGCACCCTTAGTGCCTTTCTCACTCTTATCTGAAAAATAAACGTAACCGTATCATCTGTTTACAAAAGTGAAATAATTTTGCTAGAACGGGAGGATGATGATCAAGGATTGTGAATGCTTTTATTATGAAGCAGTTGTTAAAAATTAATATGCTACAGCCTTGCTTTATTCCCCTCTGTGTAATAACAGGTTCAGAAAAATGGTCCCGGGAACATCTAACTCTCAGAGTTGTATTAAAGTAAAAAAGACTGGATAAGTAAGAGAAACCTTTTATCAATGGTAAATGTCTTAATCTATTCTACAGTCTTTCTCATTGGATTATGTCAAAGGTTGACTTAAA
Organism: Pseudonaja textilis; assembly: GCF_900518735.1. The sequence goes on along the minus strand of NW_020769320.1, from coordinate 22,000,889 downwards.
GTCAACAAATGTTGTAAACAAGGAACCTCTAGCATGAGTGGTGCAGAGTATTTTTCAAATGGATGATGAAGGACCCTATCATGCCCAAAGTTGATTGTTCTGTTCTGTGGCCAATATGCTCTTTCACAATAATATTATCATTTTGGATCCATTCCAGTAATATGGATATAAAAGTCTGGCATATAACAAGTAAACTAATGGTCTGGTAATTTGTAGGGTCAAATCTATTGCCATTATATTTAAAACATAGTATGACAATAGCTTGGCTCCAGGAACTATGCTGAGTAAATAAAGCAACCAAAAAAGAGGTCCATCAATTTTTCTTTCATATTAATTATGCAGGGATGAAATTCTCCTGATGTCTTTTCCAATTTTAATTGTATAACATCATCTGCAGACACTGGTGGCCAGACTAGGAGATGTAATTTAATTAAGTTCTAATGACACCCTTTTAAGCATATTTTGAAAATAATTCTCCCAGTCTTCCACAGAAATCTGAGGCAGTGCATCTGTCAGTAAGAGAGAGGTTAATGATATCAGAACCAAGAAGCATTCTGCTGCAATTAAATTCCTGAAATAGTCTCTCTTTTCTTTCATTTTAAAAGATCCTTATAATTTTGAATAACTGAAAGGCACTTGGTAAATTAATTTTTCAGAATGTGTTATGCACATGGAGGAAGGTCCATTTTAATTCTGATGCAGTTTGTATCATCCTATGGTTTGAACCTTATAAAAGAAGGATGTGGCAAGCAAATTGATAAGTAACATTGTTGTTCACTAAAGTAAAATGAATGTATTAGAGCTGTGATGGCTGACCTTTTCAGCTTGGTGTGTCGAAAATCAGGAAAAAGTGTAGCCTTCCTCGGGTCGTGTGTCACTTCAAGAAATATCAATAATTTGGTTTATGACGGACCGGGCTGGGGTGATCACACAGGGCTGTGAAACTTGTCTCCCTGGTCTCAGGGCTGCAGGTGCAGGATGTGGGGATCGGAAGGCCACTTTACAGGGCTGTGAACCTCATGGATCTCCTTTCCTCCTGTAGCGTTCCTGAAGTAATGAAACTGACAAACCTCAGTTTATGGCGGTTAAAACTGGTTCTCTGCTGCAAAGATCTTGTGGCAGCGGTGACACCACGCCTCCACGCAACAAGCAGGGAGCAGGGATTGGAGCAGAGCACAGGCAGCCTCTAAATGTGCAGGTTTTCCCCACACCAACAGGCGTGTCAGTCAAAGTGCCTCGGCGTGTCACGAGTGACACGCGTGTCATAGGCTAGCCATCACTGTATTAGAGAATGCAACTGAAAAATAATGTATGTATTTAAAAAAAACAGGACATAGTTTGCCTGGAATACCATTTGTTCTGAATACACCCATTTATTATCACCTCAATAGGGAATTGCTATTTCTAAAGAGATTTTGTTTTAAAATCAAATAAAGAACAAATAAATATCACTTTAATTATTGCTGTTGGAACATGTACGGCTATAAAGGTAAAACATTAAGTGAAAATAACTCGATGGAATAATTATACACTCTATCACTGTAGCCCAATAATATCTACCCTGATATGCTATAGAGCATGGGAGGATCTAATGCTAATACTATCACTCTGGAGCTACATTTATTTTATTTATATGCACAACAAATGTAAATTCCCCATTGATATCTCCTTGGCAGTACCATGTAGCACAGCTAAATCCAGCCTATTTACTGACTGGGCTAAATGGAAACTTGCAAAAGAAGAATCTGTCGTTAGATTGTTTAATCTGAAGGTGACACACATCTTTGGAGCTCAGAGGCCGTTTAAAGTGAGTTTGGAGGGAGGCATGAGTTCCCATGTCCCGTCCCCAATATGAGCATTTAAATCCTTGGCAAGACTGATAATGGTATCTGGGTACTGACATATTAAGCATATCTCATGAATTACTTATAATTAATGTAGGAATATATATATATATTAAAAATTAACAGGAGGAGGAGGAGGAAGTTATTCAAATATGAGATGGACATGAAGCCAAAACTGCAGACTCCCATCATACCTGCCAAATTTGCCACACAGAGACCTGAATTTGGGGACTAGCTTCAACTGAATAGCTCCAACAACTTCTATAGCCTGCTCCTCATTAGAAATAGGATAGTGTGCTTTCAGAAAGTGGAATATTGGGGTCTAAAAGTTAACAGAATTAAAAATTTAACAAATAGCTTGGTCTGACAAGCTCCAATTAGCTTCTGTTCTGCTGCATTAGAGCCAGGACAGATACCATAGGAAGAAAAGGGATGAGGACAATGGGAGTAAAAAGATCAATAAGGGCTTGACAATTGTAGCTAGTAAAGTTTTCTTGTGTTTATTTAGCTTTAGTACAGTATTCTCTTGTTCACCCTTAAGCAGGGATACAAGGACTGATAAGATCAGCTTCAATATCATCTGGCTTTATTGTGTAGTACTCATATTGTATAGTACAATATTAATGCAATATAAGGGGTTTTCAATTCAATTGTACAGAATGCAAAGGATATGTGTTTGTGTTTTATTTTTATTGTTATAATGTACACTGAAGATGGCATTTAATTTCGTTGTACGAGGTGCAATGACAATAAAGTAAAGTAAACTAAACTAAACCTTAGCCTTATTAGGCAGAGTCTGTCTGACTCCCAAAACTTTGCTTTGTCAAGGACAGGCATGAAGAAGAGGAAATATTGTTGGCAAGATATGTGCTATTTAAGAAGTGATAAAATCTAGCTGGTATAGTTCTAACAAAATAGATGGTTTTTATAACATAAAAGCTTCTACTAGAAAAAATATTAAACATTTTAATTTTAAATGTGATTAAATATGGTCTCATCTTAAATGTCATTAGAAGCAAAATATATTGCTGAAAGACCGGCAAAATTCATTTGTATGTGGTGAACCTGGGACCCATTCAACTGCACATAAATCTATTTGGCAATAGAAAAGTTGTCCCAGAGAAAGTATAATTGCCCTTGTAGAAACCCAGCAACCAGAATTGACTCTGTTCAGAGAAATATGAAGAGAAACTGTTTTTTTTTGAAGAGAGTGGATTTACATATCGGGTTAGCTGATTCTTTTGAAGTTATAAGCATTTTGGACTATCTAAGTCTACCACTCTTCATTTCCACAGCAGGTATTGATCTACTAGGTTGTTTTAGTTGCTGATCATAGCTATCAGCTTTATTAACATTATTAGTGGGGCAGTTTTTAGTTCTTTGTTCTAATGACCTTTTTTAGGAGCTTAATGAGTTTAATTCTGCCTGCGCTTCAATAAAAGCGGAGCGCTTTCTAGTTTATGTTTTTGGACAAATGCTTCTAAATTATTTTAGTCTGAATCTAGATTGTTGTTTCTGGAAGCCAACTGCTCAAACATGACAGTTTGATCTGTAAAAGGCATTATTTTGCTATAAATCCAGTTGAATTTCCCCATGGAAGTAACCTCTCCTTTACAGACTTTCTGCAAAGTCTTGCTTTTATTTTTTATTCTTATCTTAAGAGTGACAGGTAAGCTGACAAAAGTTAATTGAAAGGGATATTAGGAGGAAGTTAAATTGCCCACTTATTTCTTCCTTTAAGAGAAACTGAAAGATCTGAGAATTGTTGTTTAAAAACTTCAATCTGAGAGTCCCATTCAAATGCTGTAAATTTATTAGACATCAAAGGGGTTTATGATCTCACAGATTTGTTGCTTGTAAAGCGATTATTTATCTTTCGTTGTTTAGATAAAGTAAGTGTTGGGTGAGAACAAGAACTATTAACATGTCATTTCTTCCTTTTCCTTCATTCTCTTGACTGAAAAGCTTTAATAACCTACTATTTAATTATGGAAATCTTATTTAGAAGATTAATTGTTAATATTTTTGCACTTACACATTTTCATAGCTTAGCCAAACAAGCAGAAGAAATAGATAATTTTTTTCTCATTATACAATGGTATATTTATGGACCTGGGGCAATGAAAATGTAGGATCCTTATGACTGAAATAAAGAGACTCAACATAGCCTAATATGAAATAATACAAACCAAGACAGTGGATTAGATCAATATTTAGTTTTGCATAGAGATGACTTACAACATAATTAGGGTAGTAATTGTTTATGGCGATTATTACAAGTCAACATATAAAATAAAATTATACTCAATGTTACATCACTTCCATTCTAATATTCTTCACTTGGAAGAGTAATGTTTTCTGGAATTCAATTTGTATCTACTGTCAACAGCAGTCAGTCTTGACTTAATTATTGCCATCAATATGGATAACTGTTAGCATGTAATAGGCAAGCTACCTGCTTATTATACAAATCAAGCCTAAATATGATTATCATTTTTGTTTATCTAATACGTTATTTTTTGTTATCATTAATAGCCTCAAAACTTTAAAATTGTGATTATGCAATGCAGTCTTAAACCATACACCATGATTAATAAAATGGAATGATAGTGTTCACTTGACATGCTAAGTCAAAGGAAATATGGTACTTTATGGTTAAATATAATAGCCTAGCTGAGATATTATTTTATATGATTTGTTTGATAGCCCCTGTGGTTTGAAAACCATGTTTTATGGGTTATCATATACAAAAGTTATTTCAAGAATTGTCTTTTCCAAATCACATCTACCCGAGCCAGGTGGGGATGCAGGAAATGCTACAGGTCCCTTCTCCTAAGGAGGTACATCAAGTAGGACCAAGAAGAATGGACTTTTCCATGGTGGTTCCCACCCTGTGGAACATCACCCCCACAGAGATAAGATTAGCCTCCATTTTGATACTTTCACGAGGCCCTGAAGACCTGGTTTTCCAAAGACTTGGGGCCCCCAGAGTGAAAAAGAACTCATCAAGTGGCTTATTTGATGAACTGATGGTTGTTGCCCAGAAGTGGAGGTCATTGCTTTTAATTGTTTTTTATATTGGATTTTTATTTTGGTAAGCCAGAATAACTGACTGTGGCCATGTATTTTTTTTAAATAAATAACTTTAGAAAATAAAGAACAAAGTTTTGGAGCTATGCATTTAAACTTCTAGACTCCTCTTTAAAATAACTGATGAAAAAGAGATATCATTCTTTAGGGTGTGATGGTTATACAAAGGGAAAAGAAAGTTTCATTTGCTGTTATTTCTGTCTATAAGTATGAAAACGTTTTTCTGCTGTCTTTCTGTTATCCATCCTAGCACAGATGTGATTATTTGCTTATTGTCTTTGCAAAGACTAGTGGAAAGTAATTTAACCTTTACAAAGTATTAGACAAACATCAGGGATATAATTGTATAACTAAAACCACAATGGCTGACTTTTCTAAGCTAAAGCAGAGTAGAATAGTTTGTAGGATATGATTTTAACTTAATTTACAGTATTGAGAACTTGACCATAGTCTTGGCATATTATATTAGCCAGGTCTCCCCATTAAGCCATAGAAAACCTTTTTATATACATTCCCTGTATAGGGATTGTGGTTTATTAACCTTAGTTTAATTGTGGTTAAATTATGGTTTATTAACCTTAGCTAAACCTAACTAAAGGTTACAGGAATGGGAAATTAAGAAAGGTTATTTGAAAGAATACATTGATAAATAACTGATTTTCTTTTCTAAATTTCATGTTATCATACACAAATGATTTTTTTACAACTTTTTTGTCAATCAATCCAAAATAAAGATTTCTGGTCTCAACTGCTTATTAATCTTTAAAATTATCTGAACTATTCTATGTATTTCAATCCAAAATTTTCTAGCTTTTTTATACTGTACATTCACCAAGGCCTTCTTGTTCATATTTCCAACATGTGTTTGAAGTACCATTGCAGAGAATTCCTCTATATGATGGTGACATATATCAACAGTACATCATTATACAAAAATGCTCTAAGAATATAATATAGTCTAAATTTTAAAATTTGAAGAACAACTAATTTTCCTATTGGTCATCTGTATATGATAACCACTTTATCATATATTCTAGGCACGATGACCTAGAGATGAAGACTCTTGCCTTCTACTCCGACGGTTGAGAGTTCAATCCTAGGTAGCAACAGATGTTTCTTTAACAGGGCGCAAAGAGAAAATATCTGCCGCAAGCTCCCCTTCTGGGCACCAGGAAGGACATCTGGCCAGTAAATGCACAGTTCTATTCAGTTGTCTTGAGTTCACCCGAATCAAGTGATTACAGGGTTATAAAAAAAGACATACATTCTTTCATTTGTTCTATTTAAAATTCAATAGAAGTTTATATATTTTGGCAATTATATGCTCATAACTTTTGCATAATTTCATATTAAACTGTCTTATAATGTTCAAAATCTATAAACACTTTTGTCTTCTTTAAATCTTTCTAAATATGAAAACTGTATATATGAAAACTATAGTAAGTATGTCTCTCTCTGTCATCAGTTATTCTCTTGATTTTTTTTGTGTGTTCTCTTTGACATAATTCTAGTATCTCACAATAACTTAGCCATTTGTATTTGCTTATTATTCCTCATCTGTTCAGGCTGCAAGATATTTTCAGGCACAACCTAGGTTGATAACTATTTAGTGTGGCAAGTCTAACATAATGATTTTTAAAATCTGCATGAACTTTAATTTTGTTATACCACAAATACCCTTGCTACTCTAATCTCAGGTCATGTCCCCCTAAAAACTTCTACTTCTGAATAGCACCCATTCAATCAAAGCTGAAAAATACAATTTCAAATCAGGTAAACCCAATCTTCCTCTGTCCCTTACATCCTGTAATACTTATAATAATGTGGATTTTTTTTTGTCTTGCTACACAAATGTAAATGTATCCTTTTGCTACTCTTTAAGTGGTGCATACATTCCCAAAACTGAAACAGAACCAACATTCTAGGCAAAATATTTATTTTAATCACAAATTCTTCCCAATAATGACAAAAATTATCATTTTTGTATTGTTATGGCTTGCTACAAACAATATTGTTTTAGAGATTAAAGTAATAATACAAGTATTATTAAGCACTAAGCATGTCTTAGTATATATTTTCCTAACAGTATAGTCATATTTAATAGAATTAACAGAATAATAGAGTTGCAAGGGACTTTGGAAGTCTTCTAGTCTAACTCCCTGCTGAGGCAAGAAACCCTATACCATTTCAGAGAAATAGCTGTCTAATCTCTTCTTAAAAACTGCCAGTGTTGGAGCGTTCACAACTTCTGAAGGCAAGTTGTTCCAACTATCAGGAAATTTCTCCTAAGTCTAGGTTGCTTGTCTCCTTTATTAGTTTTCATCCATTGTATCTTGTCTTGCTTTCTGATGCTTTGGAAAATAGGCTGCCTCCCTCTTCTTTGTAGCAGCTTCTCAAATATTGGAACACTGTTATCATGTCACCCCTAGTCCTTCTTTTCTTTAAACTAGACATACCCAATTCCAGCAACTGTTAATAACTTATGTAAACAATAGCATTGTAGACCTATCGGATTAAAAGTAAGTTATTAGGCATGAAATATATCTTAGAACATAGTCAACATTTTAAAAAGAAATCAATTATGTAAGCAAATTTGGGAGTATGATAAAATTATTCATCCTGATGGAGGAAATTAAAGATAGGAATTAATGAAGGACAAATAGGTAACAGGTGTTTTTTTGTCCAATAGATAAATAACTATTACAAACGCTTTCTACTTCATTAGGATTTCAGGAAATGGCCTAGTTGCCTGTAACTCCTGATTTGCACAGCACCAGATATGATCAATCACTAATAATCAGTACAATTTTAGGCAGAAGCTTCCCGTTTCTCAGTGCATGACAAATATTTCAGAGAGAAACAACATATTATATGCAACTACTGAATCTTTATGAAAATCAAATACTCAGATACCCTTTGATAGCTTAACGGAATACTTTATTTGCTTAAGGTATCTATGAATGACTTTATGACAAAATGCTTCTAAGATGGCTAATTATGACGGTGACCACTAGAAGTTGTACACATTTAAAGTTATTCTCCATGAACCCATCAACATGGTACTTATCTAATTGTGTTATTTTGTCTGAAAAACTGTCAAATAGCATGTTGTAACCTTTTAAAGCAGAGGTCTTCAAACTTGACAGCTTTAAGACTTGTGGACTTCAACTCCCAGAATTCCTTCTCCAGTCATGTTAGCTCAGGAATTATTGGAGTTGAAGTCCACAAGTCTTAAACTTGCCAAGTTTGAAGAACCTTGATTTAAAATAATGCATTTGGATTGCTGATAAACTCTGTTCTTTAATACATTTTATAAAAAAAATAATGAAACAGGAGTAGATAAAGTAAATTAAACATTCAAATTAAGATTTTGAGGCTAAGCGGTGGGAAAATACTGTAATCCAGTTCATTCTACAAGGAAGGGTTTTACACAAAGATCAATCTGTCGCTGAACCTGTGAGATTACCACCTTCTGTGTGGTAAAAGATCTCCCGTTGTGGCAATTCAAAAGATAGCTTCTTAAGCTATTTTAAACTTAAAGGTATTGAACACTCTATGCCAATGCTGTCAAAGAGCCATGCTTTTCCTGTTAAGATTCAGTCTAAATACTAAAATCAGATATTAGCAAATACCTTTTAGCAAGCTGAATCAAATGCTTTTCAAAGGTATAACCAGTGGTGGGCTGCAACTGGTTTAACAACCAGTTCTGTGAGTGTGCATGCGCAAGCACTGAAAAAACACCAATTTGAACCTCTACAAGGCAGCCTCAGTAAGTAAAACAGCGGAGGTGTGCGAAATCCACTGTGCCACACAAATCAGCTGAGCTGAAAAAGACAGAAATATAGGACAGGATAAGGGGGACAGGTGATTGTCAGAACTATCAGTTTGCTAGAACCAATCCTAACCAGCAGCATCCCAACACTGGGTATAACTATGGGCAACGCAAGAATACCAGATTTTGTCGCAGAAAGAGGATGCAATCTTTGTTGGCCAAACTTAACACTAGAGAGGGTTGAGAGTCAGATTCGCCTTGAGACTGAGTAGTTTCTTTTTCTTTTTTGCATGTTTCCACTGATAGACCTATTTTAATTGTTTCATGGGTTTTCTAGCTTAAAGTGTCAATTGTACTGCTAGTTTTCATGACCCTGAGATTTCTAATTGATTATCCTTCAACAAAAAGGAAATCATGGATGCAGAGGCTATTTAGTCAATATTGTGCAGATCCCTGGCTGCTAACTACTCTTATATAGATCATTTAGATTAATAATCCAGAAAACAGAGCAACTCAAAGTCTTTACATTGCCACCATCTTCTAATAGCTTCTACTGAGAAAGGCAATCTTCCTCCATCCCTGAGCATAGTAGCAATTAGTAGTTGGTAAGAAAGTGTGGCTTGACAGAAGAGTTTCTGTTGTGATTTACCCTAGCTGTCCTATCCAAAAATTGCGTTTGGCTCCTAGCTTAAAATATTTGGATTCTGTGGTTCCTAAACCTAAAATTTTCTGAGATGGCATTTTCAAGTAAATTCTTAACTGTCTTATTGATGAGTATTAATTAATGGATATTTATTAGATGAAATGGATGAATAGAGAATAATAGCCTACAAGCATACCCTCCTCTGAACACTTCCTGCTGAATTTCTCAAGTGAATGGGTATGGCTAATAAATCATAGCTGGCTCTATTTACGGACTGATAATTATATCATCTAAACCAGTGGTAGTCAACCTGGTCCCTACCGCCCATTAGTGGGCTTTCTAGCTTTCATGATGGGCGGTAGGGCTTTTGTCCCCTACTTTATGAATCACCATTACTGTGGAACCGGTGGGCGGTTAGGAGAAAATTTTTCTACTAACAGAGATACAAAAGTGGGTGGTAGGTATGAAAAGGTTGACTACCCTGATCTAAACCAACAACTCTGGCTTGCTTGTCTCAGAACAAAGCAGAGAAAGAACAAATTGATTTCTGTAGAGGACTTGGTCTGAAAGGAAAAAGTTGGGCTCCATGATTCTCAGATGTTTAGTCTATATGGCTTATTAGCTATGCCTGCTTACTCCACAGAAAACAATAGTACAAATCAGCAAGATGTGCAAAAATACACTGTTCACTGATAAGCCATAACTTAGAAGAATGCTGGATTAATGTGTCATTCACAGTCTAATTAAAGACAAAACCTAGTTCAAAGAATGAAGAAAATTAATATAATATATAGAGCATAGTATAACAGAGTACCGTATACTATTTCACAAAGAGATACAAGTACACATTCCATTTTTTTCCCTTTCAGTAATGTAAACTGAATTCAGTCAGGTCAAAATGTTCCTTCTGGGTGAATCAATTACTGATGTTTTGTCTTTTACAGTGTATTCTCCAAAATAATGAGGACAGCATGCAAGACTTTTCACCTTAGCTTGTTGATATGATAAAGTCAATGCCCCACAGAAAATTATTTAAACTACTAATTATCTTGTGCATTAGATTCAGTCAGTTTAGCACAGGAAAATATAACTGTTACTGGGGAAAAAAGGAAGATTATTTGTGCTGACTATTCTTCATCACATAGAATATAAAAAAATTAATCTAACATATATAAGTAAAGTCTTAATTAAGATATAAAAATTATATATGGGGGAGGGTGACTTTTGACACACAAATTCAAAGAAGCAGTTATTAACGGACATGAGAGGCAAAATTAAGTCCATCAGGATTCAAAATTCAGAACTGAATCACAACAGTCTAATGTAGAACTTTAAGATTTTATATAATTTTACATTTGTGAGTTGCAAATTGACTGGCAAAGTCCCTAAATGTCGCGTCAGCACTCAGCAATCTTATAACATTCCCATTATAATTCAGTACTATTCTCAATATTACAATATTCATTTCTGACTAAGAAAAATTGAATAATGATGCTTTGACTCACAGAAATATTGTAGGGCTTAAATCACCACCCTTTCTACATTGCTTTTAAACAATTATTTTACATATATCTAATCATTTAATTCATTTATTCACTGAGGAATGAATGGAATCAACATATTGAGAAACATAGATTATATAATGAAATCGATGAAAGCATATTATGGCAATTTAAGATGCTTACTTGAAGTCAAAATATAAAAAGAAAAATAAGCAGAAGTTGTTGTAAAATATTCTGTATTAACATCATATTCAATAAAACTGATTCAGGTACTTAGGCATTTTATATTATGGGTACAAGCACCGGACCCAAACCAACAATAGATAAGTATGTCAGCAACATATGTTTTAACTTTGCATGATTTCCTGGCAGCCCAACCTCTGTGTTTTTGTCCAGGAAACCAGAAGCAGAAATATAGGCAGTCCTCAACTTATTACCATAATTGAGCCCAAAATTTCCATTGCTAAGCAAGACAGTTGTTAAATGAGTTTTGCCTCATTTTACTAACTTTCTTGCCATCATTGTAAAGTGAATCACTGCAGTTGTTAAGTTAGTAGCATGGTTGTTAAGAGAATATGGTTTCCCCATTGACTTTGCCTGTCAGAAGTTTACAACAGGTGATCACATGACCCCAGGACACTGCAACCGTAATAAGTACATGCCAATTGCCAAGCATCTGAATTTTAATCACATGACCACAGGGATGTTGCAACAGTTGTAACTGTGAAAAATGGCCATAAACCCCTTTTTTCAGTGCTGTTTTTAACTTCGAACAATCATTAAACAAATGGTTGTAACTCAGAGAACAACCTGTATAAGGAATAATTTTAGTTTGTTGCTTTTAAGAACTAGGAACTAAAAATCCTTGCAAATCTATTGCAAATTATCCAAAGATCTATGAATAAATATGTCCTTTCCTGCCCTATGTTGGCAAGCAGCACTTTTCAGACAGACCTCTGGCTCTCAGCAAGAAGGTTCTACTAAGACAGTATTTGGATACTGATTGATGAAGAAAAGTATTTCTAAGTGTTAGCCCTTCATTTCAGCCAGAAAATTGTTCAGGGACAACAGTTACAATTCTCATCACTCATTTTTATTATCTGCTACAAGACAAATACTTATTTGCTCATTTAATATTGAAGTACATCTATAAAATTATGAACACAAACAACATCTTTTTAAAGACAAAAATTGGGCACTAGGAACATGCAAATATTTGGAAAAGATTCAATACAGTAATAAATATAGCTTCTTGTTATAATTGTCAACTTCAGTATTGATTTGCTGCCTGAGATGAATGACCTAGGTGGGCTGTAGACAAACAGGGAATGGGATAGCAAAAATGAGAACCAAGTTAAAAATGTGACTGGACTGCAATGACAATCAATTTATTTTGACCCAGATTCACATTTTGCTTAACTAACAATATGTCCTCTACACTGTGGCTATTAGATACGAATTTGAATCTATCTGAGAAAGTTCTTTGATCTGAATGGCACTGTATTTCACCTACCTTGTTTTTCTTATTTGAGATATTTTTACTGCTTCACAAAAAGATTAAGAAAATACACTTTAGAATCTAAAAGGCTTGTTGCAAAGAAGATTGCAAGAAACAAGCTCTGAAAGGAACAATCTCAAAGGTGCTTTGTTCTTCTTCAAAAGGCAAATGGACTGGGTTTTTTTTCCCGGAGGAAGAAAAAGAAAATGTTTCACTCCTCTTCCTCCTCCTTCCTTCTCTTCCTCCTCGTCTTTGGGGGGGGGGGGGGAAGTCCAGTTGCCATTTGAAGAAAAAAAAGCACCTTTGAGACAACTATGACCTTGATGACTGAGAATATCCACAGACACTTAGCAGCATTGTTTCCAAGAGAGAGACTCCATATTGTGTAGGGAGTTTGGATTATTGATCGGTTATCTAAAGGTGGCTGAACTCATACTTCATATTAAACCTAAACATGGCATGCAAGTCTTGTCAGACAGAAATAGCAGATATTGGGAAAATTTTGCAGTACAGTACAGTAAATTGCTTAATAAAGAGCACAAACCACTTCAGAAGGTATGCTTAATCAACTTAAAAATAAAAAAGGGGGGAAACTATTTTTAAAAAGCTTTTCTTTTTGTTTTCTTGCTAGCTTGGTAAAATACTGAGGAATCCGCATTGTCTTTCCTTGAGGGTGGTGTTTTAGTTATGAAGTTGCTGATCAATGATTTTCATTATGAAAAGGAGCGTTGTCATAACTGGTTGACAAGTTTGTCACTTTGAGGAAGAACTTTCCATCATCAGAATCACCGCCAGACAGTGGATGTTAGTGAAGTCTGACCTCTTTGGGCTGAAGTAAAGTATGGGAGGGTTATAGCTTGCTAACAATATTCTATGGTAGTTAATTTTCACGAGTGAGGCCACCAAGTCAAGCAGGAAAAAAAAAATTGCATTTGTAATCTGGCTATATCATCAAGGTCTTCTCACAATGCATAATGGATAGCTTGCACATGGGACAGTCATTAAAATATAAACTTGTAAAATGACATTACAATTCTCCCTGAGAAAAAGTCATACATGTTCCCGACTCTAAACTGAATAGGTCATTGAAAGATTTAATATGCATACTATATCTAGAGACATGCCTTTATTTTTTAATGAGGAGCTAAAGGTCAGAAGTCATATTTTTCTCTCTGACATTCTCATCTCATTTTAAACATTCATTTTGAAACTGCAGGGAGATAAAAACAAATGAAAGTTAGCATTGCCTATGTTCAGTATAACTTAGCAGATCTGTCTTGGTCTGGAGGAAATAGAGCTTGTATGTGCCAGCAGTGTTCAAGATGGTATGGTATGGATCAATTGTGTTGGCCTTTTTTACTCTACTTCAGTCCCTGGAAAAAAGTTTTTGACAGTTTTTTTTCTCACTTGTTACCTTTTTGAAGTAGATAAGTCAATGAAAAATAAATAAATAAATATTACACATACTGTAAATATTCACAATAGTACGCCCAGGACTGGCAATATATAAATTTACTAATGAATAAATACGCCCAATATCTGCATAAGAAGCTCACTGTTAGTCTAAAAGATTTACATGCATTACAGAATAGATGATTTGTTCTATATTTCTAAGTGGCAAATGTTTTATTTCCCCCTTTTCACTTACTGCTAAAAATGCTTCTGTTAAATTTAAATGGATCTTTTATCAGGTCAAGTAATTGTCCTCATTTTATTGACCTTGGCAGGATGGAAGGCTGACTCAATCTTGATCCAGTCTGGCTCAATGTCCAGGCTGAGGGCAGAGTTAGCGTGCAATGCTGCATTCTAACCACTGGGCCACCACAGTTGTTAGTAAACAATAGCTTACTATTGTAACAATAGTCAAACCTTTGTTAAAATTCTGCAATACAATGTCACTGACTTGTAGCCAGTTTATGCGGAAGAAAAGTAAACCAACAGATTAACAAGGAACCTAGAGGGAAGTTAATTATTCACAGTGTAACATCTTGTCTCTCTGTTTCAGGTTAAGCAAATTATCACGCTGCCTGGGAACAACACAGGGAGATAAATTCAGAACATTGAAAGATCACAGTGGAGTGGGGTGGCGGGGGAGACCACTGGATTAATAGTTCTAGACTTAGAAATAGGAGGGAAGCCTCTCTTAGGTTTTCAAGAACTAGAAGTGAAACGAGGCAGAAACTGAATGTGACACCCATACGTCATTGCTCCACTTAATTCTTAGAAGCACTGGAGAACAGCAAAAATCTGCTGAGTTCTCTGAAAACGTAGAAAGCTATTCAAGGAGAAAAAATAATGGCTTTTTTTTTTTTTACCAAAGTTTACAAATATTTCCAGTCCATAATAGAACCAAAATCCTTTTAATTCTGCAAATCCTGAGAGACAGTTTCCCTTAGTTATTCGCATTGCTGCCAATCTCAAAATAATAGAAAACAAAACAAAAAAAACCCCAAACATTCACTACTCTGCTTTCCAGAGGTTACCAAAATAAGGAAGGAAGGAAGGAAGGAAGGAAGGAAGGAAGGAAGGAAGGAAGGAAGGAAGGAAGGAAGGAAGGAAGAGGGAGGGAGGGACGGAAGGAAGGAAGGGAGGAAGGAAGTCACAGAAAAAGGGGAAAAAGGTAACCAATAGTAGTACCATCGCTTCGTAGATTTGTTTTTGTTAAAAAAATAGACAAATCCATGGGACCTGAAGATCCCATGTATTTGCCTACTTTATTAACAAAAACAAATCTATAAAGCTGTGAAGCTACCATTCCCCATAAAGGACCATGATGTGACACAAAAGCTAAATCCCAGAGGACAAGTTCTCTCCATTTGGGACATGGACTGTTAAAAAGCTTTGCAGAGCGTAGTGATCAAAGTATTGCAGGAGGAAAGACCAGCTACTTTATAAACAGCTGAGCTGGAGATAAATAATTTCCTACTTTCAGAATCATGCAGAATCCTCATGTAGAACAGCTTTCAGTACTTTTTCTAATTATTTGCCTTTTTGATTAAGGTAGTCATCAAACTTAGAACCAAATCATGATCTCAAGAGGTTTTTTTTTTTAAATAAAAGAATAACGTTATTGCTACACTGATGATCTCACTTTTACTAACTTCTGTGGTTCAGCCATATAGAGAGAATGAATAAGGAATTAAATTGCAAAATAAATAGATAATGTAAATGTATTTAAATTCAGTGCCTAAACCAATGTTGTCTTAAGCTGAGTTGGAAAGTTTCCACAAGGAATATACTTTTCTAGCAGCTGAAAAAATATGAGCTGATTGGTCTGAAACTCCACCAGCTGCTGTGGCTATTTTGTCATTAAATGAGAAGGGAAGGGAGGGGAAGAAAAATGAACTATATCCACTGTTTTGGACTGTGCCATCTAAATTTATGTTGTGATATAACCCACTTGGTTATTTATGCAACCCAACGAATACCCTGATACTTCCTTGCGGTGTATAGTTGTGAATATGCAACTATTTAATATTTCTTTTCCCCTACACTCTGATATGAGACTAAAAGGCCCAAACAATATATAACTCTCACTCTCTCTCTCTCTCTCTCTCTCTCTCTCTCTCTCTCTCTCTCCCTCTCTCTCTCCCTCTCCCTCTCCCTCTCTCTAATTTGGTGTGTGTGTGTAACTGGTTGGGGCATCACTTTTTTACTCTCTGTCTATAAACAAAGTGTATCTCCACTTAAACCATTACCATGTTTAATTTCTAAAGCGGGGTTGTTCAATAATATCAGTAAACCATGCTTAAACAATGCTGAAAGGATAAAATGGGGTCTTTACTAGTGTATTTCAAAGGCAACAACAGTTAAAGTCCATTGCTTTCAGTCGGAAGATCTGGAACAAATACTGTTCGTGAAAATCATTTCTGCATATTACTGCCATCTTAAATATATGTGACAAGGTAGCAATCTTTCATACATGTACTTAAGGTAAAACAGACCGAAATCAGGTCTTTTTGCTTTTGCTTTTAAATAAATTTAGATCAGATCCTCTGATTGGTTGAGTATAAGAAAAAAAAAAACAAGACAGAACTTCCATCCTTATCCTATTTGAACACCATTAGTAGAGAAGACAGGATATACAGCAGAGAAAAAAATATTTCAAAGGCTATGGTTAGGTTTTCTTTTTTTAAAATTTCAGATGCTATGTAGAAGAAATTAACTTTGAAGTGAGCAATAGCAAAGGCATGCGATAGCATACATATTCACTCCTTATTTTCTTCTCTCTGGAAATAAAGATTAACCCAAATGACAAAAAGATGCCAACTGGCTAAGTAATAATACAGTAACACATTTTCATGCTCTGCATTGTATTATTTAAAATATTGCACACAGCACCATTCTGAGACCTTTTCAGATAGCGAAATTATCAAGTATCTGTATCTCTTTCTATATCCCTTCTTGGCAATTTGTTAATATATAAAGATAGTCTGGCTGAAACATATTAAATAAGGAAATCCAGCAAGACTTGATGTAATTTTTCAGTCTTGGAATAACAAGTTACCCAACCAGAAATATTCCTTTTAACAACACTGATAAGAAAATGGAATATCATTGTTTGCTTCATTACTGTTGTATCAATATTGACCATAGCTTGACAGCTTCCAAGATACAGTGGTACCTTGGTACTCAACTGTTTTGAAACTCATCAAATTTGGTACTCGACATATTTTAATGCGAAAATATTGTCCAGGGTCACATGGTTTGTTTGGTATTCAACACATCAGCTAGAACTCATTGTTGTTGGCTGTCTTGTAGCTCACTACATTATTCCTATGGGAAAAATGTGATTGGTACTCATCATTTTTAGTACTCATTTTGTGTCCCAGAATCAGTTAAAGATGAGTACCAAAGTACCACTGTATTAAATATTCCAACTTCTTAAAACGGTACAGGACAATTGTATATTCGGGTCTGTAATCAAAAGAAACTGACTTCCCCAACCTTTTAAGTATATTTTATTATAATTGGATTATAATTCCTATAATATTGTGCTGACCCATTCATGCACGAATGTGCGCACATGCACACACACATACACTGGGTGTAAGGAATCTTTATTAAGTCTTCTGAGCCTGAATTGTGTTTCTCAGCAATTCCCTGTGCCAGCACCAGTTCAACTTTAATGAGTTCCACAGGTTATTACACCAACAAAGCCAACACTAATCCTCAAGGCAAAGGCGAGACAAGTCTACTAGGTAAAACAATTTCCCAAGACAAAGACAAAGGCAACAGCAGAAGAGTCACGATCCAAAGTTCAAGTCAAGAACATCCAGCAAGAAAACAAACAGGTTGTTCACACATTGATCCCTCTGTCTGCTGTGCTAAATAGCTAACTTCTGGTGCAGCCCATCAAGAAGGGTGAGTAATCTGGCTGATCTTCACTGCTCCTGCCTTTTCTCTGTCCTACATGTTCTTGGATCAGGTACAGAAGGCAATTCCTCTTCCTCAACACTGACTGGCTGCAGCGGCCGGCTTTTTCCACAAGAAGCCTCAGGGCTGCCCTGCTACAGCTGCACTTCAGCCAACTTCCTTACAGGTGGCTGCTTGGAGCCATTGACCAACTCCTTTCCAGATGCGCCTGGAACTGGTTCACCTTCCTCTGAGCTGACATCTAGAGATGTATCTGGGGAAGTGTCCAAGTGGGTCATCACAAATACTCAATGTACACTGCCTCTACAAGCCAGGAAATTATGAGCCTTGTAATTGAATGTATCTGTGAAAGCTGAAGGCTGTGCAAAGCGACAGAATTGTTCTCATTATACAAACTTCTTCCATGTTCAAAGAAGGCTGGGAGGTTTGTTTTAAAATATATTCCACTGCAGTATCTGAAGAGATTTTTAGGTAAACAATTTTCTCTGCACACATAGAAAGGAGCCAGAACTATATTTCACATTTTATAGTGCAATTTTTCCACTTGCTGTGGGACACTCAATATACTAAAAGTACAAGCAAGCCCTACATATATTTGGACAAATTTGCCATAATCCTAGGCAGCAAGGGATAGTGTAATCATCATCAATACTATATAGAAATTAAAAATTTTTCCAATTTCTGCTTTAAAATTTAAAATGCTATGATTTAAAAAATAGAATTTTTAAAAATTCGGAGTCTGCTTCTTCTTAGTTCTCCCAATGAATGGTACCAAATTGGCAATGAGAATAGAATGGAGGTAAAGAACATATATAGATGTTGCTACACTACAGTGCCCAGTAACCAACTCTCATTAATGACTATAATGTCTGGAGCCTCTTGAATTATATTGAATTATATTTTACTGTTTAGAGGCCACAGTATTCAATGTCAGTACAATGTATGTATTCCCTGTCGGTAAAATGCAGATAACAGTATGTTATCTTACAAGATAGGTTTAGAACAGGCATGTCCATCCTACAGCCTATGGCTGCATGTGGCCCAGGACATCTAGTAATGTGGCCACATGAGATTAACGTTATGTGATTTATTTACATTAACCATATTATTTTATATGCACCCCAAGACAATTCCTTTTCACCCAGTGCAACCCACATAAGCCAAAAGGTTGGACAACATTTAGAATAAAGACTCCATCTTGCATACAAAAGCATGACTATGTATTTTTATTTCCTTTATCAAATTTATGCACTAATCTTACTAAGTAAGTGATTCTGGGAAGGTAATTGGGGCAAAATTTGTCTTTGTTGAAAACTTGACAATATAATCAAAACTGTTTTCTTGCATTCTTTACTATTAGCAGGGGAGCTAATGTGGCATGGGTTTGCATAAAACTGATAAAAGTAAACTAGTTTTATTTTATTAAAAAGTGTTAAATAAAAAATCTTGGTTGATTTGGTGGAATGCAATTGATGAAAATATGAGTGGAAGTGAAGATATAGGTTAATTATTAATGAAGGGTAAAAACAGATGTCATAAAATATGAATTGATGAATTCTAGATTGTTCTGCATACACACATACACACACACACACACACACACACACATATATATATATATATAATTAGGAATTCATAACTTGTGGATAGTTGCATGTTACACTCCAATAAATATTAGTGAAGGAACAACAATGAGTTCTGAGAAGAAAAAAAATGTATAATCTACTGAATGATTGTGATCTGGATAAAATATTCTATAGATGACCGAAATATGTAAAGGGATGGGATATGAAAATATTTTTTAAAAGAAATCAAGCTATTTTGATATTTAGAAATGAAGCAGAATTGTACATATTTGTATTTACAATTTGTAAATATGATTTGTATTCCTTTTGAAAAAAAAATCATTTCAACTATACAGTTTAAGAATAAGCATACATATTCAGACTGAAATAATCTGATTGGGATAAAAGACTAAGTAATAGATATAAAGAAACAATTTTGGCATACTTCTTATTCAAAAGCTACAATATATGGCAATGAAAAAATGCTAGAAATTACAGGCCAATTATATCTGGTCATGATGTATATTCAGACGTCATGTTGCTGTCCAAAAGCCTGAAAGGTTTGCAGTGAATGTTAAATATATTGTATGATGCAGTAAGAAGGACAGATCAGAAAATGAGCATATTAAAAAAACAAAATGGTTGTATTTAAAAAGGAAAATAGACCTGGTTAATTGCAAATTTTACATGTAATATTGAAAATTTATAGCAAGTAAATGAATTGGTGTGATAAATGTTTATTAAAGAAGGGGAAAATTGATGGATAATGTTTAAGGCATGCAAGTGTACATTAATAGGTAATATGTCAGCTATTGAAAGAAATGATTGCTTTAAAAAAATAAAATGTGAAGCAAATGTTATGTGCTTCTCTTCACTTAGTTATAGAAAAGTGAAAAATGGTCCTGTCAGGAGAAACAATAAAGTTGAATGAAGTAGGAATGGGGTTTTTAAGAAAAATCTTTGCTAAAATAAGAAAAATAAATTCAGTAAACATTGATAAATAAAAATTAGATTGATAAAAATAAACTATTACAATAAATAATAGTAGTAAGAACAATGTCTTGTGTTGATTGTTCTTTTGGTCCTAGACAGTCACAAAGCTATTCAAGTGAGAAAACAAATACGTAAAGGAGGAGTGTCAAGAAGAAAGGGAAAATTGAGAAAAACGTGGTTGGAGAACGAAAAAGGTGAGAAATGAAAAGAACAAAAGCAATGTATGAATCAGCATATGGGTATGATGGAAACTAAATTGTTTGCAAGTTCAGAAGGAAAAGAGATTAGAGTGAATTGTGCTGATCTAAATTAGATGTGTTTAGATTTCTTTTTTTCTCTCTCTTGCTTTACATTTATTTTTCTTTCTGCCTGTCACTCTTTTCCTACCTTTGCATAATATGATTCACCTTGAAAAGAATTGATGAGTGGGAATGTAC
>NW_020769320.1:21963765-21980069 GCF_900518735.1 Pseudonaja textilis | reverse complement strand
GATAGATATACTTATATAGTTAGATTTATATATATATAACTTTATAGCACTATATATGTATATATGCATCCACGCATGCTTGCATATTTACAGAGGGTTATTTGATTGCCCAATTAGAAAGAATATGAGCAATGGAACCCTGTGTGACCAACATTTGTTTTTAATCTTTACATCTTCCCCAATAAAAGTGCTTTTAAGTTTTCCTATGATCAAAAATTAAGGGGAAAGGACTTGGTTTTGCTTTGTGCATGTGCGTGTGGGATAAGTATGGTATTATAGCCATAAAGATTTCATAATAAAAATGTAAAACTACTACATTACAAATTACAAATATAGCTGATGATAAATGTGCACATCTTAAGAAATCATTGTCAAGAAAATGTTTGAAATGTTCTTGGTAAAGTTTTGACAGATTGGATCTCCAGAGATTTTTGTGTGTGCTTTATGGGATGCTGGCAACCGTACAGTTACAGCCTCAAACAGTTTTCCAGTTTCATGTGAACGAGGCAGGTTCTGCTCACTCTTATATATCGCTGCAGTTAGACAATGAGGAGCTCTAAGTAACTGAATAATTTTTCAAGCAGAAATCATAATGAATCCTTTGCCAGCTGCAGATACATTTAAGAACAAAATAAATCATGAAATCCGAGCTCTCGTTATCACTGCATGTCACAATTATATTACTGACTTATGATTATGAATGCGAATACCATTATTATCTTCTATTTCTTTCCAAATATGGATAAAACTGCTTATTAGATTAACGCACACACAAATTAATCCTGTAGTGAATGGGCCGATTAGTTCCCTCCTTATCATCATCAATAATCAGAGATACCTGAATTTTAATCCATTTCAATATGAGCTACATGCCATGGTCCCATACAAAATCAGGCATGCAAAAAAAAAAATCTGATAGAGATAAAAATGGGTTGTATTTTTAAAATAAGGCTGAAGTTTGGAGCGAAGGCTGAGAAGAAAAATGAGGTATCTTTCACACACACACACTCAGGCAGTTTGAAATATAACAACACCTCAGAGATCTGGGGGATAATATAAGAAGAACTGAAATGGAAATCTCCTTCAGGAAAAATAGCTATCTCTGAAAGAATAAGTTAAAACTATCAAACTCTTTGAAGCCCAGAATTACTTGGTTGAAATAAGACAGCTGGAGAAATTAAATACATGAATTTAGCTATGAATATTGCATACAATACTATGGAACTCTGTTTAAAAGTCTAATATAGCCTCTCTAATTATTGTAGCCATGAAAAACTCAGTTCTCAGATGCTTTATGCAAATTGGCACATTTTTAGTCAGACTGCTTTGGTTTTAGCAGCAGAAATGCCATCTAACTTAACCAAGATGTTTAGGAGACTGGAGACTAAAACATACAATTGAACAGTTACAGGCATGGCTAGTCTAGTGAAGGGAAGGACCAGGGGAGACAGGATAGCAGTATTCCAAATATTTGAGGGACCACCATAGAGGGGAGGGGGCCAAGCTATTTTCCAAAGCACCTAAAGGCCAGACAAGGAATAAGAGACGGAAATTGATCAAGGAGAGATTCAACCTAGAAATAAGGAGACGTTTTCTGACAATGAGAACAACCCACCAATGAAACAGAAGTTGCCTTCAGAAGTTGTGCGAGCTTCATCACTCGAAGCTTTCAAGAAGAGAATGGACTGCTATTTGTCAGAAATGATGTAGGGTCTCCTATTTAGGGGGAGGTTTGGATTAGAAGACCTATAAATAAGGTCCCTTCCAATTCTGTTAATCTATTCGATTGTTCTGTTGTATTTTTTAAAGAAGCTGGCTGTAGTTTTAAATAGTTTTGTATGTGTTTTATATGCAATTACTTAAAGCTAATTTTTTAAAACATTCTTTTACTGTATTTTAAAATAAAGTTTCTGATTCTAAATCAGTTTGTCTTTTCATAAATGAAAAGGGGAAAGTGGTGGCTGATTACCTAATCGCTAAAGAGAGCTAAGTGACAGGATATAATTTATTTCTTTTTATCATTTTCCCTTTAACTTACTAGGAATGTACGCAGGCTATAGAAGCCTGATCTTTTGCACTTGATAGGATTTTCCCTAGATAGCTAGAGTCCTAAGAAAAAAAATATAGTTGCTTTATAGTATAGACAAGGGTCTCATTCAAACTCTGCATGCTTCAAAGTCCATTTTTCAAATTGGTTATAAAGGCTGCAGACCACACACTTATGGCATAGTCACAGTGATAACAGTGAGAACTGCAACCAGATCTCTTTTTTTAAAAGTATAAGAACTATCATAATGTAAAAAAAAAGAGAAGTCAGTGGGCCTGTGATATAAAGCGAAATATGTTGATTTTTTTCTCCACTTAAAAACACATAGCAGTATTTTTTTTTTTTTACAAATATAAAACATACAGGAAGAGGTTATTCTGATCCATAACTCTATTTACAGATACAACTATCGCTGGAAATGTTGAGCTCTAAGTATTTAGAAAAACCACGAGACACCTTAATTACTACTGAGGTAAATGTTGAAACTGTCCCATCTGCAGAAAAATACCATAATGATTATGATGACTTTCAAAAAAAAGGACCATTTAGTTCACCGAAAAGTGATTCTTCACAAGTGCCCTTAAAAAAAAAGTAGCTTTAAAATACGAGTGCTAGCCTATCCTGTTTCTACAATTGGTTCTATATTTTATTTAATTGCATAGAGGTTTTTAGTTTTGATTTTCGAAATAAGAAATGCGTATCAATCTTTTTTGTGTCAAGCAAGAGAAAGTAGGAAATCCAGGCAGTTCAAGTGGATATAAAGGTTTATTGCAAGCTTAAGCTCTCTATCTGTAACAATCTGAACTACTAAAGGCCAAAGCAAATTGGCAGTAGATAAAGAGTCAATGGAATTCAAGATGGGCTGGATTTAGTTCGCTTGTAGGTGTGAAATGACTGGAGACTGAGAACACATTTGATGCCTCCTTCGTGCTCAAACTGTCCAACTCCTACAATTTGATTTTAAAGTTCTCAGTATTACTGATCTAGTTCAGTATTAAATAAAATTGAAATAGACGCCTTTATTAAATACTGCACAGCTTTTTCTCTAATTTTTTAATTCTGTATAAAAACTGCAAGGACGTGTCTAAGCAGTCTCCAATAACTGGACACAACTGAATTGGGGGGAAAGTATTAATAGCATATATTGTGGTCTCTCTCTCTCTCTCTAGATGTGTGTGTGTGTGTGTGTATACAAATGTATGTATACGTGTGTGTGTGTGTGTGTATCCCAGTAAAAGAATATTCTTAAATAATATACTAAATTGGTAGAGAAATACTGTATATGTAAACAAAAATAGGAGGGTGGGGAATTCCATTTCAGGCAGCAAAAGTATCAATATACTCTATAATGTTAGAAAGAACACTTCATTTAAAAATCACAAACATGCAACAACAACAAAATCAAAACAACAGCAACAGCAGAAACATGAAAGTGACATTTCAGAGTTAGTGGAAGAAAAATAAACCTCTTTTAAATCTGGTGTTTGTTCATGAAACCATGTCAGTCACGACACAGCAGCTATATTTTTTCATCAGCATGGTCATTAATTTTTTTAAAAGTGAGAGGGCTGGCTTGCTTCAGGGAAGTCTTTGAAATATCTGTGTGCATTGTAGACATGGCTATTGTTTCATAGTCATCGACTCTGGTGTGGAAATCACAGAAACGAAAGAAAATCTGTAGATCCCGTTGAAAGTTCTTGTTAAGGAATCCGTAGAAGATGGGATTCACGCAGGTTGAGATCATAGCGGTAAGGTGACAGATTAAAAACAACAAATTATGGCTGCAGGCTGTAGGGAGGATTTCATGATTCCAGTCAAAGACTGTATTGAAGATGGTGAGGGGCAGCCAGCACACGGCAAATGCCACCACAATTGAGATCAACATAATATTGATCCTTTTTGTTTCGGTGGACCGGTATTTATTATCCCTCATCTTGTCCACCATGTTGCATCGTCTTTTTAAGCGAATGTAGATCTGTGGAAAATAAGAATTCAGTCAACAACAAGGTAAGCCATATCCAAGAGGTGCCATCTTAATAAGGACAAAAGAACATGCAAGATATGTGACAAAAGAAACTCTTCCTTACCTTTAAGTAGCAAACGAATATAAAACAAAGGGGTCCCAAGTATTGTATGACCAAGAGAATGGTTGTGTAGGACAGTCTGGCTGACTCCCATGGAAATGAATCCAAGCATATATATTTTCCCTTGTAGTCCTCTATGGTTATATTAGTGAATGGTTCATCAGTTAAAATATGGTATACTAGGAAAGGCAAAGACGAGGCTATTGCTAGGATCCAGATGGTGGCAATTCCAACATAGGCATGTCTGTTATTAGGCCTCCAGCCCCGAGGGTTGATAATCAGCTGATGGCGTTCAATAGCTATGAGGACCAAGGAAAAAACAGAGACTGTGACAGAGACACACTGCACAAAAGGATTAAGTTTGCACATGGTCTCCCCAAAAACCCAGTGGTCCATCAGAGTATATACAAATGTGAAAGGAAGACACATGATAGTTATTAGGAGGTCTGAAAAGGACAGATTGACAATGAGAATGTTTGTCACGTTGTGCATTTCCTTTTGCTTCAGGATTATAATAATTAAGGCCAGATTTCCAGAAATGCCAAGAAGGATAACAATTCCATAAGCCAAGGCCAAGGTGAATACCATTGCCAAAGGCACATGACAGTCAATGTCCAGGAAATGTAAGAGTCCAGAACCCTCACTGGAGACATTCTGAATAGAATTATTTCCTGTGAAGGAGAGAAATGATGTATTCATATTGGGCTCTTCTCTATCTGAGATCACACTGAGCAATAGACTAATAGGCTGCCTCCACAGGCTTCTCTCAAGAGGTCAATTTTCTTTCTTCTCATCACACAAACCACGGATGGCCAACAAAAGATGCAATGGAAATGTTCGTGCCATTGATAATCTTGAAGGATCTGCAAAAAAGTGGAATGTTCACATATTAATGTTTTAAGGTTATACCAGAAGAGAATTCTGTAGACATTTACTCAGAAAACTGCCCTTAAAGTATTTTGTTGATATCAACATGTCATTATTTTCAGTCATGAAAGAGTAATAACACCAAGAACAATAGATGAATTAACATCATGAACTATAGGATTAAGGTATTAATTTTCATTTATTCGATTTATTCAATTCCTACTCTGTTCTCCCCAAAGCATCTAGACAAAAGATGTATTGTTGTTACTGTATTTAATTATAATTCATTATGCCTAAAGTCAGAAAGTGTTACAGAGTAAGATTCAACAACAGCAAATCCTCTTGAGGAATGGAAGTCTCTTAGGTTTTTCAAACAATCGTCTAGCTGGATCTTCAAAGACTAATCCACTTCAAAAATGTTTATTAGTAACAATCCTTCCAAGTTCAAATGCAGCTGTTTTGTGTTGCAAAGATTGGGTGGGATGGTTAAAATGAACTCTTGTATATTACTTACCCCAGAAGTTGCTTTTTATTGTGTGTGTTTTATTCATAACTCTTTATTGTCCTTATGGACAAATAGATATTACTTGACTTATGATCAAAATTGAGCCCAAAATGCCTTCTGTAGCACTCTGCTGGCCAAAACGAGTGATGTCTCCCATTTTCGGGCCATTTATCGGCTGTTTTTCGGCCCAGTTTTTGGCCCAGTTTCAGCCAGCATAGTGCTGCAGGAGTCCATGGAAGTGAAAACGAGGCGTGAGGGTCCCGCACATGGATTTAAGTACCCCATGGGCCAGATCCGGTCCTTGGGCCTTGAGTTTGACACCCCTGTCCTACGTTAATGTTTTAGGATCCAATTGGTCTACGAGACCAGAGGTTTGTTCTTCCAAACTGTTGGACTTGTATTGGAGTTCATCCTCTGGGAACTTGTGAAGATTGAGAATTTTCCTGAGGATGGGCTCCAGCAGAAGTCTGAAATCTTGGAAGAACAAACTTCTGGTCAGATTGGATCCTGCAGTATTTAAAAGTGCTCCAAGGTGTGCAGTGGCAGCTGCCAGCAACTTAGCAAATTAAGCGTATCTTTTTCCAAAATCCCAGGAAAAGGGCCTGCTTCCTTTAAGGAACTTAGATGGATGCTACATTCAGGCTGCTACACACTAAGGAGTTATCTTTTTATCTTCAGCTCTAAAACAGTGCTGCCTAGACCTTTTGCTGAGTGTGGCTTTTATGAATTATTTATTGTTTTAAAAAAGTCTAACTTTATCCTTTTGACTTATTTTTGGCATTTGCAGCAGGGAGCAGCTAAAGGCAAGTAAAGTCCTGAATGATGGTGAAGCACAATTTTCTGCTTTTCTTTCTGGATTTTGGAACTTACTTTCTTGTATGAAAGGAAGAAATGAAACGGAGTCCTGCCTTGCTCTGCCTTGTGTTCAGCAATTGAATTTTAAAAAATTAGTTATCCTGAATTACTTTGTAATAATGTAATCACTGGGTTAAATACCATTAAGTAACCCTTATATAAAATATTCATCTTGTTTGACAAAAGATACCATTATTAAATTGTAAGAAAAGAAAGAAGAAAATATTCACCGCAGTTCCTAGATAGGTTACAAATAAATGAAAACATCTGCATTTTAATGATTATCAGCTCCTTTATTTATACTTCATTTTTAAATGCATTTTAGGTCTGAGATGCAAAAATGATTTGGCCAAAGTGCTTCAGGCCTTTAATACTGAGTTTCTGCTCACTATTAAAGCTGCCTGGCCATTTTTCAGATTTTTCAGGGAGCCTTAAAAAGAGTCAAACGGTCCCTTTTGAGCTTTGAATGTTGTACAACATAGTAGTGTCATGACTGGACCACTTGATTTCTGGAAGACAACAAATGAAATAACTTGTTTAGTTTAAAATCCTTAAAAGTGTCCATTCTCCCTTTTTAGGCTGAGCTCCTAAAATGACCATCATATAACATTAAATTTTAAATGCAAGGAGTGCTTCTGGATCCTTTCTTAAACATTGAACTGCACTGAACTGATACAGATAATCAGAGTTGGAAGGGACCTTGTAGATCATCTAGTCCAACCCCCCCCCCTGCCCAAGTGGGAGACCCTACATCATTTCTGACAAATGGCTGCCCAGTCTCTTCTTTTGAGGAGATAAGCAAACTGAACATTTGAGGAAATGATAAGGAAACTGAATGCTGAAGGATTGTGTTTGATGGATTATCTGCCACCATTAGTGATATAAACCATATAGGTAGATTTTCTCCATCTACCCCTAATCTGGTCTTTCAGGTGTTCTCCAGCAGTACACCCATTGCCCCTGTAACTGAGTCTATCCACCTTGAAACTGGTCATCCTCTTTTCTTCCAACTTTCTTAGCATTAGAGTCTTTTTTTTTTTTAGAGCTAGGTTTTTGCATAAGCATCCAAAGTAGGATAATTTGACCCTGATCATTTATGTCTCAAGCAAGAGCTCTGGGTTGTTTTGCTTGATGATCTATTGGGGGTGGGGAGTTTGGTAGGATTTGTCTGGGGATTGCAGTAGGATGGAAGGATAATTCCTTTAAGACAAGGACAGGAAACATTTCTGCTGTGATGTTTTCCACGCATACACAATACCGCATTCTGCATAAGTTTTCATGCAAATAAACAATAGTTAACAATCAATATGATTATTTGGTAGAAAGCCTTCTTGTGCCTTCCTTATACTTGTCCTACAATTACATCTGAAATCATAGGTTCTGTACCGTCCAAGCTCGATAAACTTTAAATAATGAAACCATTTACTTCAGAATGTCTGTGAGAAGATTGGCTCTTTGGTTTGTTCCTATGAGAACACTTATCCATAGAAACCCAAAGATGTTCTTTTCAAAACTGGATTTTGTTTGTCCTTTAAGATGTTTCATTTCTTATCCAAGAAGCTTCTTTGGTTCTGACTGAAGTTCTTAACTTTAAACAAAAATAAAGTTGTGATTTACTTTTGCTTTTTTCAGGAGATGCTTGTTGTGTTTTCATAATTAATTCCTATTTTCAAGTTTATTTATTTTTAATAATTGGAAGATATGCAAAACAGAACTAACCTAGCTTTTTTTGAATTCACAGAGTGGACCTGATTCAGCATGTAATGTGAACATAAATTTTGACTTTTCCCTGCTACACTGACATCTATGGAAGGGATATTAAAGCTTGTCCTTCCACAGCTATCCCATTACAGCTCTATTTCTGCTAGCATTTACCTTGAGAAGTCATAACTGGGCTTGACCTTATCTTTATAAATTTGAAAACTTTCAAAGGTGGTTCTGAAGGATGACAATAAATTGTGTTATTCGGGTTGATCAGAAATCAGCGACATCCTGTAGCCTCAACCCTCCCTTGCATACTATATTTGGAGTGTGGAGCACCAGGTCTGCAAATCTGAGTTAGTAAATGGAACAATAATTGCATGTATGCATTGAATGATATGCCAATAAGGCAGGTAAATTATGTAGCCTGAATTCTAATTTTTCAACTACCAATAGATACATTTTCCCCAATCTGTAGAGAATAACCTAAATCCTCTATAAACCTGATCGTTAAGGAGGAGGAAGATGAATCTGTTGATCCTGCATGGTTTGTGATTGTAGTCTTAATGGTGATCTCGTTTCAGCATCAGGCTGTTTTTAAACTGCCATTTTTTTTCTTCCCTCAGCAAAGCTTTAGAGAGAGGATAAGAGCAACTATGGTCTCATTAGTATTGCACTGTCCCCAAGGTTTCTTGCAAGAAAATTGTTTTACTAGCTAATATTCCTTCTGGGGATACAGAAACAGTAAGAGTATACACACAAGTAACCCTGGAGATTTCTTTAATCTCAGTCAGAATGGCCATCTGGGGAAAGGTCAGTCACTGAGATTAAGGGGAAAAAAATAAACAGAATAGAGAAATGAAAGGAGAAAGTGCAGAACAATATTTATCATACACATTAAATAAAGTTATAGAAGCAGCTTATATGTTGTACAACAGGATATTGTATTTATAAAATATAAACAAAAAGTTATAGTAAACTTTGTGTTTATATTTTACAAAGATGACACAAAACAGCAAAACCCCAAGAATCAAAGAAATGAGCATTTAACTGAGTTGCCTTTCATCCAGTAATCCCAATTCTTGTTGCTTTTGTAAAGTTATTATATATCATTTAAAAGTGAAATCATTCTGGGGGTGATTTAGTCTGAAAAAGTGTTGATTTACATAGCGTAATTAAGTTATTGGCTTCCAACTGATTTAAAACAAGTTATTGTAAATGTAATTTACATTTACTCTGTAATTATTCCAGCTTTTGAATTCATCTTTGAATTCCCAAGGTATCTGCAAGAATACTTTTGGCAATACTTTTTATATCCTCATTTTAGATAAGCAGCAAGCTGTGGCACTCCAAACATTGCTGAAAAATGATATTCAGCATCAGTAATTCATCAGTAATTCTGTTTTGGTCTGTCGGAATTGTCATCATCAGTATCAGACAAAGGGTTCTCCATTTTGTTTGGAAGAATGCACTGTGATGCTTAATCTGAAAGTAATGCTGCAGTCTTAAGGGTTAATTTGGCTATATTACTCAAGAAACCCTTTCAGTTAGCTAACAAGTTTCCTTTAGTTAATCATTGTTTGAAACATATACCAGTATTTAAACTGCAGATGAAAAGCTGTTTGTTGTAAAAACTATTCTCTTCCTAATGGGGAAGCAACAGGATTTATTGGACTACTTGACATTCTCACATGCTCCAAAAACAAACAAAGCTTAACAATCTCCTTTAGCTTACATGTTTATACAGGTGCACATATATGAACATAAACTAAACTGATCAATCAATGGAATCAAAGTCACGCAAGAAACAGGTTAATATTCTTATATATGAGGGACAGGCAATCTATTTCTTCAAAGTCATCTCAGTAAAATCACTGAGATAAAGACACCCATCTTAAAAGATACAAAGAGACAAAGACACTCATTTTAGGATTATACTTAGAATTGATTGATTGATTGATTGATTGATTTAGTCAAGCGATTATAAGGTAACAGGTATAAGTATAAACATAGTTATGAATACATGAAATGGATACATATAAGAAAAGAAACTATAGGACAGGGACGGTAGACATGTTGGTGCGCTTATGCATGCCCCCTACAGACCTCTTAGGAAAGGGGTGAGGTCAATAGTAGACAGTCTAAGGTTAATGTTTTTTGGGGAAGAAACCACAGTCAGGTAGAGTATTCCGGACATTGATTACTCTGTTGCTGAAGTCGTATTTCCTGCAATCAAGTTTGGTGTGATTAACGTTGAGTTTGTATCTATTGTGTGCTCTTGTGTTGCTATGGTTGAAATTGAAGTATTCATTGACATGGCAATATATAATTTTATGTACTATACTTAGATCAGACAGAAGGCAGTGTAGTTCTAGGTTTTCTAGGTCTAGAATTTCAAGTCTGGTGGCATAAGGTATTCTGCAACGAGTAGAGGAGTGGAGAACTCTTCTTGTGAAATATTTCTGGACTTTCTCAACTGCGTTAATATCAGATACGTAATGCGGGTTCCAGACTAATGAGCTGTATTCAAGTATTGGTCTAGCAAATGTTTTTATGCTCTAGTTAGTAGTGTGATATTACCAGAGAAAAAGCTACGTAAGATTAGGTTAACAACTCTTAACACCTTTTTGGCTATGTAGTTACAGTGGGATCTAGCACTTAGACCATTAGAGATGAGTACTCCAAGGTCCTTGACAGAGTTTGGATCATCAACAAGGTCTTGACTATTCAGCTTGTGTTTTATTTTTATTTATTGTATTTATGCTGAATTCAGTGGAAATTCCAAAAGGATGTTCTTTATCAGATGGCATAGATACCATTCAAGAAACATACAACTATTGATTAGCAGTATTTACATTCTACCTCCTTTTCATCCAGTAAAACTTTCCTACAATGCCTGCTGGGCCTAATCTGGACAGATATATCTAACAGTCATTTCAAGTACAAATCAAACACACATAGGCATATATTTTTTTCTCCTAAAGCAGCCTAATAATAACTGCTAATAACCAGATGCTCATTTCCAACCGGGTGTGGCCGAGTTTCTGTATTTACTGTAGCCCAGGAAGATCACAGTCATTGGCCAACTTATCACTTAGTCCACTTAATTAAAAGGTTCCAGGAAAGAAGGTGGAGGAAGTGATTCATAGCTCATTCCAAGAAACAATCCAAACCAAATATTGGGGAAAGGGCTTAAATCTGCAATTATGTGAATGCTTACCTGGAAATAATTCCTGATCTCCATTTTGCTAATCTGTAACATTTTAGGTATTTTCAGAAGTATAGGCTGACTTAATTATTACTTGAATCTAGTCTTAACCTGCAATTTGCACAAACCTGTTCTATCTTACCCCAACTGAAGCCCTTCATGTGTTCCTCATTATAATTTCTAAGCAATTTAAGGACACCTGGTGTTTTTAAGAGAAGCCCAAGGGAAAATAGCCCTCCAATACCACTTTCTTGTTCCAATGTATTTTTTGCTCTATGTGTATATTTGTCTAAGACAATGACACAGTAAAGAAGTACAGTGGATAAATGTTTTTTTTTTAAAAAAATGAAGTAACTCAGGATTACATTTTAAGTCATTCAAGAAAATAAAATATAAAGTATCAGTCAATTATTTAAAAATACAATATACTTCTGGGGAAGATACTGTTTGTGGGAACAGAATAATTCCTGACCCCATTGCATCCAGAAGAATACGTGCCTCATGGACTCTGGTCTGCATTTTCTCTGCATTTTCTCTTCATTTAATTCCAACAATCTGTTTTAAATTTCTAAGCCGGCAAACCGATTATTTTAGTATCATGGAAGTCTGTATTTTTCCTTGAAAGACCTTCTGCCTTCCTTATTTTTGTAACTTATTTCCTGAAGAGATAAGGAATGCTTGAGAGTTTGGCTTTAATTTTATATATTTGTGGTTTGGTATGATAAGGTTTATAGTCTGGTAGGAACTAATCAGCACGATTTATTTCTAAGTAAAATTGCTGTATGTTAAACTGCACAACTTAACAACACTGAACATTAATCTATAATTAAATGCTGTCTAATTCGTTGGAATGTCACCTTTAAAAAAGAGGGTGGCGCATAAATCATAAAGATAAAACAACTGTTTAGTGTCCTTAGAATTGGTAATATTAACATTAGAATTGTCACAACAGATTCGTATTATCGTCTTCAGTATTATTTTAATCACATTATAACTTATTTCTAATAAAAGTGTAGACAAAAAGATGCAAAGCTGCAACTCATTTGTATGGAACCAAGCCAACCCACACTCAGGGTTCACAGGATATGATCAAGTATAGTATTAGGATATTTGAAAAAGATAAGGAAAAGTGTGTGGGAGTTTGAAGTCTATTTTTTAAACCACTGTCTACAAATGGGACAAGTATCTATTTCTTAGTATATTGACTCTGGGTTCATAAATGCGTGGATAAATGTATAGGACAGGCACATAAATTAAAGGCAGCATGGAAAGTAAGGGTTGCAAAGTTGTCATGCTTCAAATATATTAGATTTTAAGGCCCCGAAATCCCAGAAGTTCAACATTCTTTGGCAGCACCAGATGGGTGTTTTGTGGCTGAAGGCTAACAGTAGAGACACTGACTGATTAGTGGCATCGTGGATATAACTAGATAACTACTTGGCAGCAATACCCCTCAAAAAAGCCATTTTGTCCTTCCAATGCATGCTTTTGTGATTTTTCAGTCTAGCCTATAACCAGGGATTTTTAGAGGTCTCTGTCTCTTCACTGTTCCAAATCAACCCAATTCATTTAGGTTTCCATCGTTTGTGATGATGGCTTCATATTTGTTTTTATTTCTTTTTCAACTGTTCTCTTATTCTCTTGTCCTTTCAAGCATACACTGTTATAGGCACAAGTTTTAATTTTCTTCCTTCCTATGCTTTCTCTTTCTGGAGCCTTCTTTGGTGCCATACTTCATTCACAGCAACTTTACAGACACTCACCCATACTCGATCTCTCCAACCATCTGCCTCCTTCAGCTCAATATAAAAAATAGAGATCCTGGGCTGTTTTAAACATTAACCACAGAATGAACCAAAATTACAGAACATGTGGATGATTCCTCTGGATTAAGGAACAGTGGGAAAAGTTGAAATGTCCATTCTTCCCTTTCTCTAAGAAAGAAAGGGGTCAGAGTAAAGCAGGTTCTTGTCTTACATCCTGAGACCAGGGATAAAAAAAAAATCAGAAGCCACCCAGATGTTTTCCATTTTCTCTCCACCATCTCTGGCGCGTGGTGGAAATTGGACTTAAAGCAAATGAGAGATGCTCCAGGGATTAAGTTAGACAATGCTTTTCTCTCCATTGACCTAAAGTGGAACTCAGCCTTGGGTTTTTTTTCTCTCCTGCCCGTCATAGCCTTGCTGAATAAACCAGGTTACTCTGATCCCTTCTTTGTTAGAGAAAGGAAAGGTTAACCCTTCAACCTCTCCCATGGTTCCTTAATCCAGAGGAATCTTCCTCACGACCTTGGTTCATTCTGTCAGATCCGTGTATCTGTCATTTCTTCAATGGAAGAAGAAAAGTGGGAGGAGACCGATAAAGAAATCCTTTCTTGATGTAACCTGAATATATTTAAACTTATATCGAATTTGTATAACCTACACATGATACAATGGAGGGATGAAACCCAGATGGCTGGAACCGATCACCTCTGGGAGAGACAGCCAGGAGATGAAGAAACCATAAAAATTCCCCAGTGAGATGTGTCCTGGGAAACTCTGGAAAAGATCCTCCTCAAAAGCGGGTGGGGGGAATTAACATGTTGGCTCTTTGTTTTACTAAATACTCATCAGGATAAGGGGAGGGGTTTTAAACTCCCTTATCTATCTCTGCATGCCTGAGAGACCTTAGACACCGCTTTTAACCCCTACCCGAATTGTCCCATCTCAATAAAGGATTCCTTTTTGATACGTTTGGTTTTTCTTGTTCATCGAATGGGAAAAAAGTTCTGTAGCCTGACGGCCATTAATGAGTGTTGGTTGCTGGGCACTGTAGGTGCAGCAACATCTATAGAAATATTATGTTCTTTACCTCCCTTCTACTGTCAGTTGCCAATTTGGTACCATTCATTTGGGAGAACTGAAAAGCAGCAGACTCTGAATTTTTTTTTAAAAAAATCTATTTTTTTAAATCATAGCCTTTTAAATTTTAAGCAGAAATTGGAAAAAAAAATTTAATTTCTATCTACTATTTGATTGTGATGACACTATCCCTTGCTGCCTAGGTTTAGGGCCAATTTGTCCAAATATATATAGATATATAAATATATAGACATATACATATACACATATATATACATATATACATATATACATCACACACACACACACACACACACACACACACACATATATATATATATGTTTTCTGAGGTTCTCGTGGGAGAAATACTTTGAAGTATTTATATAATACTTTGATACTTTGAATCTTATGCGGGAGAAAACTCGAACAACCAAAGATCCATATATATATAAATATAAATATAAATATAAATACATAGACATAGACATAGACATAGACATAGACATAGACATAGACAGACAGACAGACAGACATTACATACATACATACATATATATGTAGGGCTTTCCTCCACGGAACCCGAGAAAGTACTGCAGCCTGACACATTCTGTGGTTCATGTTTAAAAGCGGGAAAACTGGTCGAGACCTCAAAGCAGCGGCTGTTCCCGTTCTTCCACTGACCAAAGATGTTGCAGGGTCCTTAGTGATAAAACGCATTTTCCTCTCCTATCTCCGTGGTTTACGGGCGGACGAAGCTGAGCAGAGACGAGTCTTTTGCAGCGGCTCCTCGGGCACCAAGAGACGCGCTTCCATCGCGGCGCCTCAACGGGGCTTTGGAGGGCATCGCTCGCCTTGCAACCTGCCGAGAGTACCAGCTACCTCGGGGCGGGCTTGGAGGAGGAAGGAGATAAAATTGGCAGGAGCTACCGACTCTTCTCTCCCTTTTATCTCTTCTTCCCAACCTCTTCTTTTTTTTACCCCAGGATTTTGGAATTTGGAGGTGGAAAGGTTCAAAAGCTGCTGGCTAAAGAACAGGCGCGCGGGAGGGTTGTTAGAAAACTCCGGGCAATTCAGATCCTCGGTTCCCGCCACCTCGGTGTAGGTGTATTAATATTGTATTAATATCACACACACACAACACACACACAAAACGGCGCTGCTGCAACGTGGAATAGAAAAACTCGTCTCAAGTTTAAGAAACTCACTTCATGCTCCCCAATTGGCAATGCAACCGACCTCCTTAAAACGCGCTTGCAACCTCTCCGGACACAACTGACAAAACCGCCCCGCACAGCCCGTCAAAAAAAAAGGAGCCTTACCTGGGACTTTTTTGCTTCCCCCGCTCCGGTTGGTTTTGAAAGCATCCGGGACCCAGACAGGTGATCTGTGTAACCTGCAAGGCCAGCAGAACCCGGACGGACCGGCTGGCACTCGCTGTAGCTGCCGACCCCTGAAGCTTAAAGCGAGGAGAAACCCACCTACCCGCCCCGACACACACACACACACACTTCTCCTCCACCCACCACCTTAAAGATGAACTCCACCTTCTTGGCCGGCTGTCAGATAAGGAGCGGTGAGGAAGGTGAAGAGCCCCGCCTCAGGGTAAATCACCTGAAGACTCCCCCCTCTCCACACACACACACACACACCTCTCCAGCCGGTGGTCTCTTCATCCTGCCGGGATAAAAGGGTCCTTAAGTCTTGGAACTAAGGCAGGAGGAGAGGCAGAAGGCAAAGGATGCCGTGGCGGGAGTGGGTTTTCTGAACGCTGCTGAACCTGGGCATCGTGGTTTGCGAGCGAGCGCCATCTCGTGTCCAAACGCGCCATCTCGTGTCCAAACGCCCCCTCATTTAAACCAACCTCAGAGTGTAACCGTTCACGGGGTTTTGGGTGGGAGAGAGACGGAAGGCTGAGGAGGGTGGGTGGGTTCAGGATTAGAATTAGAAGAACTTTATTGTCGTTGTGCAAGTACAACGAAACGGTGGATGCACCCCAGCAACTGTTCGCAATGCAATAAAAACAAATGAAGAGAAGAAAGATAAGAGTACCCAACGTCTCCAGTTGCAATTTGAGAGGACAATATCTACGGATGTACACAAAATATACAGTCTCCATTTGCAATTTGAGAGTACGATATTTACAATCATACACAAAATATACAGTCTCCATTTGCCATTTGAGAGTACAATATC
>NW_020769320.1:21846904-21963755 GCF_900518735.1 Pseudonaja textilis | reverse complement strand
ACAAAATATACAGTCTCCATTTGCCATTTGAGAGTACACTATCTACGGATGTACACAAAATATACAGTCTCCATTTGCAATTTGAGAGTACAATATCTACGAATATACACAAAATATACATCCAACACGGACTGTAACGCTTAGCCGAGTATAATACACAAGAGATGGATTGTACTGTAATATGTTATTATACATCTGAATGGGGTATTGAGATTTCACATCTTTTCACATCTTAATGAGGTAGTGACTTCGTGTTTATTTGCGGTTCGGATGGCCCAGGGAAAGAAACTATTTGTTAGTCTAGTGGTGTGGGATTTTATTGAAACTAAAGCACTGTCCAGACAGAAGCAGGGTACCAAATAACCCACAAGTTAGTGAAGCTCAGCTTTCTGATCCAGTTCAAACTGTAAATTGTTTACTGTGCTTTCTTGTCCATTTCTCAATAAGAAAAGTTCTATGTTTAGATACACGAAAGGATAATAAGATAATTAGAATGGTGAAAGCTCATATTCCAGCCTTCCTTTTAATATCCTCCAGATAGACCAGTGGATGATCTTATCTAGGTTTGGAAGGTAAGTAGTGTTGGGCCTATTGAGTTGGCTGGAAGACTATTAGGAAATATATTCAATATACCAAACTAAAGACTGACGGAACATCCCAGAAAGCAGCTATGGGCAGGAAACTGCATGGAGAACCCAGAAATCAAGCATACCCTTTTTAAAATGGCTAGAAACATCAGTTCAATCTACCTATCATCAGTTCAATCTACCCCCATTTAACTACACTGGTGATAAAAGATAAAAAAAAAAATATCTTCATTACAACCGATACACTCCCAAAATATACACTTATCACTATATTATTGCATGCCAGCTATTGCTGCAGCTTCCCCAATCTATCCAGTTAGATTACATAAATACAGTGAAGATGATTGTTGTCCATGTATTTAATGATGTATTTGTCATGTTGTGTTAACAATTACATTTTTAGCTGCATTTCTAAACTGGATTCAGAGCAGAAATTGAGAAAGAGTGGATAAATAGCTATGCTGTTTGTCCCTGGAAGCAAACAGCACAGCTTGTTGATTAGTATCCAGGCTGACGCAGTTCTTGCTTGATATAAATACACCTGTCTGAGATAATAGCTCATCAATGATTAAGATATCAGGTGTAGCCACCTTTATGGCAGTGATTCCTTTCCCCTGCTGCTTACCTGCCAAATATGGAGATGGTACACATAGCTGATCTGGCCTGGAGCATTGAATTGTTGTATTATAGAAAAGAAAGCTTAAATGGAAAAGGGAGAAAGCAATAGTTCTTGGAACAGAATGGAAAGGGGCGTGTGTGCGTGGCTGTATTGGTGGAGATGCAGTTTGTCAAGTACAAGTGGGAAGCAAATTATAGTTAGCAGCCAGATCACATAGTCCAGTCTTTTCCCAGATTGTTCCTGTCCAGACCTGCTGGATTTCAAATTCCACAGGATGTATATACAGTTGAAGACAAGATACTCATATAACCCTGTTGGTTAAGGACAATCTCTTCTCTGAGATTTTTTTTGTTTATTGAAAACAAAAAAATAAAAATAAAAGAAGAAAACAATTGGCTACCCAATGAAGGAGAAAGGTATGGAGAAAATGCCAAAACCGGAATTAGCATAGCACTGGTTAAGAACAAACCTTTAATGCTTACTGAAACGGCTGCATGAACAAAAAGAATGGGCTTACTTGGATTATTAGTAGGAGCAATGTAGGATTTGTCTGAAATGTTTTGTTCTAGCTTCTGTTCAAAAGGTAGACACTAATACCTTCAGAAAGCAAAAAGAGAACTCGCACGCTGAAGATTATTCCTTCAAAAGCAAGAAAGCACTTTCAGCTGTTAGGGTGGCATGCCAAGAGCTATCCTGTCAAATTTAATTACCAGATTAACACTCTGCGTAATTATCTACTCAGGACAAAGACACATGAGACCAATGTATACCACAGTCTTGGTGAGAAGACTGATGAAACAGTAAAGGGGGAATGGGGGTGGGTAGAGAAAACATTGATTTGATGGCTGTTGCAATATTAACTCTGATGTGACAAATAGTCATGTCATTCTGAAGTGACATGATAAGACATTTGTGCTTTGCCCTGAATTAAAAATGGCTCCCATAAAGCTTATCTCACTAGACATTTAACTGAACACTGACCAAATACTTTGTTCAAAACTCAC
The DNA here is from genome assembly GCF_900518735.1 of Pseudonaja textilis. Next base: position 21,961,545 of record NW_020769320.1, on the reverse strand, counting down.
CTGTTTGTGAAATTATGATAAAAGTTCTGATCATTCCTGTATTGGAGAAACCCCCTAAGGCAGTGGTGTCAAACTTGATTTCATCGAGGGCTGCATCAGGGTTGTGTTTGAACTTGGGGGGTGGGGGCAGTGTAGGTGTGGCGAGGGTGGGGACAGCCAGCTTGATGTCACTCATGTCGGGGGGCACCTGTGGTGGCCCAAGTGCTCCGCCAGAGAAAATGTGCTCCTGAGCTCCGTTTTCAACTGCAGTGGCCTACTGCAACCATCTGCCAGTGAAAATAGAGCTCCGTTTTTGCTGGCAGAGGCACCGAGGGCCAGTCCTTTGCTGTTTCCAGGGCAGCCCTGTGGACCAGATCTAAGCACCCCATGGGCGAGCTCCAAGCCCCCAGGCCTTGAGTTTGACATTTCTGCCCTAAGGCGACTGGGCGTGCTGGCTAAATATTTATTTATTTGGTTTGTCATTTGCTTACAAAATAATAGGTATTAGTATAAACATGAGTAAGATTACAGAAAATAGGTACGATTAAATGGGAACAATAGGACAGGGACGGGAGGCACGATGGTGCACTTATGCACACCCCTTACACAGGGATATACCCACAGGGATATACCCTAGCAAGAATCTGCAGGGCAGTCAGGCAGGCAGGCAAAATATATGAGATAAGTGTTGTGTAGCTTACACTCAGTAAAAGCAGATACACAGTGCCAATTAAAATAGTTTTATTCCAGCAAGAGTTAAAGCATAGTCAAAACAGTCCATATATCATACACTTAGTTCAGTCCGTCCAGGGATTATTCATTTGCAAATTCCAGTGTCGAAAATGGTCAGTACACTTACAAAATAACAGTCCGGTAATTTATCTCCTCGCAGTAGAGAGAGATATGCAACAAACTCAGAAACTCCTCTCTTCCTTTCTGCAACTCCAGTAATTGCCAGCAAAGCGTCAGAGAATCGTCAGCGTCTCATCAGCATCTCTTGCTCCCTCTTATGGTGTTTTCACACCACACCCAAAATACATGCTTTTGCATTTAAAGTAACACACACTTTAAACTAAGAATCATAGCTTATATATATATTATCTTACCCAAACTAGTTAGGTGACCAATGTTATACCTAACACACACCCCTTACACACCTCTTAGGAATGGGGTGAGGTCAATAATGGATAGTTTGAGGTTAAAGGAGTGGAGGGTTTGAGGTTGTAACAACAGAGTCAGGTAGTGCATTCCAGGCATTGACCACTCTGTTGCTGAAGTTGTACTTTCTGCAATCAAGTTTGGAGCGGTTATCATTGAGTTTGTATCTGTTGTGTGCTCTTGAATTGTTGCAGTTGAAGCTGAAGTCATCATTGACTGGTAGGACATTGTAGCAGATAATTTTGTGTTCTACGCTTAAGTCCAACCATAGGTGGTGTAGTTCAAGATTGTCCAAGCCCAAAATTTCAGGCCTGGTGATATTCTGTTGCGAGCAGAGGAGTGTAGTACTTTTCTCGTGAAATACTTCCGGACTCGCTCAATTGAATTAATGTCTGGTATATAGTGCGGATTCCAGACAGATGAGCTGTATTAGAGTATTGGCCTAGCAAAAGTTTTGTGTGCCCTAGTTAGCAATTCAATATTTCCAGAGGAGAAGCTTCGTAAGATTAGATTTACAATTCTTAATGCCTTTTGGGCAATACTGTTACAGTGAGCTCTGGCGCTTGGGTCATTAGATATGAGTACTCCGAGGTCCTTAACAGAGTGAGGGTCAACAGGTCATATCCACCTCTTTGTTAGGGAAAGGCTTATTTGGGGCACAGCATAACATCTTGACATCAGATTATTTACTGGTTAGATGCTGCCCAGTATCATCCCCTTACTTGCATGATTCAGAAGACCTGGACTGTAATTTTTATGGAGGAAATGAGTATTTCAACTGTCTTGTAAAAACAACCTGGATGGATAGATCTTTGATATACAAGGGCTTTATTCTCTGATGACAATATCACATTAATATTGTGGTAAAATTATCTGGTCTTGGATCTAATGTGTAACGAAACACCACTTTCACCTCAGGATATTTTTACACTTATGGGCTTGTAGCCTGTGTAAACTTTCATCTAATACTTACCTCGGAATTATATCTTAATTTTTTTTAGTGTTATCATTTGAGTAAATATCTGTAACATCTCTTTTTCATTCAAGAATGAAATATGTAACTAGTACATTTAAATGACTCTAAATCTATAAATACACTTTCTTGGATCTTGAGATGTTTTCAAAGCAATCAGGAAACATTGGTATTCCATAGAACATAGATTAGCATAGTAGAGTTTAGCATTTCATTACACTAAACTCTATCCTTCAAAATCAGAGAATAATCCTTCTTGAGATTTATGGGACATACTAGGATATTCAAGATGGAAAAGTAGTGATAGATTCCATCTTTTCCCACAAGCTATTGTAATCAATTTTCACAGGAAAAATTAATTAATCCAATGTTTTTGTGGATGAATAATGGGACAAAAGTAACTGTTCGTGGCAGTAGCTATGAAGAGTTGTTTTTGATTTTGAGTAAAATTGTGAAATGTTAGGGCCTACTTAGTCTGGCAACAGCTTTATCTGAAGATAATTGCTTTAAGAATTGTAGAAATTTATGAAAGCAGAAACTTAAAATAAATATGTAGTCTGCCTGAGAAAGCAGGTTTGGTGAAGTGGTTAAGGTGCTGGGTTATAAACTAAAATACTGTGAGTTCTAGGTACTATTTCAAATAGTCATCAGGATTCAACACTGAATCCTACCTAGGCACTTTGGAAAAACTAAAACTGAGCTGTAATGGTGCAGTGGTTAAAGTGTAGTTTTGCAGGCTAATTCTGTTGACTGCTGACTGCCAGCAGTTCGGTATTTCGATCCTAACTGGCTCAAGGTTGACTCAGCCTTTTATCCTTCCAAGGTTGGTAAATATTGGGGATAATATGCTGATTCTGTAAACCACTCCGAGAAACCTGTAAAGCACTGTGAAGCTTATATAAGTCTAAGTGGTATTGCTATTTTTGTGTTAACTAGAATCAGAAGGAAAATATTAGGTTAATATATATATTTATGTTGCGTTACTGCTTTTAGAAACCCAGCCTGAATGGATAAATGAATCCTGCAGAAATACAGTACAATACTGGTAGTTTGTAGATTTACCATACTCAATATTGTTGTCAACATTAACAGCTGTTCTAAGGCTTAGAGAAAATCTTTCCCAGCCCTTTGACAGTCTCACACCATTCTTAAAGAGTGCAAAATGATTTCTTTGCAGGATAGCATGCACCGGCAGAATAAGGCTGCAGCCACGAATATGACATTTTTAAGAAGACATCTTCCTATTCTGGCTGCAAGCTTTAAAAAAAAATCCCATGAATGGATTGAAGCAGCAGAGGGCAGGCCATGCTGAACATCTGAAAAGAAGAAACAGCCCTGCTAAATCAGAACAAAGGGCCGGATGGACAAGCATTTTGCAGTCAACAGAATGCCAGTGGGAAGCCCACCAATACTTTCTCCCATTCATGTTTTCTATAGTTTTGTATTGAGGAATATTCTCTTTCTGCTGCCAGATGTAACGTGGTTCTAATTTTATGATTTTCCCTTTGAAAGTGACCAGAATAACTGGTTATCTTCATATCGTATAGAAGTGGAGCCTAAAGGTTAATTATGCACTGTATATAATAATAACCACCTAGGAATTTTGAATATGGTGGTATGTAAATACCAAAATACATGTGAAATCGCCTTAATTTCACAGCACATTGACAGACTTAACTTCCTTACCAGCAACCCAGATGAGCAGAGATAAACACCAAGATTAACAAGGAACTACAAACTCAAACAAATAGTAAACAATATCCTAATGAAGGAACCATCGAGATCATTCCCACCAATGCTGTCAGCCCCTAGTGTATAAAATGAAAGCAAACCCCACTTCCTTTAACCAGCATTCATTCATTAACCTAGTTTGGCAATGAAACGGCTGCAAAACAACAACCAAGCTCAGAGGTCACCAAGAACTCCAAGATATTTTCTGATTATGTGAATGCTTAATAATAAAAAGAAACACATAATTATGGAGGCTTGTTAGAGGAAGGAAATGAAAACACAATATACTTTCCTTATACAAATGATTATGAAGTATTGGTGAAATAACTACATACCGGTAGATGCCCATATTTTCATGTCTGCATATTCTTGGAAACTTATATTGACCGTGGTTTCTAGTCAACATGCAATTAGCCATGCATCATTTACTTGTGTGCAAGCTACCTCCTGCATAAAAATGCATTTATGTCGGCCTTCCAGTTTACAGGCTTCCATTTCTATCCATCTTACTAGAAACAAGGGAAAAAGCATTAGGGAAAGGTGCAATTAAAAATGAGAGCAATAAATAAAGTAGTGGAGAAAGAACCTACTGATCTAATTATAAGATGGGAGAGAGACTGGAACCAAATATTTTTTAAAGTTTTATTTGTTTTATTTGTATAACATATAAAAATTCCATTTCAACTGAACAGTGTGTTGTCTGGGTACAATTATTTTAGGCAACCATAATCAGAATTTTTACAATAACATGTATCACAATAACAATAATACTGTAGTGACAACCAAATATTTTAAGATGACTCTCTTACACATTATTTTAGGTCTTGGAGGCATTGTTTGGGTAAATAATAGAGGCCCTGCCTAAAAAAATATTAGGGGGATTTTCAACAATAGTTGTCAGAATGCAAGGCTTGAATAGACATTATTTAACAATGTTAATTGCCAGTGTTCCACTTTAAGTACTAAGAGGATGAATAAAAACAGTACAAAATGTATTTTCCACCGTACTGAGTAATCTTCATTCTATTCACCACAACATCATAGATCAAGAGTGTGAAAAATCTTTTCTAAAACAGCTTTTTATCAATAGGTCGTTTTTATAATTTTAGTGGTATAAACATTTTTTCACTGTCTTAACGAAGCATAAGATGTAGATAGCTATTGCATTTAAAAGGCTATTTCAGTCAAAATGACAATGTTCAGGGAATGTTTCCCAGCTCCTAAGATCACTGGAAAGTGATTTTCATGCTCGAGTTTATAAGAAAAATGGGACCAGCATGGACACCATCTGATCCTTAGAAGAATTTTCCTCATTAGAAAATTCTTAATTGATGAGATCCATTGTCATCAGGTGACTGCCAGGGTGCCAAGTCCAACAGTGTCATACATCAATAGAATAACAGAATTGGAAGGGAATTGGAGGTCTTCTAGAGCAGTGGTTTCCAACCAGTGGGCTAGGGACCACTGGTGATCCATGGGAAAATTTTGGCGTTCCACAGAGAAATGTCACCCCCCCCCCCCAAAGCACCCCCAAAACAATCCAGACTGTGCAGGAACACAAGGTTGTGTCGCCCACATGGCCCATGGGAACACAAGGCTTGCATTGCTTGCATTGTGAACAACACGAGGTAGTGAGGGGAGGGAGGGGGGAAAGGCAGAGGGGGAGAACTTGCCCTACTTGCCTCATGAGCCTGGCCTGGCCACCGGGCTGCTTCTTTCCACTTCCTCCTCCTTTTGGCTGCATGTAAGGAAAGCAAAAGTCTTTCTCTCCTCCAAACTCCACAAGAAATGAGTCTTTGGGACCCTGCAAGGCATCCTGTTCCAAGAGGCTGCCAGGGCGCAACAAGTCTCACAAAGACTCATTTCTGGTGGTGTTTGGGGGAGAGAAAGAAAGACTTCTGCTGCTTCTGCTGCTTTCCTTGCAGGAAGCCAAAAGTCTCTCTCGCTCTCTCACCCTGTGAGAATGGAGCTGAAGACAGTATCCTGCGATTCCAAATAAAGAATGATTGATTGGTAGGAAAACAAGGTGGGGAATTTTCCTGCAGACTTTTTCTGTGGATTTTCCCAGGGTCTCTGGTCCTTGGGATTTAAAATGATGAGTTTGGTTGCCCCTGAGGTCCAAAAGGTTGGTGATCCCTGTTCTAGAGTCTGACCCCTGGTCAAGCAGGAAACTCTCCGTACCATTTCAGGCAAATGGTTGTCCAATTTCTTCTTAGAAAGGGTCTTCAACCCTCCAGTGTTGGAGCACCCACTTCTGGAAACAAGCCATTACACAGGTTTATCGTTCTGCAGGAGTTGGAGCAAATAACGGGAGATCACTCCATTGCTTGGTCCTCAAACCTGGGCTGTCAGATTGGGTGTTCAAACCTGGGCTGTCAGATTTCCAAATGACAAGCTCAATATCTTTAACTGTTGAACCATCATGCCCCCTTGAACTTAAACTAATTTTGCTAGTGTCAATATTGTCAATTTCTTCAAATATGTCCTCTGACCTTGTTTGGCAAATGAGTACCCAGCTTAAGCATGCCAGAGTATTCCATTTGTTAGTTCTACTTTAATCAGGCTTTGTAGAAGAGCAGACTGAGCTGGAGTGAGGCAGAGTTAAGTGCATCATAAGTTTAGAATCATTCTAAACAAGCATTCCCACAGGCACTCCAAGTCCAACTCCTGAATTCCATGGACCCTTACCTGGTACAAATTTAGGGATGAACTTTAGTTGTCCAGATTCTTGTGAATAGGCTTGAACAAATCTTTTATGCTGTAACCTTAAGAATAATCATGATTCTTTGTGCCTGCCAGGATTTCAGCAAATTCATGGTATTCAAAGTATGATAAATGTAAATTTCCCCTTGTTAACTGAAATCAGTCGATAGACACATCCTTACCTTGTTATTAGCAATTTTCTGGAAGTTGAGTGACATAGCCATCTTGTCGGGTGTTTTTCTTCAAATTCTCAATCCAGTCTCTAGACATGAGGTTTCGTAGTGGTCTCTCAGTCAACTTTAACTTGCTTAGCTTTTTGAGATTAGTCTTAACAATAGTTTTATTCTTATATATCTGTCTTTATTTCCATATTTTCTAAAGATAAACGTTTTGCGGCTAAAGTACATTTGTACTTTCTTTCCAAAGCATTTGCTTTCCAAAGCTCTTTTCTAATATACTGGTTATAAAACATAATGAATACATATGCAAGCTTTTATCTGTCTCTGCTTTTTCCTGATAAATGTTGCACTATACCAAGTTATCTCATGCCAAGAAATATACAATGGTTGGTTTTATACATGCCACTAAACCATGACCAATCTTTATTCATATCAGTATCTGGCTTCACACACAAATTAAATAAAAGTGGAATAGAACACATTATGACTAAAAGTTAACCTAGCTAGTATTTAATCTATGCAATCACATTTGAGTTCTTTTTAGAATAACTACAAATGATGGGCTGTTGGAATGATTTGGTCAAAATTAAACATTTTTAACCATCTTTAAGTATAGTGGGAGATAAGCACATCTAAACTTCTCTTCCATTTCCATTTTAATTCCCATTTCTAGTGAGAATTTAAAATACTTGGTTGGATTGCACCCTATAGAGAAATCAGCTTTTAAGTCTGAAAGGTTTTGAATTGCCTTGTCAGTTCCTGCAGTAACACTGTCTTCATGACTATTCTCCATGAAATTCCATAAAGATTGCATAACAACTCCCCTCAATCCATTAGGTGAACACTATTGATTAGAAGGGTACAAAGCCTCCAATAGGATATTAAAGTTGTCTTTATAAATAACCAATTTATTAAAATTTGACAGATTTGAATTAAATCATCTACAGCTGTGGTCCCCAACGTTTTTGTCTCCATGGACCCAGCAGTGGCAATGGTGGCAGTGGCGGGGAGTGGTATTTTCACATGCTCAACCAATCCTGTACATGCACCAATCTTTGAATGCTGGCCCAGAGGTGGGAGACCCCTGATTTACATTATTGGACTCAATGAATCTGATTATTTCAAAATTCTGTTTGGACACCCAATTTACTAAACCCACATTTGCTTTTTTTACTTTCGCGCGTGTGTTTGTGTGTGTGTGTGTGTGTGTGTGTGTGTGTGTGTGTGTGTGTGTAAATATTCCCCATGACTTAGGGAGAATAAAAAGTGGTCCCAATAGGAGTTTTGTAATTCCTAAGCTGAGAAGTGGCTCCAATATATCCCAGGAACAACATCAGAGCTCTCTGCCAAAGAGTGCAGTGCTAGAAGCTGGTAAGATCCTGGGGAGAAGCCTCTGTGTAGAGGCTCCTCAGGCCTCTTGTAGAAGACCTTAGATTGAGGAAGACACAAATCATCCATAAAGGTAAGAAGGAAAGTTCATATATACATACATACATACATACATACAAACATACTGTACACACACACACACACACACATACATACACACACACACACACACACAGTATGTGTGATTTGTAACTGAAAACCAAAAGGAAGTAGAGACTAGCTACCTGTATTATCCAAACAGTACCAAAATCAGCACATAATGAAATAGAAGGCGGGCCATTCCAGTGTTGGCTGAAAGTTTAAATATTTCCCCTATCCAGTTGTGACCAGTTCAAGGTGGAATAAGTGCTCATATCTCAGCCAAGGAAGTCTGCATTGTCTGAGAGACATTTCCATCATTACTAGGGAACCCAATAAGTCTCCCACCTATTTGTATGCTTTTTAATGGCTAGGTTGCAGGAGCTGCGGTTTTCCCCTATTATTATCTAGGATTCTGACCAAGTAGAAAGCAAAACAATAACAAACAGAAATGTGATTATATAGCAATGCCATGATACAACATGCAAAGTCTAATAATCCACTAGCCATAAATCCTCCTGAATTAATTATGAAATGTATACCTTGATATGCAGAAATGATGGAATATTTGCACCATATCACTTTATCCAATCTATGCACACGCATGTCTTGTGTATCACACACACACACACACACACACACACACACTAGCTTTCAAGGAATTTTTCCTATTGGCTTTCTTCTGGCTTTCCTTCTTGGCTTTCTTTAAAGTAGCATAAAATCAGAGCACTCACTGGTTACGCTAAAGATAAGGGAGAGAAGTATAATTAACTATGCACAAATATAGTTACGGGCACCAGCAAGCAAATAAAGAAGCAATAAAGAAGTAATTGCCGTTTGGTAATTTGCAGTTACCAAAAGGTGTGATTCCTTTTTCTAAAAGGAATCTCTGTCACTGTTAACTTATTTTCTAAACTCTAACTTCAAGTAAATAACCAATTTATTAAGATCTGAGATACAGTTTAAAAAAAAAAACAACAATCTAGTTTCCTTATACAGCATTATCTATGGTCTGTGGCATTTAAACATATTTTTATTGAGAATTTTCATTTGAGTGAAAGAAAAATATAAAAGAATGAAATAAGAAAAAAGAAAAAAGAAAGAAAAAAAAGTTATTTCAATATAGCACCGTAGACGCTGCAGTTTCTGTGCCTCAGAATCTAACAATAACACTTTGTGTCACATGTGTCTCTACTCTCCATTTAGCAGATGGTACCTTAAAACTTTTGGATTGCCATCTGTACCCTGTTAATGATTATAGAGGAACCCAGGAAAAAACTAGGGAGCTGGAACAAATAAATAATGTGCATTCCAGGAAAGATGGATTTATTTGTTCCACTACGAATGTTAGAGAATTCCCCTATTTCCATAAGGAGTGTTGAGACGGATGCAAAAGAAAACAGTAGGTAGCTATGCCCACATTTAAAAAATAATAATAAATATGAAAGTGGGGGGGGGGGAGATAAGAATTGGGGTTTGCTCTGAACAGGTAAGCATCCAATGTTACCGGTTACACCAGAACAGGTAGAGTTTTGCATGGCTCTCAACAGCAACCACTGTAGAACAGGAGCAACAGTACAAAATCAATTGCAGGGAACATAAACGAAATAATATTAAAAAAACCACATATATTTTATTAAAAATTCTTTAGGAATAAGAACATTTCCTTGTCAGCACTGGAACTTCACTGAAATGACTATACCAAAAGCATGGGGGGAAAATCTAGATGATGAGCTTTGTTGAAACCTGGAATTATTTCAAAAGACATGAAATGAATGGTTGAGTCTTCTGTACCCATCCCAGTATCAAAAGACTCAGCGCCTAAACATTTGTGAGATCTGGAGGACCACACTTTATTCTAAAGTGACACAATGCCTTTGTAGAAAAGAATCTTTGGTATTTAAGGCAAACATTAAAGCTGAAATTAGCTCTAATTCCAGCATGCTTTAAAAAGAAACAGAACAAATCTGAATATCTACTGGCATGAAGTGACGTTAGTCTAAGAAATTTTAAAATAAAATATAGCAAATTTATTCTTCTATAACTCAGCCAGAGTTACATGATTAGTACGAAACTTATTATAATCATGTCTAAATCAAAAGCAATTTCTACTTGAAGTCATGAAATCTATTCGTCATTCTCTACATTTCCATCATGCGCTTTAGAAATGTGTGTTTCAAAACTCTTGATTTTAAATGAAGCATCAATCAGGACAGTCATATTTTATAGCTATGGCATTTTTTTCAGCTCAGAAGATTAGACATATTTTAATATCTGCAATTGTACAAAACCTTTGAAAAATGTGCATAGCAGCTTTCTTTGAAACATTTAAATAGCCATCTCCTTTGAAAGTTGTCCCCAGTAGTCTGTCCACTTTTCTACAAAAGTGTATTGTACATCTGTATTGTACATGTGCAGTGAGATAATTGGAAACATTCTGCATAGTCACTAATGAATGTAGCCTCCCATTTACTTGGGGAGTTTATTGGCTAGAGATGGGATTTGCAAACTTTGTGGGTACATTGACTGCCAAAACTTTCCGTCATCACCATCCATCTTCCAGGAGACGTTGACCACTCAAACCTGAAACCCTTTCAGAACTAGTTTCAGATTTTGCTTCAAAAACTAGCAGGCAGATTATTCAGGCAGATTGAAAGTTCTGACAGCTAACCACTATATACCAACTTGTGTATCCAAAGCTAGATTTCTTCCAGAATTTGGTCTCATCCTGAAAATGAGACCAGGAAAAATAATAGCTGTCTTCTTTAGGATAAGCAGCAACATGGTCTGATGGGATTTCAGCACTGTGTCTGAGAGTGACATGATCTTGCTGATCTAAAGTTGGATTGTTGCTAGAATTTACTTTCCCTCAGTCTACTCTAGACAGCCAACAGTTGTCTTGATGTACTTGAGTAGGTCTAGAGGAATAAGGTTCAATTCCACTTATTCTCTCTCAGCTGAACCTTCCACACAAGGTGGGTTGTTCTGGGGATAAAATGAAGAAAATTTCCCATGTAATACCCTTTGACCTCCCGAAGAAAAGTAAATCTAACAAATGATAAATAATATAAAGCGATTGAAAGAGAAAGCTAGCAAGTCTTGAAAAGAAAAGCTTCAACCACACCAATACAAGAGCACACAACAGATACAAACTCAATGTAAACCACTCCAAACTTGATTGCAGAAAGTACGACTTCAGCAACAGAGTGGTCAATGCTTGGAATTCACTACTTGACTCTGTGGTTACATCCTCTAACCCACCCACCCATTCTTTTAACCTCAGACTAACCACTTTTGACCTCACCCCATTCCTAAGAGGTCTATAAGGGGCGTGCATAAGTGCACCATTGTGCCTACCATCCGTGTCCTATTGTCCCCATTTATTCGTACCTATTTCCTGTATTCTTACTCATGTTTATACTTATACCTATTATCTTGTAAATGATTGACAAATCAAATAAATAAAATAAATTATTACTTTCATCATTTCTGCTTTTAAACATAGATGCTGTAATTTCAGTCAACCTGCTATCATGCATACATGAATTATAGAGTGATCAATTTCTATTGTTCTATTATATGTTCCTTTCTATTGTCCTTTCCTTTCAATAAATGTACCCTTAAAACAAATGAGTGTTAATGCTGCATGTGACATCTGAAATGTGTTAATGTTAAATTTTATTTATATTGTTGAGGGCAATGGGATGGCTGTCATTCATTATAAACTGCTCAAAAAAATAAAGGGAACACTTAAACAACACAATGTAACTCCAAGTCAATCACACTTCTGTGAAATCAAACTGTCCACTTAGGGAGCCACACTGATTGACAATCAATTTCACATGCTGTTGTGCAAATGGAATAGACAACAGGTGGAAAGCATAGGCAGTTAGCAAGATATCCCCAATAAAGGAATGGTTCTGCAGGTGGTGACCACAGACCACTTCTCAGTTCCTACGCTTTCTGGCTGATGGTTTGGTCACTTTTGAATGCTGGCGGTGCTTCCACTCTAGTGGTAGGATGAGACGGAGTCTATAACCCACACAAGTGGCTCAGGTAGTGCAGCTCATCCAGGATGGTACATCAATGCGAGCTGTGGCAAGAAGTTTTGCTGTGTCTGTCAGCGTAGTGTCCAGAGCACGGAGGCGCTACCAGGAGACAGGCCAGTACATCAGGATAAAGGAGGAGGCCATAGAAGGGCAACAACCCAGCATCAGTACCGCTATCTCCGCCTTTGTGCAAGGAGGGACAGGAGGAGCACTGCCAGAGCCCGGCAAAATGACCTCCAGCGGGCCACAAATGTTCATGGCTGCTCAAACGGTCAGAAACAGACTCCGTGAGGGTGGTATGAGGGCCCGAAGTCCACAGGTGGGGGTTGTGCTTACAGCCCAACACCGTGCAGGACATTTGGCATTTGCTAGAGAACACCAAGATTGGAAAATTCGCCACTGGCGCCCTGTGCTCTTCACAGATGAAAGCAGGTTCACACTGAGCACATGTGACAGACGTGACAGGGTCTGGAGCTGCCGTGGAGAACCTTCTGCTGCCTGCAACATCCTCCAGCATGACTGGTTTGGCAGTGGGTCAGTAATGGTGTGGGGTGGCATTTCTTTAGGGGGCCGCACAGCCCTCCAGGTGCTCGCCAGAGGTAGCCTGACTGTCATTAGGTACCGAGATGAGATCCTCAGACCCCTTGTGAGACCATATGCTGGCGCAGTTGGCCCTGGGTTCCTCCTAATGCAAGACAATGCTTGACCTCATGTGGCTGGAGTGTGTCAGCAGTTCCTGCAAGACGAAGGCATTGATGCTATGGACTGGCCTGCCCATTCCCCAGGCCTGAATCCAATTGAGCACATCTGGGACATCATGTCTCGCTCCATCCACCAATGCCACATTGCACCACAGACTGTCCAGGAGTTGGGGGATGCTTTAGTCCAGGTGTGGGAGGAGATCCCTCAGGAGACCATCCGCCACCTCATCAGGAGCATGCCCAGGCATTGTAGGGAGGTCATACAGGCACGTGGAGGCCACACACACTACTGAGCCTCATTTTGACTTGTTTTAAGGACATCACATCAAAGTTGGATCAGCCTGTAGTGTTTTTTTTCCTTTAATTTTGAGTGTCACTCCAAATCCAGACCTCCATGGGTTGCTAAATTTGATTTCCATTGATACTTTTTTTTCCCATTGATTTTGTTGCCAGCACATTCAACTATGTAATGAACAAAGTATTTAACAAAAATATTTCTTTCATTCAGATCCAGGATGTCTTATTTTTGTGTTCCCTTTAGGTTTTTGAGCGGTGCATGTATATAAAATTATATTCATCAATTATATTTCACTTTAAAATTAATTTTCTTAACTGGTATAATCAGTGAATAGAGTTGCAAATAAAAATTCCTATCAATGGCCTCATCGATCGATGTTTTTTTTTTTGCTTTCCAAAGAGTAATTTTGCTCATTGGCTACAACGACCTGCTGGGGAGGCGCCCGCGATTTCTACACTTTTTTTTCCTCCCAGCGGGGGAGGAATCACCGGCGCACAGCTAAACACCGACATCCTCAAGGCTTCTTTTCCCCTAGCAGGGTTCCCAGAAAGTGATTTCTACACGCTTCCTTCGTGGATTAGGAAGAGGAATGAATCCGACGTATTTTTACTAACTTTAAACGCGATGCAATAAGGACGCGCGGCGCGGGGCCCTTCTTTGAACGGAACGGAGCAGCTGCGGGGCCCGTCGATCCAGCCGGACGGGTTAAAAGTGTGGGACTCGCCCGGGTCCTGGGGGAAAAAAAAAAAAAAAAAAACCACGTGGATGTTTGTTGCCCGTGAAAGAGACGCGCCTGCTTTTCGCTTCGTGAAGATGGTGAGCTGGGGCAATGGGTGCGCGGCGGGGAGGGTCGAGCTGAAAAAAACGTGGCCCCTTTTTACCGCAGTGGATTCGATGGAGTTTCGACGTCCCTTTAAGGAGCCGCGCAAACTTCGCGCCGAAACGTGTTTGCTTAGTTTTTCAGCCTTGCTGAAATGCATCCGTTTGGTTTGGAACGTATTTCCAACAAGGGTGCGTTCGTGGTGATCCAAATGCAATCTTACGCTTATGCAAAAATAAATAAATTATTTACTTGTTTCAAAGTAAACCTATTAGAGATTGCAATGGAATTTTTTATTTTGATTTTGATTTGATTTGTCAATTGTTTACAAGGTAATAAGTATAAGTGTATATACATAGTTATGAATACATGAAATGGGTACATATAAGAAAAATAAAAGAAAAATAAAAGAATTCTTAAATTCTACTTCGGGTCAGCCGTGCAGACAAATTGTTTCCTTGTGGAGTGTCATTTCTTTATCCTCTGATATTTCATGATTGCATGAAACTACCTGGGCAACTTCATCGTCAGCTATTATTTCATCAGTATGCAATAGAATAGAATTAGAATAGAATAGAATTAGAAAAGAATAGAAATAGAATAGAATTAGAATAGAGTAGAATGGAATGGAATGGAATTCTTTATTGGCCAAGTGTGATTGGACACACAAGGAATTTGTCTTGGTGTAAATACTCTCAGTATACATACAGAAAAGGCACATTTGTGAAGAATCAAGAACATAATGTACAACACTTAATGATAGTCACAGGGTACAAACAACAATCAAATGATACTAGGAAACAGTCAATATAAATCTTAAGGATACAAGCAACAAAGTTACAGTCCTACAGTCACAAGTGGGAGGGGATGGGTGATAAGGAGTAGTGAGAAGATTAACAGTAATAGTAGTGTAGACTTTTGTAAATAGTTGAACAGTGGAATTATTTGTTTAGCAGAGTGATGGCTTTCGGGGGAAAAACTGTTCTTGTGTCTAGTTGTTCTGGTGTGCAGCACTCTCTAGCGTTGTTTTGAGGGAAAGAGTTGAAACAGTTTATGTCCAGGATGTGAGGGGTCTGTAAATATTTTCACAGCCCTCTTTTTGACTCGTGCAGTATACAGGTCCTCAAGTGAAGGCAGGTAGGTAGTAATTGTTTTTTCTGCAGTCCTAATAATCCACTGAAGTCTGTGTCTGTCCTGTTGGTTTGCAGAACCAAACCAGACAATTATAGAGGTGCGGGTGATAGACTCAATAATTCCTCTGTAGAACTGAATCAGCAGCTCCTTGGGCAATTTGAGCTTTCTGAGTTGGTGCATGTTGGTGAAAATCTGCATAGGCTGATATCATGTAAAGTCATTATTATGTACTTGTGCCCAGACATCTGACATAAATATGTAAGCTGTCATTTTCTGGATGTAGTCTCTGCTGATGTCTACAGCACTCAAAGGCTGATCTGTATTGGAAAAGGCAGTTTTATAGGAAGGAGAGACAAATGACAGTTGGGCTAAAAATTTGGATATGCAATAGAACTGGATAAATGGCAGAAATTGAGGGATAGAAATGTTAAATTAACTGTCAACTGCATATAAAGAAAATTTGTATAAAATGTTTTATAGATGGCATTTTGCACCAACAAGATTGACAAAAATGTTTTAAAGATAGATCCTCTAAATATTGGAAGTGCCAGATACTTGGTTTGTATTACCATATGTTGTGGACATGCCCCAAAGCCAAGAAATATTGGATGAAAATACATACTTGGTTAGAAAAAAAAATGATAAAGCAACATATAGACTTGAAAGCAGAAAGCAGAAATATTTTTATTGGGCATCCTGCCAGAAAAATATGATAAATGGAATATGTATTTGATTTTACATGTATTAATTGCAGCCAGAATTGTAATTGCACAACAATGGAAAAATGATGAGATCCTGACAGATGAGAGTGTAATTAAGAAAATATTAGAATGTTCAGAAATGGATAGATTAAGGCTTACAAATAAGGAAAAAGAAGAAACTGAATATTTCTTGATATGGGACTTATTTTATCAATGGTTAGAAAATAAAAACAGAAATTAGAAATATGGGGATATAAAAAGGACAAATGAGATTTGTTAAAGTATATACATATTATTGTTATTTTAGTATTAATATTACTGTGATGAATACTACTGTAAACTTATGATTTCCTAAAAATAATTGTACCCAGACAACGCACTGTTTTTTTGAAATTGAATTTTTACATGTTATATAAATAAAACAAATAAAACATTAAAAAAAGGAAGGAGTGTACCTGGACGATCTGGGTGTTTGCAGTGGTACAGGGAAAAAAGGTATATATGATTATTTAGCCCAGTGTCTTAACTGCTAAGCCATCGCTCCACCGTAATATTAAACAGTGCTATTAAATATCACTGATGTTTTACATGTGTAATTTTATCAGCCTAAATTATGTATTGTAAATATTGTAAATATTTGATTATTTTTCCTTGTGTGCATTTTTATCACTTCTTCAAGTATTTGAGTTCTATGGTTAGAATGCATTCACCTTTCATTCTTTTTGTCATTGGTGATTAAAACTAAAATGCTTCCTTAAAGCTATCACTAGGTTGCCAATAAGACATACAAAAGTTGGAAAAAAAAACTGATGATAGTTTTATGAATTTACAATGAAAGAATGCATCAGTTGATTATCGGTAGAGTCTGATAATAATTTAGGAACAGTACTGATTTCTATCCATTTTTAGGACTTGTTTATTTTGAAAAGAAGTACAGAAATATGTAAATAAGATCCTTATAACGATCTTCTATAGTTAAGTGTTATGAATATATGGAAGATGTTGACTGATGCTTGAAAGGTAAATAATTCTATTAAATACTTCTATTATTTTGACTCATTATTTCAGCCCAAAACTGCCAAACCAAAACGGGGGGAGCAGGAGAAGAAAGCTATCCATCCTTACAGCAGAAAAGCGGCTCAACTTACAAAAGAAGCACACAAACAGGTTAAAAAGGAAAAGTAAGCTTTTATATATTTTCTGATGTTGAATGGTATCTGGGATAATATTCTTGCTTTAGAAATATTGATGGCTCAGCTGTTAAAGATGCTGAACTTTTTAGTTAGAAAGCTACCCCAGCTCCCGCCTATTAGTTTGAAAGCATTCAAATGCAACTAGATAAATAGCTACCACTTTGGCGAGAAGGGTGTTCCATATGCCTTGGCGTATAATTATGCTGGCCACTTGGCCATGAAAGTATCTTTGGACAACAGAGGCTCCCTCAGCTAACAAGTGGAGATGAGCACTGCCCCTTGGAATCAGATACAACTGTCAGGGGAAACTTTTACCTTCATCTTACTAATCTGCAATTTATTTAAGCGTGTATTAAAAATGAGATAAAGATATAAGCACAAATGACAGCAATCCGTTACTGTCCAGTTCTAAGATCTTTCATCATTTGCAGTGATATTGACCATGATTGATCTTACTATCGTGTTTAACTGAAAATAAGACTTGGTCAGAGGCACGGGGAAGAAGGCAGGCGATTCTGACAGCCCTCGCCGATCCGCAGGCAAGCTGAGAGACGCAAAGACCAGTCTCCTGCGGCCACCCATCTGCTCTAGCCCACTAACAGTTGGCTTTCCCACACCTCATGTGGTGCATCTGGATCGCCTGTCGTTCCCCATGCACTTCTGCCTCCGTCTGTTCCTGGTGCTGCGGCGTAAAGATGAGCGTCCCGCAGCCACCAGCCACTCCAGTCCAATTCTTAGCTTTCCCGTAACCCACATGGCACATGCAGATTGCGTGTCACCCGCCATCTCTGCCTTTGCCTGCTGCTTTGACAGGTAATCAACTCACCTACACCGCCTGGGTTGTGGCTGCTACTGGACACAGTCGGCACCCATGCACTCCCCTTCACTAGGACTTATTTTTGGGCAAGGTCTTATTTTTGGGAAAACAAAGTACAAGTGTGCTCTATTTCTGAAATTATTTTGTTTTGATCATACGACATACCCAAAACTTGCATCATGCATGTCCTTGGATTGTCTTGAATAACTGCCAAAAACTGATCTTGCTGTGACCAATTAGTTGGTGGATCATTGATTTTCCACTGGTACTAAAATTTTAAAAATCCAGTCTGTAGCAAGGTCACTGATAGAAATGCTTTTCTCTAGCATTCCTGATCAAAATCGATGACAAGGAGAAGTTAATATGCGTGTAACCCCCAGCCCAGGAATTTACAACTGAAATAGAATTCTTTATAATATTGATGCAATTTCTGTGCAAATAATCTTTAGTATTACTAGTACAACGCAGTACAATATTAATAAAACCTTCACTTTGAAACCTATTTTTAGATTATCTTTTTACTGGTGATTTAAACAATTTGGCTGTGGTGTTTTGGAAATTAAAAATGGTAGCCATTTAAAATGTATTAAACCTCTGGTTTATGATAACATGACATATTCATGTCCTATAATTTATATTTGTCAGAGATTTTGGTGCAATATATTTAGAGGCAGATACGTAGAAGTTAATCTTCAGTTAATGCAGAGTGGTTCCCAATTTTCTGTTTCTCCTTTTCTTCCAAAGTATTTGCCATGTCACCATGTGCTTTCTGTTCATTTAGCATAGAAAAGAACCCCAATGGCATAATAAAAACACACTTTGTTCCTGTTGCTTTGTTCATCTACGTAAGAGATCTTGTAGATGTGCAGGAGTTGTTTTTCTTCCAGCCTTTCCTGAAAAGTTCTAATGAGAAGAGGTTTTTGACAAGTCACTGAATCTTCACACAGCAGATAGGAATGGCATTTCCTTTTGCAGTAAAATAATCTGCTCAGTATTTCTAAAATGTTCTCTTCAGTTCATTAATCTACTAACTTTCTAATCTTGTCAGTTGTCTAATTCTGCAGAACTCGTTTTGAGGCACTGTTAATGAATCATTTGTTCATTAGGATTGCTGGGAGTAATATCATAGAAATATGCCAGTGTCGTATAATTACATTATAACTAGATATAATAAATAAATGTACAAGTATAAAGTTTACCTTATTTATTTGTGTTCTCTTTATCTAAGATGTATGGAAAATAGATCATGCTTAAGTTATACTTATATAGGAATATAGAGTGAATTTTAAGGATTCACAAACTGGCATTCAACAATACTGTCACCAAGTCTGTCATCTTAGTCACTTTATAAAATGGTAAAATGTGAGTTAGATGGTTGCTTGGGGTGCTTTTCAGAGGTGTTAAAATCAGATTTTGCAATCTCAGAGCTTTTGTATGCCATAAGGAATAGCTAGTGTTATAGCAGATGATAAAATATATATTATAAACATCTTTATGTGTAATCCACCTGCTTGCCATTTAGGGTTAAGAATTCACTTGGTAAATAAAGTAGGTATTTTCTTTGCTAAACAGATTTCTTCTCTTTCAGAGAAAAATGGTTCATATGCTTCTATTTTACATATAAATGTAAGACATTTTTTAAAATTATTTCTTGTAGAGTTTCTTCAATTTATATACTTTGTTCAACTGGCTATAACATATTTTAGAAATTAGATTGTGCTAAATATGTCATGAAATTGCAACAGAATATAAAGTTATTAAATAAATACATTGTAGGTATTTTTTTTGCAGATTGAAAAATGAAAAGGCCTTTCGGCTCAGCATTGTAGGTATGATTTTGTAAAATTAATTTTTGTTACATATCTTTAAGTATTTCCTTGGAAGAAGTTCTAGCCAATGCTAATATTTTTTTTAACTTTATATCAACTATGTTTAATATTAGGTATCCTATTCTACTATTACTTGAAATTTTGGAATACTATTTCTTTTATACAGTTCTGATTTGTTTATTAGTATGTTCTATAACATTTGGAAGTTTGGGGTAATTCATAAACTTTCTTTAAAAGAGAATATTAATCACAATTTAATAGTTACAGTTATTCACTTTTCATCTTTAAATACAAAACATATCTTTGAAATTGTGCATGTGAGAAACTAAAGAAATTTTAACAAACATAAATATTCTTCATTAGTAAATAAAAGCATTTATTACATTTACATCTTTAATTCTTTTTATAAATAACCAGATCTCCTTTTTTTTCATTGTTCTGGCAATGGATAGTACACTAGCTGGCTTTAAAAAAAAAAAAATAGATAGGAGGACTTCTGGTAAAGATTCATTATGTGTTAGACATCTCCAAAGGAGTGGACTTGACATTACGGTCAGCCCATCAACCAATTCTGCCTGACAAACTTTTTCTGAAAAAAGGAGTGATTGTAATATTATCCACTTGTACTTGACACAGGTGCTTCTTGTTAGTAGATTGCAGGAACAGAATTTTTGTGGTTGGCTCAGGAATTGAGGAGCAAAGAGTTGATGGATTCCAGCTAAGCTCTTATCTTATATATCCTATGTGCATGCAAGGCTCACTGAGCCATGTTTCTTAATCGCTTTTGGAAATTGCTTTTAAACTGCTTTCTAGTCATTAGGAACCTATGCAAGTACACATGCAATCCTTAGCAAAGGAAGTTTTAAATATAAAATTAAGACATACACAGCAAAAGGGCGATTGAAACATCAATTTTGGAAAATTACAAATGGATTGAAGATCCAGATGAATTTGAAATAAGATTTTTGAAATTAATTTTAACAATCCTTTCCGTGGGGAAATGCAGTTGTTTTGAATTCTTAAAAAAAGAAACATGAAAGGATGGGACTTTGAAAGCTGGACACTAAAGGGAACTAGAAAGAACTAAATATTACAATTTAATAAGAAGAACACATTTGATTTACTAATAAAAGAAAACTGTAGAATACATTTTTGGTTTTGTTTACATTTTATAGATTTTACAAATATCTGTTTTGATAGATTCAATGTACATGTAGAAATATATAACTATATATATAAATTTGTGCCTATATTAAACAAACTTACTTCAAAAATCATAGATTTTTTTTCATACACGTATTTTTTCATAGTTTAAGTGGTTCTTTGTTTTTAAAAACAATATTGGTGATCAATAGCTAAAATAGATTTTTTAAATGCATTGGACTCATTAATGATTTGGAATAATTAACATTCCTGTGATATTTAACAGAAATATTGAATATCGCAATGAACTAAACTTTTGTTTTGCTCTTTTTTTTTGTAGGTGAAAAATTGCTTTGGTTTCAATGTCACCTTGATCCTGACAAAATGGAATACACAAAAAAAGAAGCTTCTGAATTAGTAGAAAAGTAGGTTTATAGCAAATCTGTGTTTGGAACAAGAATGTTGAGTTAATGTTCATAATTTTACCTGCTTGGTATGTTTTTCAAAATCAAAACAATATCCTGTTCTGTGTGGTACATTAGAACATCTGTTGATATATGCATCTTTAATACTTATGCAGTGTAATTTTAACATTTCATTTATATTAATTATAAGTAATTAGACACAGTTAAATTAACAATTCTAATCTAATTGTTTTTCTAGGATAATACATATTTGTTGTGTATTATTTATAGGCAACTATTGAAGACACTTTTAGACTCAAATATCCTGTTTCTGGATTTTGTAAATTGTTATTTATTTTAAATATGAGCTGAAATTAAAAAGTAACTAATTTGAAACATACACAAAGTAGTTTGAGAGAATATATACTTTCTGCTTTTAAAAAATCTTTTCCTGGCTAAAGAATTTCTATTAATGCTATTAATTATTTTGTCAGTCAGATTGCTGTTTAAAATTTGGATGGTTGATGACATTAAGAGAGAAGAACCTCTTATATTCTTAAATATTTTCTGAGGCAGTTTAAATGTCTGTGTTTTTGTATGTATTCTTTATTCTTTTAATATTCAAGATTATTTAGTGTTTCTAAATAATTGAAAAGAACTGTTATTTTTTTAAAAAAATAATGTTCCTAAAATGACAGTTTCCTGTGTTTTAGTTATTTGCAGCGATTTCGTGATGAGTTGGAGCAGATCGAACTGCACAATAGCATTAAAGGAAGACAGTCTAGACAGCATAGTTCCAGGGAAACCGTAATCAAGCAGACTATGGAACGTGAAAGACAACAATATGAAGGCTATGGCATAGGTACGCTGTGCTAAAAAGTAATGTTATTAAAACGTGCCCCAAATATAAGAACTCTGTGTCAACTCATAAAACATTCCTATGTCTGTTTTAGTAGTTGCCATAAAAAAAGGAGGGAGGAAGGAAATTTGGAAGGTCAGTGCAGCAATTTGGAAGCGAAAGTACATTCCAACTCTTATCTTTAAAAGATTGTAACTAAAATACCAGAGTTTTTGCCGGCAAATATATTTAATTGGAGAAAGTGAATGATAACACCCAGCCTGTGAACGTGCTCAATTGGAGAATCTGGTTTATATGACGTGGGGAGGGAGGGAAACGGGGCCACAGGTGATTGTAAATTACATATGCCAAAGTTGGCTTCATACAGGGCAGTGCCAGTATGTCGCCTCTAATGAATCTTTTGAAGTTTTTTGAAGTTTGTCTCGAGAATCATGATTAAATTAGAGCGATTGTTGGAATCCTGACACTCTGCCTAACAGAGCAGTAACATGTGTTCCTCTTCTGAAGTAAATAAAAGTTGTTTTCTCATATATGATTCATACTTTATTCTCTGTATGCTGTTGAACTTTACTTGAGCTTGACATTCAAGTATCAGCTTCATGCAGATTTTAAAATAGATGGTCAGTGTAACCTTGTTTCTGATGAATTGATACAAGTTTAGACAAGTTTGTAATTTCTATTCAAATTACCCCGTCCACTTCACTTTCTATTTTTTTGTACTGTAAAATACTTAAGGAGAAATATTTATTTCCATATCTCTTGGTTAACTTGGTTCTAATTTGAGAAAAAATGATTTATACTGCTAGGGAGTGTTACTAGAAATGGTAGTTTAAGATGAAAAATTATATTGACTGATAATCTTTAAAATGCATAGTTATTTCTATTGTCCTTTATTGAGAAAAAATGACCATTCAGTGGTGTGATTTTTTTTTCTTTCCCAGTATTTACCATTTCATTAGTTTGTCTTATCAGTTAATTATAGTTTTATCTGGAAAAAATATGTGTTTTTCCAAATTTGATAGGAAATATTTAAGTAGTAAATCAGACTAATTGATTAAAGTGGCTTAATTGGCTAAAAGAATATCTTTGATATGACAGCATACAATTTTTTTCTTTGTTGCAAATAGTTTTTTCTCCTGAAAGTACTTAATATATGTACATAATCTACACACAAATGGACATTCAGAGAAGATAGCAAGAGTTAAGCGTGATAACATTCTTTCTGTCAACTTGAGCTTCTTAATGATTTGAAGGCCAAACTGATTTAAATGCAAATTCTCAAGTGTTTCTGATTCATGTAATTTTATGACCTTTTCTGCTCACTGTTGTTTGGTGAATTGCTGCAGTGGTTAAATAATGCAGTTGTTAATCAAATCAAAGGTGCTGCAGTTGACAGAAATAATTGTCAGTTGCTAATCACCCAAATTTTGATTGCTTGACTGTTTCTGTCATAGTTGAACAAGTACAAGGACTGATCATAATTTACCTGTTTTTAGGGCCATTGTATTTCAAACAGTTGCTAAATAAATGGTTATAAATTGAGACTACCTGTAGCACTATTTTTCCAAATCCTCAGAACAATTAGCATTGATGGCATGATATAACCACAACACATCAGTCACATGCCAAAGTTTGGGGATATAATTTAACATACTAATATCTTTAACACATAAATAATTCCTATGAATCTGCACATTAAAATATTATTCCAAAATTATTTCAAAGATTCAGAAGACCAAATCACATGAATAAATACTTATCAGATATTTTTTTTTACATTGCTAACTAAGTAAATCTAATTCCATCCTTTTGAATGTATTCTTTGGGGTATCCTGTAAATTTGAAATAAGATATTTTGATCTGTCAGTTTTAATTTCTAAAATAAGCAAAATAAAGAGATGAGTTAGTCTCTTTCAACTACAATAACAAAAGTCCCTTAATCTATTGGTTGATCTAGATTCAATTTCTTTCCACAGAAATCCCTGACATTGTAAACTGTAAACATCTTCGATATTTCAGGTGAGTTATTTTCTAACTATCCCCAAATGGAACAGGCAGGGATACATTACTCCAGCATAATCACTCTTAATTTTTAAAAGAGGACACAGTCTTTTAGTCCGAAGTAATCTGGTATGAACAGTCTGTTTATTTTCCAACAATGACCTGCATTATATCAGTTTCAAATAATAAAACATTTGGAACATCATATTGTGTTCCTTATGTTATACAGAATATTACTTTACAAAATGGGAATTTATCATTTGAGTGTAAAAAATAATATTGACGTACCATAACTCAGAAATAAACTGAAAACATGGTAAGTGAAAATTGAGGGTTATGGTTTTGTATATCTTTGCCTTTTTCTCTATTTTTAATTTTATTAGTATTAGACTTTTATCAAAATTAAAATGTTATTATTGGTGTTACCTTAATTGCTTGACACAATGCCTGGGGAAATCCTATTTAGGTTGAAATCCACCTAGGTTTAAAGCTTGTTTTAAATCAGTGGAAGAAGTAAACATCATGGATATCATGGATAGTGGGCCTATTACGTTCCCTTTTGGCTTCATATTATTTTTCCAGGAAACAAATAATAATAAATCCTACTAGGAAATACCTAGTTAAAGTTTAGGCTTCCTTGAAATCTGTTCTAAAAAAAAAAAAAAAAGCAACCCAAGATCATTATTACATTTGGAGAATCTGTTAACAGTGGTCTTTTTACATTCCTGTTCTGCCTTATTTCAATTCCTAGGCAAAATACATGATAAATTCAGCCTGTGGTTTGAGTTAGGCTTCCTTGAAATTGGTGTGAAAAACCAACTACACGGATTTTGAGATGCTTTTATGGCTGGAGTTTTTCTTCTTACATTTCTACTCGGCATCTGGTTACATGTGGAAGGAAGGAATTACTTTACAGTACACCAGTGGTTCTTATCTAGCCCTTAGTGAATAATCTAGAGATTTTTCCAAGTTTGGGTCATTCACGTTTTAGAAGAAGTCGGCTGCAGAAACTTTGAGAAAGCAGCGCATGTTAATTTCTCTCCCAAATAACAAAATCCAAGAATGTAATTAATTGAAAAAGACAGGCGGAAGGTTGCATTAGCAATTTTTTTTCTGATAATGCAGTCAAATTTTCTTTTTAGATACTTTCCTCAGGCTACAATAGATAGGATCAATTTATAAAGTAGGTAGAGCATTTTACATATAAATTGGACCCAAAATAGTTTGGTTTTTCTTTAATTTGATATGGGAGTTATATTTAAGTATTGTAACCCTATTTTAGAGTATACATAGTAGTTTTTCCTGTATTTCCTTCATCATGGGAATTTCAGTAAAGTCTTTTGAAACAACTCTTCTAATTAGGGAGCTTTATTCAAGGGTTATATTACAAAGATCTTTCTAATTAACGTAAAAATGTTTTAATTAGGAGCAATGATTGATCACCAACATAAATATTGTAGTTTCCATCACCTAATGCTTGTCATTTCTCTTCCATTTCTACCAGAGACTGGGATGGAGACCTGAAGAAGCTACCAAATATTAAAATGAGAAAGTTATCCAGTAAAGATCTCTGTAGTAGTAGAATGGAGAAGGCAAACACTGGAGCTGGAAATGAATTGCTTGCAACACAGGATGTGGACTAAAGAGAAATCACTGGGATATCTGCAAACCAGTATTTTGATTGTCTGTGGCAGCAAGAAGCAAGAAACCTTCCTTTCAATCAACCATGATTACCTGCAGTTCTGACCACTACAGTTTATAATATTGCATTGTCTTTTTTAAAAAAATATATAGCGCAATGTGTGTAAAGGTCATAAAAATACTTGATGTTTCATTGATAGAGCCACATTCTGATTAGTCTAAATTAACCATTCTAATGAGTCCTAAAATGCAACAAAACAACAGATTTAAAGCTTCACGAAGCAAAAGTCTGTTTTTTATCTTCCACTTCACCGACTACCTTTCCCCAGTTGTTCTTCAAGAGAAAAGTATCGATCTGATTGTCATTGCAATAGGAGCAAAGTATTTTTAGGGGTGAACTTAAATGCATCTTCCCATATCCCCAAAATGTAGCAACATTTTTTAACAGTGCATTCTGGCATCAGAATTGGAAGCATGGTGCATTGTATCACTTGAGAGGTTGGGCTTAAGAAATGTGGTCTAATTTTGGAGGAGTTACTATTAAGGACTCTATATAAAGCTTAAGGTACCCCTCACCTCCCCTTGAATTCTTCAAAACAGTAAAAATAATGGGAGGAATTGTTTCCCCATTCTCTTTAACATTAGCTCTTTTTACAAAAAGCTTTCCTGCTAAGCATACATAGGTACATAATTGTGTGTTCCAGTCTCTAGTTTATTTATAATATTGTATTGAATTGGAATGAATAAAATACAGGCTTTAAAATAAGATTGGAAAGAGTTAAAATACGGGCTATACTGTATTGAACAAAGCATATACCGATCAGCCTATTCAAGATGCCTTCTTTCTTGGATTTGACCCTTGGGTTCCTTAATTGTACAATATTTCATGTGGTAAAAGTTGTAATATTTTCATAATTCAAAATTACTAATTTTTGGATAAGCAAATAACTTGATTTCACCAGTTTGTCTTCAGAGAATCTACTAGTGGGCTTTCTACTTCGGTATTGATCTGTTTTCAAAACAAAGTTCCTTAACACTGATTTATAAATCAGATCTTGAAGCACATATTCAGGCTACTGAGACGACATTAAACTACATTCCTGAAGAACGGGGAAAGAGAATGCAATCCTGATTTTTTCTTCTTGAGTTAAACATTTGCTCAGGAAAAGGACTGGACTACATTTGGTTTCAACCAGGCCGTTTCTCACTTAAATGTCATCTGAAGCACTGAGACTGCTTCTCGGGGCATTTGATAAGGCAATGATATCTTCCTCAAGTTTGAAACTTCAGACTGGAGTTCTGAAATTCTTCAGACTGGAAACACAAAATAGTATAAATATATAATAAAAACATGATTAGTTTCTATTAAAAAAGAAACAATTTATAGCCACCTAAGAGTCATCTGTTTATTACAAATACAAATTTATTCCACAACAATTAGTTTTCTTCTCGCCCTCCCGAACCTTTTTAATACACAAATTACCCACAAAAGAGAACTGGGTAAAACAAGGAACAAACTTGCCATTCCAATGATTATATACTGTATAATAAAATATTTGCATCATAGATTGCAGTGCAGTTTTCAGAAACTGAAAGATAATTTTCAGATAAATGGGGATCTGTGTAACAATCCAATACTGACCTTTGCTATTGTCTGCTGTCTGCCTGTAGCAATTATACTAATAGTATGTTAGATTTATAGCTAGCAGGATGATTTGGAATCGAATGCTGCCTAAGAATAAAACAACCAAACAAAAAATAATGGAATTTTTTAAAAATATTTTTTTTCCTTAACGGATGAAATAATTCCACATTTTTTCTGATGTCTGTAATACACTTTAACTGGTACTCATAGAAGACAGCATCAAAGATGGCACATTGCAAATTGTGGTACAAATATATTTTTTAAATACAACTGAAAGCTGTTTTTTCATACCTGTTTCCATGTGAATCAGGTTTTAAAAATAGCATAATTCCCTAAATTCTATGGAATTAAGCCAAAACAAATCTTGGTTTAAAACTGTGGCTGGCATAATGATAAGTTCTAACTCTTGGTATGGGAATCATGTAGACCTTTTCTCCCAGTGCATCATGCTATATAAACATGCCAACATTTCTATGAATCTAGTATTTTACTGGCGCTGAATATATGAATAACCAGCCATTTACCTTTTGTCACATGCATGATAATCCTTTTACACAATGTTGCTCTGTGTGGGCGCCATTGTATGGTCTCTGCAAAATACGCAGTTGGGCAGCTGACTGCCTCAACTGACAAACATGAGTAGAACGATAAGAAATTCACATTGCAGTATTACTCTGAAAGTGCATCTTTGTTGCATATAAGTTCAGTTCTCAGCTTTTAATGCCATAGTGATCTTCTATGCAAAGCATAGTCACATTTATAAATATTTATAGTTGGAGAAGGAGCATCCACTCCAAATTATAAATATAACCCAAACTATATCCTGATCTCGGTTAGAAAAAAAAAAATGCAAACCATTCAGTTTGAATTCGATTTCAGCTTGTGGCCTGACTTTCTTTCCCGTTATCTGTATTAAATTATGGGATCGTCCAAACACCACAAAATACTATAATGTCATTTTTTTTTCTTTTATCTGAAATAGAGTTATTCAGTTTTCATTTCAGAAAGCTTTCCAGCATCATAATTCTTGTCATATCTATCATATTGTATAACATTAACTTTAATGGTTAATACTCTAGATTTCTGACAATGGTAACTCTGACTTACCCCAGTGAGAAAATACCCATTTATCTTAATGAAGTTAACTGCTTTTGCAATTTCTCAATGGAACAAACAAATATAATCATCTCAGGACAAAGATTTTACTCTTTTTTTAAAAAAAAAAATTGCAGCATGAATTATAATTCTTTTAGAAATAACCAATTGCAGTTTTTCACCATAAGCTCCCCTTATTACTGTTTTCTTGTATTAACTCACGTTACTTGGGCACAACTCACAATACAATCAACAAGCATAACAGTGATAGAAATAAGATACTTATTTTTCTGCAAATATCTTACTTTCTTTAAACCTTCTGGGTAAATACTTCCCAAATGGGATGCCAACTTCGTTGGGTCCCTGCAGGTTGCATTCTTACATTGATAGAAAATTTAAGTATCTCATTTAATCATACCTCATTTTATATTAATATATTAAAATAATAAGTACCAAATGAACTACTGAATCCTTAACTGTTAAACTCTTTCTTGTTTAGAAGTTACTGCATATACATTGTCAATTAAGTTCACACTGAAGAAATATTGTCCTAACGTGAAGGCTTTCCACATTGACTTTTTCAAAGCTATCTTTATCTTTAAAACAGCATTGGGCTGTAACTTTTGGGTGGGTTGTTGTTTTGCATATTTCTCACCCTAATAAATAGATACTGGAAATTCTAAAGCAAAAGTACTCTGGTACCCTAATACTCCGATTTAATGAATTACCCTTTCAAAGAAGAATCGTACAGATGGCCAAGAAATGATCTTAATCTACTATATAGGAATAATTACGAACTAAGTTGCTGCTCCAGATGAGTGTAGCAATTTGTCAGGGAGTTTGCTGTTAATTATTTCTGGGTCTATTGTTAACCAAGAAAAATATTTCTAATATTCTACTTTACAAATACTCAAAATCCATTATTACGTAATAAGTGCGGTTGTTTTTACAGAAACGTTATAGGGTAATCACCTTAGCATTAAGTATCACATTATCAAACAGATAATTTGTGCTTCGATGCATACCTTTATAAGAACCTTAAAAATTTGCTTTGCTCTCTCCCCCACTCCCCCCAGTTTACAATAATTAGCAAAAAGACCATAGTAGCAAATACACATAAAAGTTTTCTTTTTCTTGTAAACAGCACATAAGTAGAAGTTCTGCAAATGCAGTTCTTTTAAGCCATCAATAGTAGTGTTGGCATGTCCTTTGTTAGAAGTTTTGCTTTTCTATCTTCTTCACTTCCACTTTTAACTGTACTTAGCAAGAAAGGTGGAAAAAAAAACATTTCTGTTACATTTCAGAGGTAATGTGAAGCTTCTTATCAATTTTCCTTTCTATTTTTTTTTATGTTCCTTCTTTTTTTTCAAATATACTCTCTGGATTTGATTATCTTTTTTCCTGTAGCTAACAGAAACCTTTCACTTTATTTCCCCAAGAAATGCTACTTCCATCAAACTGGCATGACATCAGAAATAGTTTCTTCTGTTTGCTGACAGTTCGTCTCTGTCTGTGAAACCGGAACCACAACAGTATCTTTAATTTCAGTGTTCTGAATGGTGGAAGAATTTTTCTCTTCCAGTTTTTTGGCAGTATCTGGACAGTTCTGAACAAATATCACACGGTTATAAGCCTTCAGCCTTCGCCATAACTGAATGTAGACTTTACACTGCACGTACATGAAGACAAGGCCTCCAGTGAATCCAATGGCTACCACAACCAATTTTGTCCAAAACGGCCATTCTAGGACTCCTTTCCATGAGATGGAGAGAGAAAGAGAGAGAGAGAGAGAAAGAGATTAATGTTAAATTGGTCAGGACTACACAACCATCTTCATTTGCTGAGTGGTTCAGAAGCACACTATTTTCATATAAAGACAAAAGTTCTCTCTTATAGGTAGCCCTCACTTAATGACCTCATTCAAGATAAGAATTTTCACTGATAAATGAAGTGATAAATGAATAATAAATGAAGTACTTAGGTGAAGGTTCTTGTGACGGCATCGTGTAACAATGGTAGTTCTGGTAATTCCAGCTGCGGTTGTTAGGCAAGGATGTTGTGCTTCTCTTGAGCACATTCATCTCCACTTCCGTTCTCCCATACTCCTCCATCTCTGATTTTTTGTCTCCTTGAACTGTTCCTCTGACAGCTACTCCTGCCATCCCACACCATCTAACTTTCACCCCAGTTAACGCTTACCAATCTTCCTCCCATTTCTAGGTGTGCCTAGGTGTCTCTTTTCAAGGTTGCATGAGGCCTCCACGATGCTGAGCCAAGACCTTCCTTGCCTTGGCACAGATACCTCTTGTCACCAGTGGGAAGAAGATGATTAAGGCAGCTGGGGGTGGCAGAGGGGGAACAGCAATGCAGGACAGACGAAATGACGTGGGGGAGATAGGTAGAAGAGGGGAGTGAAGCGTAACATGCTATCATAAATTCAGGCAGACTGCCAAGTGCCCAAATTTTGATCATGTGACCATGGCGATATGGCAATGGCTGTAACTGAGAACCTGTCTTAATTACCACTCAGCACAGTCATAACTTCTAACTGTCAATGAATGGTAGTTATGTCAAGACTATGGCGGCTATGTAGTTAGCAACCATTTGTAAAATTAAGTTTCTTCAGTCCATTTCGTTTAAACATGGAAACGCTTTGCTGTTGAAGTAGAAGAGATTAAAAGACTTAATATGAATAAAGAAAATATGCATCCTGACTATATTTCTGTATGTTCACAGCGTGTTTCTCCCTTTGGATGAGCTAAGGGCAACTGTATGTTGCTTTGCAAAATAATCTGAGTCAGTGATCCTAGTTTCCAGGCTCAGGGCAAAGCTGGGCTTTGATTGTTCCTGTGGCTAAAGTGTAATGGAACTATTTTTTTAATGGCAAGAGTTGTTCTTGACATTAAGAAATACTCAAGACTGTGACTGACTTCTTCCCATGATGACTGCAGAAAAAAAATCTCTTAACAACGATTTGCTGTTTTTTGCTGCTAAAGCTGGTTCTCTGGAAATGCTGTCCCCTGGATTTGAATGGGAGCACTCAAGAATGACACAGGATGACTTTTGGACCCATTTGAGAAGGAGAATCTTGAAGATTCCAGTTTTTCGGATCTTTTTGAATTGATTATTTTACTTCACTTTTTGCTCTTAAAAGTCATGCGCACCAAGCCACACCCACAGAACCGGTACTAAAAAAAATTGAATCCTACCTCTAGTGTAGAGGCATGTAATTTTGGATAAAGATTCACAAAAGGACTCTGATCTGAAAGTTGCAGACCAAAATGATATCTCCACTGCCAGAGAACTGAGTTGAACACATCTGTCTCTTTGAATTTCAAGCCTGCATATCCTTACAATACTAGAAATCTGACCAAATGGAAAAGGGACAATTCTATTCTTCTGCAAAGACTGAGGGGAAATTGGAGAATGGATTTATCACACTTAACTAGAAATCAATCATATTTGTTTGGAAGATGTTTAGACTGAATCTATTATATTTAATTAAACAACAATTGATAAGAGATGGCATTAAGAAACAAACATGGATATTTGATCCAGAATAAATTACTTTTAACTTTTAGAACAATTTGTGTTAGATAAAATGCTGTGGTAAACTTCCTACAAGTGGATTACAATAACAGTTTGTCAACAGAGTCTTGAAACCTTACTCTTATCTTTTTTATTATAATTATTGTTCCTGTTAACTATTTCGTCATTAATATAGTATATAAAAAACAGGTCAATAATTTGCAAATAGATGTACTAGTTTAAAAAATTTGGGGGGAGATCGAGTTTGCAACAGGTGTGAACTAATATTATAGTAGTGTCAGTATTAGGGGGGATTACAAGTGTATACAAGTTGGATTTTTTTCCCCTTTTTGTTACACTTTTTAAATGTCTTGTTATGTTTTCTTTTTCTTTTCTTTTTCTTTATTTGGGAGTTTTGTATTTTAACTTTCTTTTGAATAAAATAAAAAAAAACAGAATGAAAAAAAAACTCCATACTGCATAGATGCAACTAAAAGTTCTAATCAACTTTTTGCTTTCCCTATGGTCCTGGAAAGTGGTAAGAGAATGAAACCCATACTGGCCGAAGCCAAGATTGGGAAAATCAATATCTGTGGAGCTGTCAGGTAAGAGCCATTGCATATAAAAAATTATAACTTGGAATATGAGAGGCGTAATTAGTAAAGAAAATGGATTAAAAAATGAAAAGGAGGAACAGAACTTTGACAGAGACCAAATATATACAAGGAAAAATGATGGATATGGAAAAAAGGCCTAAAATATAGCTTAAACCAGGGGTTCCCAACCACCGGGCCCCGGACCGGTATCGGTCCGGGGATCATTTTATACCGGGCCGCCTATTTTGCTTGGGCGCTGCCATCTTGTTTTGACGGAGCTTGAGAAAATGCTTCTGGGTGAGCTTGTCAGTCATTGGTTGGAAAGTGGCGTTTGGGTGCTGAAGGAATCTTCACGCCTTTGTTTCATCAAAGGGGGGGCGGCTTCGAACGAAGAGCCGTCCAGATGGCGGTAGAGTCTCGCATTACTCAGGAGGAGATTAAGAAAGAGCCTGAAAAGCCCATCGACTGTGAGAAGGTACAAAAGAGGAGTTGGAGGTGGCAGGGAGAAGCGGGGGACGGCTGGCTGGCCGGTCACTCGGCTCGCCTTGCCTTGGTCATGCGTGCTGACGCCAGTACCGGGCCGTGGATCATTTTGTACATTTTGTACCGGGCCGTGGTACAAAAAAGGTTGGGGCTCACTGGCTTAAACAATTTGAATTAGAAATCAGGTGGTTGTTTCATGCATATAATTAAAGGAGCAATTAGCAGCTATCAAGTTCCAATTAATGGTATTTAACATACTATTTGTTATGGTCTGCTGGTGGCCTGCGGAGCTGGCAGCAGAGTCGAACAGTGGGGAGGAACAGTCCTGGAGTCTGGATGTGGGATCTGCGTCCAACACAGTGATGGGGCCAGGGCCATCTGAAAGTTATGTGCTGACTCCAGAGCCTCCAAAATCTGACATCAGCGAGGCAGAGGAACAGGGGGAGCCTGTTCCCAGTGTGCGCTTGCGCAGAGCTGCCAGAAGGCAAGAACAGTTAAGACAAAAGGGGTGACTCGGGAGTAAGGCTTGGAGATGATTGGCCCCTCCCATAAGACATAAAGGAGGAGCAAAGGGACATGAGCCTTTGCAGGAAGAAACTTTGTTTGTTCTGGTCGGTTTAAAAATCTAAAGCTCCATGTTGACTTTGTGCTCTGTTTGGCCTTGTATAGATAATTGGCAATTTAGTAGCTGGGAGCATTTCAAGGAAGATAAAGGTGTGTGCTTATCAGACTTATCCTGAAGGACTTTGGCAGACTTCCATGGGACTATTACAAACTGTTTGGGACTCATTACGGGCTGTGAATGCATATAATTCACAGTTGAAATGGGGAAAAAAGGGGGTTTGGGGAACAGGGTGTGATTGTTACTGTCTCAGGAAGCCTTGGTCAGAACACTATTTTTGTTAGGTGACATAAACACAATGGGAGAATATTGAGACCCAGGATTGAATAAGAATTTTATTTGTTTTGTGAAAAACCTGCCCTGTTCTCCCTCCCTCCCTCCCTCTCTGTGTATTACATACATACATCAATTTGATTGCTTCTGATGAAATGAGAGAAAGGGTGACAAAGAAGAGCTGCTGAGAATCTGCGGAAATGAATTGTCACTGTACAACTGTTCAAATGTGGTCTGCTTATGGAGTGTGTGTAAGATTTGCTAAGTGCTTGTGACATCTGCCTATGCACCTGTCAAAAGGAATACTTGACTTGAATGAA
Source organism: Pseudonaja textilis (assembly GCF_900518735.1). The sequence goes on along the minus strand of NW_020769320.1, from coordinate 21,927,203 downwards.
TGCACAATTTCTTAAGCGTACCTGGCAAGGAGTTTGGCAAAATTCTGTTTGAAATAATACAAGAGGCAAGGCGGAACAGCATTTGGGAAGCGCAGTGCAGGTTCATTTTAGGGTGCTCATGTGCAGATTTTTTGCTTTTTAGCAGTCACTGAAAAATGTGAGAAAACATTTATGATTGGCTAGATTTAGTATGCTTAAATTACACCATGTTCTACGTAGATATAAATTAAGATGTTGATTACTGAATGTGGTAGAACTGTTATACAATAGAAACAAAGCATATCTGAGAATAAACGATACACTTCGTATGGTTTGATTCAAGACTGAAAACAGTAAGTCAAAGTTGTATGTTTGATTGTTTACTACCTTTTATGGATTAATTTCTTACAAAATGCTTGCAGTGAATGTGTCTGTACCTTGTCATTCCTAAGATGCTATATTTCAGGCTGTGAACCTGAACAATTTACAGTGAATGTTATGATACAAAATGGAACATGTATCTGGCGGTCAATGTATGAACTATCAAGGCAATCTAAGATGAGAAGAAAAATTGGATGAATGACTGTAAATTATGCATATATTCTACTTCTAGCACTTGCTCCAGGCTTTTTTTTTAAATCATTTATGCACCTTGTGGAATGCTTACCCAAGATGAGAAATTTTAATTCAATGCTGGTAATAAGTATAGTCTAAGTATAGTAAGTGTATGTATGAAAACAAAAGAAGATCTAGCAAACGGTAAAATAGGAATACTTTTAACCTTATAACCTCCTTCTCTCTTTCTTCCCCCTTTCTTTTTCTTTCCTTTCCCAAATTCTTTCCCACTCTTCCTCTCCTCTCCTCTTTTCTTTCTTTTCCTTTCTTTTGCTTATTTGTGTATTGTGTATTGTGACTGGTTTTAATTGTAAAAATTAATAAACTATATTTTTTTTAAAAAATAAGTATAGTAAGTGTATAGTCGGTTACAGTGAAATGGTTTGCAAAACCTTCTGTCGACGTTGTTATAAGGGAGTGAGAGCTGGAGAAGCAAAGTCTGCAAGTTGGCTATCTATAGCAGGAATTGATGCAGTAGCGGGATTCAATTTTTTTTACTACCGGTTCTGTGGGTGTGGCTTGGTGGGCATAGCAGGGGAAGGATACTGTAAAATCTCCAGTCAGAGGTGGTAATTTGCCAGTTCTCCGAACTACTCAAAATTTCCGCTACCAGTTCTCCAGAACTGGTCAGAACCTGTTGAATACCAGTTCTGAATTGATGACTTTAAGTGTTGCAATAAAAATCATCAAGAATGAACGTAGACTGAATACAAAGTGATTCAGTGGTGCAAAAGAAATGATTTAAGGGGATTTGATTGTTGTATAGAGTGAAGAGCTAACTGAGTTCCAAAACAAATAAATGAAGAACAAATGAATGGATCAAGAGGAAAGGAAAGAAAACTTCATCTTATCAGGTCAACTGAAAATGTACAAGTTTCTACTTTTGAAGCAGTCAAAAGGACAAATTACATTATTTCTAGTGGTAATAGAAAGCCAGAGTGGGTTCGTTATATACACCTATAAATTATTTTGCATTTGAACTTTTTAATAAACTTTTAGAATCAAAAAATGTTTCCTTAAGCAAGAATATTATTTTGAACTCAGATTTGCCTATATACTTTGAATTGTCATTGTTAATCTATCACTGAAGGTTTTTTCCTGACATTTTTAAAAATGCCACGCACCATTTATTTGGCACATGGATCAGAAAAAGTGCACCTTTTAAAATGAAGATCATATGCTTGGTTTTATTAGTGAAAAATATATAAATAAGAACAGAGTGAAAAACAAGAAAAAAGGAATTCTTTTCAGAATAATTTGAGCTATTTAAGACTCCAGTTATATACAGAGGAACATATTAATGTATTTATTCTAGTTGGATTCCTTTGTCATTGTTTATTTTATTTTTCTATTATTTTACTTCTATTTACACTCAATTTTTCTTCCTTTTTATTATTTTGAGATGCCTATTATGAATAAGCCCATGGTGAGACAGGAGACAAATAAATTTAACAAATAAATAAACATGTACATTTGAATTTAATAGTTGAATTTGTACAATCTAAGACCACTAAACTATTTTTTGAGCTTTGCTCAACACACTAAATGACCAAACAAGCTGTGTTCACACGATACCTTAATCTACAGAAAACAAACCGATAGATGCAAGATGATCTAGTTCAGTTGTATACCTGTCACTGATTAGATATCTATATCTATAGGATTGTTTTATTCAATAAAGCAAATAATGGCAGGTTCATATACTGTCCTAAGCAGCATTTAGAGTGCTTTCTATAGAAGCTATATTTTCCTGTGGCAAGTATTGTTTGCAGAGGCAAAATAACATTTGATTCTGCAAATAGTACAGAAAGCACAGAATCTTTCTGGTTTCAGTGTTTGCATGAAACACACAGGATAATATTTGCATTGCATGATTCTGCTACTATATTTGTGGTTGGGAACTATATAGGATTATTGATTTATTATTTCTATTTTGATTTCTCTTGCAACTTGCCATCCTTGATCTCAGCGGATGGCAGAAGTTGTCCGACTTTGTATTGATGTGCAGACACGTTAGGCCAGGTTAGCCTTAGATAAGAAGCCACTAGAGAATAGTAGGTCTTGAGGAAAACAAATCCTGGATGAAGTCAATGGCAAATTACTTCCAACTCTTGCCAGGAAAACTTTATGGACAGGAAACAATCAGGAAATCAACTTGAAGGAAACATGTAACTTTTTCTATTCACAGAGTTCCAGAATTAATCTCCTGGAAACACCATCTGCAGGAATCATTAAATACCTGTTTGGAACTACTTATTTGGGCTATAAGAGATAATGATTTGGTTTCCTGAAAATATAAGGGATATTCTTAAATGTTGGATTCTGTGAAAAGAGGGAACCTATGATAAGGAAATGTTTATACGATCATTAAAATTATGTAGCTCAAGAACTGATTGTATTAAGTAATCAATCTTTATAGAAAGGATATGCAAATAAAACCCACTATTATGTTTTGAGTGTGTGTACTTAGTGAAACACATTTCTAGTGATTTTGAAAGTAGCACAATGTGAAAATAGGAAATTGTCAATACTCACCATTGTCATTGCCTTGCTTAATTTCCTCAGCAGTCCGATCTATCAATACGTACAATGACCAAACTACACAGGTAATAGCAATAATGTGGAATGTGACTGAGCAAACTATTTTTCTTCTTTCACTTGTTGTCATCTGCAGTTTCTCCCACTGCAAAGTGGAAACATGGGTTGATAAGACTTCAAAGAAAGTAGCTCATATCATTTTTTTCTGCAATGAGTTGCAAAGCAAATAACTCACTCTTAGTACAAACTATACAGGTGAAACTCGAAAAATTAGAACATCATGCAAAAGTTCATTTATTTCAGTAATGCAACTTAAAAGGTGAAACTAATATATGAGATAGACTTACTGCATGCAAAGCAAAGATAGTTCAAGCCGTGATTTGTCATAATTGTGATGATTATGGCTTACAGCTCATGAAAATCTCAAATATTGTGAAAAGGTTCAATATTCTAGGCTCAAAGTGTCCCATTCTAATCAGCTAATTAAGCCATAACACCTGCAAAGGGTTCTTGAACCTTTAAATGGTCTCTCAGTCTGGTTCAGTAGGAATCACAATCATGGGAAGGACTGCTGACCTGACAGTTGTGCAGAAAACCATCACTGACATCTTCCATAAGAGGAGAAAGCCTCAAAAGGTAATTGCAAAAGAAGTTGGATGTTCCTAAAGTTCTGTATCAAAGCACATTAATAGAAAGTTATGTGGAAGGGAAGTGTGAAAGAAAAAGGTGCACAAGCAACAGGAATGACCGCAGCCTGGAGAGGATTGTCAGGAAAAGGCTACTCAAAAGTGTTGGGGACTTTCACAAGGAGTGGACTGAGGCTGGAGTCAGTGCATCAAGAGCCACCAGATGCAGACGGATCCTGGACATGGGCTTCAAATGTCGTATTCCTCTTGTCAAGCCGCTTCTGAACAACAAACAATGTCAGAAGTTCTTCCCTGGGCTAAAGAAAGACAATTGGTCTGTTGCTCAGTTGTCCAAAGTCCTCTTTTCTGATGAGAGCAACTTTTGTATCTCATTTGGAAACCAAGGACCCAGAGTCTGGAGGAAGAATGGAGAGGCACACACTGCAAGATGCTTGAAGTCCAGTATGAAGTTTCCACAGTCTGTGTTGATTTGAGGAGCCATGTCATTTGCTGGTGTTGGTCCACTGTGTTTCATTTGGTTCAATGACCATGGGGTTACTGTGCTTGATTGGCCAGCAAACTCGCCTGACCTGCAGCCCATAGAGAATCTATGGGGTGTTGCCAAGAGAAAGATGAGAGACATGAGACCGAAAATGCAGAAGAACTGAGGCCGCTATTGAAGCATCCTGGTCTCCCATACCACCTCAGCAGTGCCACAGGCTGATAGCTTCCATGCCACACCACATTGAGGCAGCAATTGCTGCAAAAAGGGCCCTAACCAAGTACTGAGTACATATGCATGCTTATACTTTTCAGAGGTCTGACATTGATCTATATACAATCCTTGTTTTATGGATTGCATGTAATATTCTAATTTTCTGAGATTGTGGATTTGGGGTTTTCATGAGCTGTAAGCCATAATCATCACAATTATGGCTTGAACAAATAAATGGCTTGAACTATCTTGCTTTGCATGTAATGAGTCTATCTCATATATTAGTTTCACCTTTTAAGTTGCATTACTGAAATAAATGAACTTTCGCATGATATTCTAAATTTTTGAGTTTCACCTGTAGGTGTTCTTTTTCAAAACACATCATTCAGAATTTCTTTGATAGATAATAACGTTGAATAACCTATTTGTAAAGCGTGTTATAGTAGCATAATATTTCCGACTATGGGTATTAAAACAAAAAGGAATACATTTTCATGGACTTACACATTCCTGCAGGTAGAAATTTCTCCTTTAGAACAAAGCATCAATTTGAACTCTTCTCCGATTTGGTGCCTTCAAGAATTATTAGACTACGTGCTAATTATTCTCATTTGCATTTTTACAATCTATATTTTATCATAAGCTTTGCTGCCTAGATAAAAGCAACAAAACCACACCTAGATTCTCATGGTTTATTATCCGTTCTGCCATTCTTGATTTCTGGGGATATATACGACTGCTGCAATTTCTTCCTCAGTGGTGATTCCTGCATTTCTAATAAAGAATACCCTAGTAGCCTAAATTTGTTTTAGAGTATCTCCAAATTTGTTTTAGAGAACTACTAATATGTGTAACAAATAATGTAAAACGATATTGGCAGGATAAATATCTATTCAGGGAAATGTAATTGGATTAAATAAGCAGACTGTATGCAACTATCCTAAAGTGAAGTGTTATTTTGCTCAAATCTAAATTTAAACCATGAAATTGTTTTTCTTCTTCAAAAGCAAAGGTGGGCGAGAGAAGGACCACTTTTTGATTTCTGCCATGGCTTTGAGCAATTAAGCATGCTATTTCATTTTTAAAAAAAATGAAATTAAAATTAAACTTTAATTACATGAGTGTAATTAGAGTTTAATTTTGTTCTTAGACTCACATAATAGGTATCTACCCAATAATTAACCAAAATATTTAGATAGCAGCTTTTTCTTCTGTAAAAAAAGATTTAGAATAGATACAAGCACTAAGCAGCTAAGTCAGACAACGATTGACTAGATACTGTCAACTTGTAAGTCTACTTAAAATGGGTTTTTCTTTTAAACGATATTAAATTGTGACATTCTATTATTATATTATACACCATAGGTTAAAGCTCTTATGACTGTATATAATTAAAATTTTAATAGAAAAAATATTTTGACTCCATAAGACCAGAGCCTCTCTGCTATTCATTAAAGCAGCTATTTCATTTTTTCAGGTTTCCGTAATGTCCAGTTTTATCAAAATCAACACACAAATTACAGGGCTTGCAGACAAATTCAAACAAAACTGCTCATATTGACTTTTTTAAAATATAAACTATTATAATTAAAGCAGAAAACCAGCTAATTAAAGTTATAAGATTTACAATAACAGAGTTGGAAAGGACTTTGGAAGACTTTTAGTCCAGAGACTCTGTACCAGTTGATGGTTAACCTTTTCCTGACCGAGTGCCCAAAGCGCGTGCACCTGAACCCCCAAAATGCAATGTGCGTGCCGCCCCTGCACATGCACACATCCCCCACATGCACCTTGCACCCGAGCATGCACAGCAGAGACCCAACAACCAGCTGACCAGCAGGAGGCGCGCACAGATGCATGGTGGAGCTTAACTAGAGCAATGGCTCACGTGACCACAGAGATGGCGCTGCATGCCACCTGTGGCACACATGCCATAGGTTCGCCATCACAGCCTTATACCATGCCTCACAAGTAGCTGTCTAGTCTCTTCTAAAAAGCCTTCAGTAATGGACCAACCAAAACTTCTGAAGACAAGTGGTTTCACTAGGTAATTGGTGTCACTGTTAGGAAATTTATCCTTAGTTCGAAGTTGCTTCTCTCCTTGGTTAGTTTCCATCCATTGTTTCTTGTCTTGCCTTCTGGCGCATTGGAAAATAGGCTGACCCCCACTTCTTTGTGGCAGCCCCTCAAATATTGTAACAGTGCTATCATCATATACCCGCTAGTCCTACTTTCCATTCAAGATATCAATGCCAAGGTTGAAATCTTACAAAATTTTGTCCTTCAACCCTCTCCGAAGGCATCCTAAATATACTGAGTTCCAGTTCTTTCTCTGTGGAAATTCAGATAACTTCTGTGCATTGCTATGGTAAAATACCTGATTTCTTCCAAAACTCTCCACTTCTGACTATCTACTGTACTTCCCACGGATACCTTCCTCTATGATGCTTCTTCTTTGAATCCACTGATTCAGGGAGTGCCAGAAAATTTCCCTCTAGATATGAAGAATGGGAAGGGGCTGTTGACTATCCTTCTAGCATTATGTCAGATCTTGACCCTGAACTGCTCCTGCTCAGAATGTGCATGCTGTATATCAGAGGTCTCCAAACTTGGCAACTTTAGGACTTGTGGACTTCCAACTCCCAGAATTGTCCAGCCAGCTATGCTTCCAGAGAATTCTGGAAGTTGAAGTTCACAAGTCTTAAAGTTGCCAAGTTTGGGGACCCCTGCTCTATATAGTTGACATCAGGCAGAATGAGGGACTTCTAAGAAATGCTGAGATCTCCACTTTGGGTATCTTCACTTTGGGTATCTTCTCAGTCCAGACCTTCCCTATATGCTAAGAGTATGTAGGGAGTGGTTGGGTTCAAGGCAAACAGCGCCCACTTCCTTAGGAGAAACATATTGCAGACAACAGATATATTGTATTTATATAACTGTTACATTTTCCTCCATCAAGATCCCTTGTCCAAAGATTTCTATGAAAGCTTTGGACAAAGAGTGGTTCCTGTTCAGAGGTGATATTCAGCAGGTTCTGACCAGTTCTGGAAAACGGTAGAAGAAATTTTTAGTAGTTCAGAGAACTGGGCGAATCCCACCTCTGACTGGCCCTGCCCGCATCTATTATCTGCCTCCAGAGTCGCAGCTGATTGGCTGGGCTTTCTTTTGTTGCCCTGCACAGGAGAATGGAGATGGAAAGCAGGTTGGAGGGGTGGGGAGAGAATGGGGATTTTGCAGTAACGTTCCCTTGCCACGCCCACCAAGCCACGCCCACTAAGGCATGCCACACCCACCAAGCCACGTCATGCCCACCAAGCCACGCCCACAGAACCAGTAGTAAAAAAATTTGAATCCCACCACTGTTCCTGTTTTATATGACTCATGGGGAAATAACCATCCTCTTTCCCAAACCAAGGATTCTCCTCAGTATCAAGAAGAACCTATAGGTGCTGAAGCTGGAATGTAAGACTAGTCAGGGGACCTGCACTTTTGCAAGTAGAATTGCCATGGCTAACAGGGTGCAGGCATGCACATCAATGCGTCTCAGGGTCTGTGTAAATTGGATGTTACAGCAAATTCCGTATTTTAATCTGCATCTCCTGCACAGAAAATCCAAGTTCTGTTCCACCTCAAATTCTCCATCCCTATCCATTTCACTAAGGTGGCTGAGCAGGAAAATTGTGGCTTGTAAGAGACATTGGGTACATTATAGTACCAACAAGAAGCAGTGTATTTTCTTAGTTCTTGGAAGGTCTAAGTGAAAGGTTACAGGATTGATCTATGCAAATGCAGAAATGGGTCTAATAACTTTTACATAGTCTCTTGGTCAGTTTTATAAGAACAAAGATCATGAACAAGCCTTAACTAGTTGTTTGCAATTCAAGATTGGTAATGAGTTGGTCAAGACAAAATCAAGTAATACATCAAATACTTTTAATATATTAACACATTTTGTCAGTTTAACATGCATACAAATATATTGCATCAGGCAAGATATTAAATCTTGAAGTCTTCTGGAGTAAATAAACAATCTTAAGATGCTGAAGGAACTTGTGTAGGTCAATTGTTTCTAATTCTTGTGGACCCAATGGGCATCAGTTTACCTCATTTTTCTGTCACTGATGGTTTGAGTTCTTTTTATGCCTGTATCATCGGTACCAACTTATTTGGTTCCCTTCAGAGCAAGATTAGCCCACACAATGAAATGTAACTTTCAGATAGGCAGCTAAAGTTAAAAAACAAATAGTTTGGTCTCTCATGTTGGACTTATAGTTGTCCATAATAGGGGTATCAAACTGGCAGCTCATGGGCTGGATGCGTCAACTGCAGGCCACGCTCACCAGCTCTGCAAATTGGAAAAATATCACGTGATGGCAACATGATGAGGTGAGTTTGACACCTGTAGTCTATAACCACGAAGCCGTGATTAAGGCTACCCACAGTCAACAGTAACTATGTAATTCATAACTGCACTTCTCAGCCGTGTAAACCACATGAAACACCCCAATATGAAGCAGAACATGTCCCTAGGTCTTGAATCAAGAGAACGCTGCTACATAAAACAGCTGGATGTAATTTGGATGTCATGTCAAAATAGGAAAAGGTCCATTGTTGGAGGTTCTAGTGGATTCCGGCTAGAGCAGCAAATGAAAATTGTGACCAGGAAAGCCTTTGGTCAGCAGCAGCTGCTATGGCACTTATTAGGTGCTCCTTGTGTAAGGCATCCAGAAAGTATCCATGATATCAATCACTCTGAGACATATTCTCTCGAATTGATTTATTTAGGAACAGATCTGGTACGTCTCAGGCAATTTCCCAAAGTGAAAGTATTTCCGCGGGTTACACAGAATCCACTTTCTCTCCTCCCGCTTCTACCCTTCATAAATCACGAGAACCAATTAACTGCAACTGGAATTTCTTAGTGTGACATACAGAATAACCTTGAACTTTTTAATTCCTCCACCACCCCTTCCATTAAATGTGGCAGCTGAATTTCAAAAGCTGACACCTTGTTTGAATCAGAAAGTCATATTATCATATTTTAATTACTGCAACTTACTTCATATGAGGATGCCCCTAAAAATGAACCAGAAGTTGCAATTGGCATATAGAGTAATGCAGTTGTCCACATGCTGGGAAATTCTAACTGGTTTAGCAGAAAAATCCCTATGTTATGGGATTATACTGGTTGACTCCTAGACTCAAAAAAAGTGCTGGTTATTATCTACAAGATCCTTTATGGCTTGGACTCTTGTTATTTTCAAGAATATTTGTTTTAAGTAAAACTATCATTTAAGGAAACAGGAAAAAAAATACTCATGCCGGCTATGGAATTCTGGGAGTCTACAAAGCTTAAAATGGCTGATATTGAGAAACAATGCTTAAGACGAGGGTGTCAAACTGGAGAACCACGAGCCAGATGCATCATGCCTTACAGATCATCAGAGTTGGAAGGAACCTTTTAGGTCATCTTGTCCAACACACACACACATACACACACAAACACACACACCCAAGCGGGAGACCCTACACCATTTCTGACAAATGGCAGTCCAATCTCTTCTTGAAAGTCTCAAGTGAGGCAGGCCATGCCCACCTAAGCTCCACAGATGGAAAGAAGTAGTGAAACGTCACGTGACGGCAACGTAATGAGGTGAGTATGACATGTGTGGCTTGAGAGATATGATCCTTACCTTGTTCCTTTCTTCTCTATGTGACATAATCAAGTATCTGATCTTGCAGCCGTTCAGATTTGATCACCTGTTTTAACGCAGGTGGCAATGTTAACTGTATGACTGGTTTCAATGCCTTAAAGCAACTGCATTGCGGGTGGGGGGGTGGGGGCTTCCACCATGGAATTCTGAGAAAAAAAAGGCTGTGCAGTGTGTCAAAAGGTACAACATTACATAAAGATTTTTTTTGGTGGGGGGAGATTGAATCTGAAGTGCTTCACAGAGCTGTTAAATTCATATTATTGTAGACATAAAATATAAACATGCTGAGTACTTCTCACATTTTCTTTTGTGGAGAAAGCCTCTCCTGAGCTTCTGACAGGTCCTCAGGTATAATGGGTAATTTAATACGTTTAAGCATACTTATCAGTCTACCTGATGTTTGGCCCATTTTAAATTTGCTTCTCCTAGCCGGAATTTTAATAGGATAGAATAATCATTTATTATCACCGCAGATGTCAAACATGCAGACAGAGCAATCTAAATGCTTTTTGTATAATGCTTTCAAGTACTTTTAGCAAAAGATGCCAAGTTTCTAGCAAAGAATATTAACTTTGTTTCTAATCTTCTTGTCATGATAAGATCTTGTATTAATTTTGAATCTACTTGATATTGAAATACTAAAATTTGAAATGCTTTGTTTTATCTATAATTCATCCATATGTTTTATCTAAAACTCATTCATATACATGCATGCAATTGTGTCTATCTGTGCACACACACACATACACTCACATAAACACAAATGTTCAAATTCCTGTGTTTTTTAATTTGATATTTATGTATATCTAGTTTCTAGGTGATTATAATGTGTTGATGTATTAATAATCAAGAAAATATATCACAAGTATGATTTTCTAAATCCTTCTGTATCATTTAGTGGCCGTTTCTACTTATTTGGACCTTTCTTATGAAATGCTGAGCCTATGAATCTAGGGTATTGGACACAAGAGGGCAGTGGAGAATTATTTATAAAAGAAATTTCATGTTTTTCTTCACCATACTGCATCTGATGAAAGCCAACAGTAAGGCAAAAAGTGTTTTCTTTCTCAATTCTACCAGTGTTTGCCTTCATCTATTAAATGTAAAAATGTTAATGAATATTAATAAACAGTTATATGTATCTATATATTGGTTTTAAAAGGTAAAAGTAAAATTTCCCCTATCCAATCATGTCTGACTCTAGGAGGTAGTGCTCATCTCTTTTTCTTAGCTGAAAAAGTCAGCATTCTCAGAAGACATTTCCATGTTCATGTGACCAGCATGTCTATATGTTGAGGTTCACAGAAAGTGAACCTATTTGTCTACTGTTTTTGAACTGCTAGGTAAGCTGGGGCAAGTAATGGGAGCTCACCCTGTTGCGCGACGCTCAGGCCTCAAACCCAGGATGTCAGCTTTCCAGATGACAAGCTCATTATCTTTAACCGCTGAGCCAACGCGCGCTACCTTATATTCGTTTACACATCTGATCTATACAACACTGCATCAAAAATCAAAATATAACGAAATCAAGGATCTTATGTACTTCTATATTGGTGGACCAGAGTTTTATGTGACATTATCGTTCATTTACCATCTGCATAAACAACCAAATAGATTGCTGGATCAATCCAGAGCAGTGGCTTCAACCTATAAAATTCTTTATGGATGGCCTTCTCTATATCTAATTAGCTTGTCCAACCCATCCAGTATATAGTTCCCAAGTTTGTCTGCTAGTGATCTTCTTGGCCACTGAGGTTTAAGGGCATGCAACACACAAGTGTTCTTTTTAGTGGTGGCCTCCACGTTATGGAATAATCTCTTTTCAGAAGTTAAGATTATAATTTTTAGGTCATATAGACAGTAATTGTTCAGATGTTCTCAATATGGTTTTCAAAAATATTTTAAAAATAGAAATCCAATAGATTTCTCTCTCTCTCTTTCACAAGCATATATACAGCCTGGACTCACACAGAAAAGTTTGGTATAATATTATAATATTGCTCCTAGACCATAAGATTTCCTTGACAAAAGCTTTATGTAAGCTTTGCATCAACCAAAAATGTTTTTTTTCCCCATTTCAACCCACCTTAACGTACTATTAGAATAAAACTGGGGAGATGTTCGTACATTCTCTCTTAAATTCACAGAAATACATTAGGGTGTAAGTAATAATGTGGATTGTTTAGATTTAGCCTTCTGGGAATTTAGCCACAGTAATTTATTCTGAAAACTATATTAGAAGAAAACATGGCTTATCATATCAGCTTATTGTTCATACACCCGTATTTTACATGGATTATTGTTCATATACTCATATTTTACATGGATTATCATTCATACACCCATATTTTAAATGGCTTATCATTCATACACCCATATTTTACATGGCTTATCATTCATACACCCATATTTTACATGGCTTATCATTTATACATCCATATTTTACATGGCTTATCGTTCATACACCCATATTTTATTAAAGAGGTTGACTGCAGTAAGAACTATGTTATATATTCTAAAACTTGGCTTATTGTTACTTGCTTGCCAAACATATGGGATCAGTTTAGAAGTCTATTTTTCAGAAGAATAAATTTTCTCCTATAAGCGATACTTCATAGTAAATACTATCTTAATAGTTTTCCCACCTATTTTTTTTAACAAAAACGGGATAACTTTACTTTGTAATTTAGTAATTTTTGCAAAGATGAATGTCACATTCGGCTGTTTTATTATATAGAAAGGAAACTGCGTGATTTGCAAAGGCTGGGAACAACTCCACACGCCCCCTTCACCCCCCCAAAAAACTTTACTTAGAGCAAGTACATCCAACTTGGCCACTTTAAGACTTGTGGACTTCAACTCCCAGAATTCTCCTGCCAACCCTATAGAGACTCTTTTAATAGGCATACCAGGATTTAATTTCTGTTTGCACAGCACCCCATAATTAAATTGCCTTAAATTATTTGCATTAGGCTTGTTTTAAATCCCCTCAGGGCCACGGAGGCATTTTCTCCTAATTTTGAAGATTTAAAATGAGTGCAATGCATTATTTATTAGCATTAAATCCGAAATCTGTCTTCTTTATAACTTTCGGCTAAATTAGAAGAATTATCATACAATAATTTATCCTAATAATCTTGTATATAATTTGAAGCTTCAAAATATATATTAATAATATAATAAATGTAATCACTTGGAAATGAAATCTGCATATTTACTGGCAAATTCATATCTCTGTTGAATTATTTATTGGATTTGTTTCTACTACAATTGCTAGACTCCCATTAGTAACAATATCAGCCACAAAACCTTGTACTAAAAGGTTCACAATATAAACAAAAATACGAAATAGTAAAATATAACCAGGACAAATGAAGATATAAGCAGAAAAGTTTTTGTGAATGTGTTACCTCACAAATGTTCACAAGGGAAACCACTCTTTCGCAGTGAACTTCAAAGAAAATGATATAGCAATAGCATTTAGACTTACATACCGCTTCTCAGTGCTTTACAGCCCTCTCTAAGCAGTTTACAGAGTCAGCCTCTTGCCCCTAACAATCTGGGTCCTCATTTTGCCAACTTCAGAAGGATGGAAGGCTGAGTCAACCTTGAGATTTGAAGTGTCAAATTGCTGTCAGCAGGCAGTCAACAGAACCCTAACCACTGCACCACTGCAGCTCTTATGGATTGTAGATGAGTACAGTATACTCAGTACAAAGTAGAAATGAGAGCCACATTCTGGGACAAGCAATATCCTGGGTTCTAGTCTCATGGAAATGATGTAAAAAAGCAAGGGTCAGGGAGGACTTTCTGAGAATGTAAAAGGCTGCAATAAAAGAACGAACAACTATGTAAGACTAGACTGAAGCTGTCATATCTAAAGATGATGAGGCAGGCCTGTAAGCAGGGTGGGTCGTCAGGAACTAAGTCATTAAGGAAATAAAGGGAAAATGCCACCTAAACTAAAGAAATTGGGCACATGGGAAATCCCTCCCCCAAACCCATTAACAACTACCAGATTATAACAAGAATAATTGCCAGTCTTGTGAACCAACGAAGCAAGGATTTGAGGGGTGTGTGTGATAAATGGGATCCTGAGGCCCGACCACTTTTTGAGTCATCGTTGGATCCAGACTTGGTGGCTTCCATCCCTCTGGTTAGTGCTTGCCAGCCTATCTGAAGACTTCGCTAAGTGTGGATGAGTATGCGTGCACACATGTGGGTGTAAAAGCAAATACATGTGCGTTGTAACTAGTAAAGCTCTGCTGTTAAATTCACTGTGTCTCTGTGCATTCTGAAGAACCGTTTGTGCCTCAGTGTTTGATTGAAAGTTTGTGTGGCTATTTTCCACGGCTGTGAGTCTAATGAGTGAATGACCATAAGCCTGGGAGCACACATGTAATATCTGTACATATCCCATTATTTTCAATTTTCAATTGTAACTTCTTGAAAAAAACACCTCCAACTAAGCAGTTTAAACAGCCTTCTACAAGAATTAACTACCATGGTCATATCAATTAACATTGTATGAGAAAATTATCTTGTGGGGCACCTTATACCTTATCATGGTACTTGGGACAATTTTTAGGCTCCAGAATGGAATTTGAATGTAAGCACATCAATATAAAATAACTCTTTGTGTTTGTCCTTTGAACTGTATTATTCCTTTTCTTAAAGGAAAAAAAAAAGACCTTCATATATATATATATATATAGATTTATGTATGGATTGTTGAATTTTTTCCCTTAAAAAATATCATATATGATTTCTTTCAAGCAAAAAAAAAATGAAACAGATGAGTCAGGACTTGAATAAATTATTTAATATAAAGGAAATGTGAACAATGAACAGGGCAAGTTAATAAGAAAATCTAAACGTTATTGTCTAGTTGGATAAAAAGTCCACAAGAGGGTGTAGTAAGTCTGATTATTGTTTGAGTCTTATTTTCTAGAGGCCCATCTGAATAAAAAACATTTACATTTCTTTCTTTGGCTAAGCTTTTTGATAAGAGAGCTTTAGTTAACTGTTTTGATGTAGTTGACTCTCCTCTTTATTCTATTATGCAAATTACATTTATTAAAAAGGATAGTCATATTTTTAGATTTTTCTTCCTCCTCTCTCTCTCTCTCTCTCTCTCTTTCTCTCTCTCTCCCACACACAAACACATCCATAGAACCAGCAGAACAACCATTTTTTGTTCTAAAAGAATTTACTTATATTTGATTTTGATTGCTTGGAACTGGACGGAGTTGCCAGGGATGCAATATGTGTTAATGTTATTAACGGAGGTGGGAGGGAAGTTGGTTTCAATGCGTTGCTTTTGTTTGTTACACTGCATGTTTACTCATGTTTACTTACTTATTTGGCTGCAACAAATCGAACCCGTAAAAAAGAATCCAAATATAGCTCTGAACGATATTGTTTTTGCATATTTTCTCTGAATGGTCCAGGAGCGTTATATAAAATTACTTTAGCTTTAAAGTGGCTCATCTGTGTTGTTTTCTTTAATGACATGAGAACCAATAAAGAAGGGGTGGAGGGAAAAGTCAGCGTCATGCCTTTGTGCTTAACTGGTGAAGCATTTGACCTTACAAGTGACCAAGAATGACAGTGATTTAAGGTTAGCCATGTCACAGCCACGGCTTATTGTTGGACAGAAAACACTGAGGCATGTTACCTTGACAACATCTCCTAGCTGCACTGAAACTTAAAGGAAACACAGGCCTGTCAGTTATGGCAAAGAATAGCAAGAAAAGTTTAGTTAAAAATAAAATTACTCTGGGAGGAAAATAAGTGTTAGCCATCCTAAGCAATATTACCCATCATTTTTATCGCGATTCTTATTATAAAACTGATGGGAAAGCACAAAGATTTACAATTACACAGAGCAATAGAACAACACTAGCAATATATAATAGTCAGGACTGTACAGAAGTTCCCTCTTTCTCTGAAGAAATTGTGCAGTTCGCCTGTGGGTCTAAGAAGGGCTTTAAGTACGGAACAGGAAGAAGAAAAAAAACACCAGAAGAAGCCCTAATTTCTCAACAGCAGCTGTCTCCACAGGGAATGCTGCTTTCAAGACTCAATATAGCCTGGCATAGTTTTAAATTCTGAGAGTAGCTCACAGGAAATATGAAGCAGAACTATCAATAAATATTTGCTGTTTGCCGGTTTGCAGCACTTCGGCGGCAGGCAGGAATCCGAGATTGTGCGCGGTTTCTGCCTGCGCTCACCGCTGGAGTGCCCTGAGCCAGCTGGCTTTGGGGCTAAGCCACCCCGTAGAGGTGGTGAAGACAGGGGAGACCTGGCAGGGTTGAGGGGAGCCACACCTCTCCTCCTCAGCTGGCTAAACTCCCTTTTCCGAAGGCGGTAAGAGCGGTGGTCAGAAATGGCCGCCTCAAAGAAATATTCAGCCGGAAAAGAAAGTGCAGGAGGAAGTTAAGAAGTGAAAGTTTTTGGCTGACCGGGACAAAAAGCAACAACTAAGGTACCCTGGAATTTAAATTTTGCAAAAGATACATCGCTCCCAAAGAAGAGTTGGAAGCAGCGAATGAAAGTGAAAAGGGAAAGTTTTTTTTTCACTCTCCTTCCTCAGGCTGATAACGAGAAGTTCTGAATAAAGAAATCGGAAAAATCCACATTGGCACTAACAGGTAATTAAGCTGGAAATTTAATTAAATGCCAAAGGGACAATAAAGATTTCTGAATATTAAAAAAGCCTTTTTTTGTTATAAGTGGGAAGGGAGAGGAAAAGAATAAGAGCAGGACTTGGAAAGAGGAGATTGCTTGGAATTTAAAAGAAGTTAAAGTTAAATCTTAACAAGACTTCTAAAGGATACATTTTAACTGGAATTTTGCAACTAAATAGTAACCCCAAAAAGAGAAAGTGAAAAAAGAAGAAAGTGTTAAAAGAAACAGCTTGTGTGTATTTGGATTATTTGATGACTTTGGGATTTTTGGAAATCGTATTTGAATGATTAAAAATAATTGGCTGGTTGCTTTAAAAAAAAATTCTACAATGACATCATTTCTGGATGGACTGAATGAACTGGATGAACTGAAAATCAAATTTAAAAAATATAAAGAAGAGGAACAAGAAGGGAAGGGCTCTTTTGGCTCTACTTTTCAATTCTTAGAAATGACGATTGGTGTTTACAAGAAACAGCAAGAAAGAAATGTGCAACAAGAAGATTGGGATAAAGAAGAAGCCATTTTTAATGAACAAGTAATTCTATCTGGGGAAGAAAGGGGAAAGGGGGGGAAAGAGAATGGAGAATTTAAGACCTAAAAAAACAGCTCCAAAAGGGAAAAATAATGTGAAAAGGGGATATAATGTTGGAAAACAACAGAAAAGGGGAATACAGAAGAGGAAAATGGAGGTGGAGAGACAGGGGGGTAAAAAGGGGAGAGAGAAGAAGAAGAAAGGGAAGAAAAGTTACAAAGATCTGGAGCAAGATGTAAAGAAACAGGATTTATTTAGAGATAATGGGTGAAAATTTAACTGAAAAGGGGATTCTGTAAAGGTACATAAGATTGTACTGGTATATTTGTAATAGAAATAATGTTAGAAAATTGGAAACAACATATGATTAAAAAGTGGAATAAAATAGTCTGTGTAATTTAGTGAAACTTTTGTGAACAAAATAAATGAAATGAAATAAATCAGAGAACTGAATTAGGAATGAATGGGAACATTTTAACTACTCAATGTTATAAAATATAAGTGAAGTGGGAGGGAAGTAATTATGGAAAGTTTATATATCATAGAAGTATGATACTTATTTGAAAAGTAATGTGTAAAATGTTCAAGACTTAAATGAATATTAATATTAATGATAGAATTGAATTGGTATGGATTGTTGTTTTAATTATGTTATATATTTACAATTTTTTCTTTTTTTAAAATACATTGTGTAGTTTTAGAATGTACCAAGCAGAATCCGAATGGAAATTATGTATTATATTAAGTGTTATAATTTCAGGGGAAAAATATAAAGGCGCCTTACTCCAGTTAGTGATCACAGGAGAAATTTTGCTTAATGAGAAAAGATAATAGACAGCTGGAAACAGGACAGACAAAGAATATAAGCATGATGATTTGAATTGAGATGATATAAATAAAATAAAATTAAGAAAGTTGAAAGAGGGGAGAAATTATATAGAAAATGTAGAATGATAATAAGATATGGAATGGAATATAAAAATAAGCATGAACTTGAATTTGTGTCTGCACGAAGAGATGTAACCCGGGATCAGGCTGCTTTCAAAAAAGATGTTTTATGTTTTTATATATATATGTTTTGTTTGTTTGTGTTTGTTTTTAAAAATCAATAAAATTTTCAAAAAAATAAAAATAAATATTTGCTGTTTATTACAAATATCAGCATATTAAATGAACATCATTCCAAATAGAGAATGATGCTGTGCTCAGTTTTATAACTGATTTTTTTTTACACACCTTCTTAGAATTCTCTTGAAGTTGAAAGTATGTATGTATGTATGTATTAGCTGGATACCCGTGCTTCACTATGAAACTATGTGATTGGGCTTAGGTTTTGGGAAGGAAAATAAGGTGAAAAATATTCTGCCTCTGCCTACCAGTATCCATCGGTATTCATCTGGCTAGCATCCTGTCAGTGTGTGAGAGAGTCGAGGGCTGTTTGGAAACTGCAAATTGCATTTGCTCTGTGAGCAAGGAGACAGCAAGGAGCCTGGGCATGGCTTAGCTCAACTGTTCCATACTAAGGCTTCTTGCTCCTGTGAAATTAAAAGTGAGATTCCTCTCCTCTGCTTGTGTTTTGCAGAAGGGAGCGGGGAGTAGAACTTCTTAGCACCAGAGCGTATTATTAATAATATATGAAATCCTTTCTTAGTGAGCACCTGGAAGCCAAGAAGAACATACATGCTAAATTTCAAGTTTGGCTTTACGGTTCTGGGGATTTTGTGATGATGCATTTCACTTTTATATATATATAGGTTTTAGCATATGGCATACAACGTCAGGGAAATCTACAAATGATAGACACAGTACAGTCCTGTTCATTCTGTTCGGTATTGGTGGGCCTTGCCACACTATAGGACAAAAACTAGTGTATGCCATCTGACTAGGAGTGCCTCACCTTCCCTCATGTTACATTGCCTCACATCCAGCCAGATCCAGGGCCAGGTTCTAATTTCAGCATACACGAATGCAGCTAGATTTTTTTCCTCACCAAAGTGGTACCAAATATCTACTTGCAACATTGCATATTTTTGAACTGCTGAGTGGGGAAGAGCCAGGGAGCAACTGGTGGGAGCTCACCCCTTCTCACAGTGCCGGGCTCAAACCACAGGAGTGCAGACCATTTCTGGCTGGCATCGTTTAGCTTTTGTAACACTGCATCCCTATGTTTTTAGTACTATATGTTTTCACAGAGGAATAAACAAATTAAATGTATTTTGGTAGGCCATTGTAACTCTGAAGTAAATGAAGAATTTCTACCTTAATGCTGGGGACCATCATAAGGATGGAATGACCTACACATCAACTTGGAACCTACCATTGAAAGTTGGCTATAGCACCTAGATCTGTCTGCTAGAAAATGTCAAAACCTCTTTGTCAGATTTCATATTTAACTCCCTCTAGACCTAAGGTCAGAAGATGGTACATAGAAAGCTTGCAATGTGTTGACAGATTGTTTCCAGTGTTGATGAAAAGCTTTCAAAAAGAATTCATAGGCTTATTGAGCCATTAAAAATCTAGCTGCATTTGTGTACGCTGTATATTTACCTAGGAACGATAAAGATTGGGGAAGAATGAGAAATAATAAAACAACAAATAACAGTTGCAACAAAAAGATTATTAGATATGAAGTATGAACTGCACACTACAGGCAGAACCTTGTATTTCAGCAAAATCAGAAATGTTCCTACCAGTGCATTAATGGAGAGTGCATTAATTAACCAGTCAACACCTGATAAAGAAGAAACAGTGCAGTTCTGGGCACAGCTATGGGACAAAGAAATACAAGAAGAATAGAGCTTGGATAAAGGATATGAATAAGAATACAAAAGAAGCTGAAATGAAAGAACTTCTAATAACAAAAATAATGGAGAAAATGGCAAGGAAAATCAAGAAGTGGTAAGTGCTAAATGAAGATGAACTGCAAGGTTTTTGACTGAAACATTTGACTGTTCTGCAATCATTCACTTGCCATGCAGTTTAACAACCAACCAATGCACACCAAATACTTCTTCATCAGCAAGTCTCAAATTGCATACAAGAAAACAAGCTGCATGGTGCGGTGGCTGATGCAATTCAACATCTATCTGAAAACAAGCTCCTTGTTTTCAGCTAAATCAGAAAGGAAATTACCCAAACAGCAGAATGAAAGGTCAACGCCTAATTGACAAAATGATTTTGTAAATCTTTGAGACAAGGAAAACCAACTTGAATGTTGCATGGATTGATTACAAGAAGGCATTCGACTCCATACCGTAAGCCTGGAAAATCATATGTCTAGAAATAACAGGAAACAATAGAAATATCAACAGCTTCGCATACAGATCAGTGGCTGAATAGAAGACACAGTTGTTGGTCAATGATGATAGACTGAGAGAAGTCAATATCATGAGAGAAATATGTCAAGGACACTCACTAACATCACTACTGGTTGCCATTGAATTGATTCCTCTGTCAACAATACTAAACAAGTCAGCCATGCCTATCAAACATCAAGAACATCTGCCAGGCTAACACACATGGACAGTCTGAAAGTATACTGAAATTGAATCACTGCTAAATACCATCCATATAAACAGCCAAGGCAGTTTGGATTGGAGAATTTGTCATCCTTATCATTAACTGGGGAAAAATAGTGAAAACTGAAGGAATCGAGATGCCCTATTTGAAATGACATTGAGAATCTGGATGAAGCCAATCACTACAAATACCTGGGCATCTTTCAAGCTGACAACATTAAGCACTGAAGCCAAAGTTAAAAGTAAATATACAATGACTACAGTGAAGAAAATCTTAAATTCCAAACTCATTGGACGAAATACCATCAAAGCAATTAACACCTGGGTAATTCCAGCCATTAGATACACAGCTGAAATGGTAAACTGGACTTGAGCAGAACTAAAAGCCAAGAAAAATAATGACAATGTTCTTCATTCATGCAGAAATATTGACAGACTCTATTTACCAAGCAGCGTAGGTAGGCATGGAATGTTGCAAGTAGACTAGAAAGTTGAAGAAGAAAAAAGGGCATGGAAGACTATCTGAAGGACTATGATGCACTGAAGCAGAGGTGGAATTCTACCGGTTTGGACCGGTTTGCTCAAACCGGATGTTAAAGCTACATCTGCTTTGCTGAACCAGTATTTCAACCAACCAGCTGGCCCCGCTCACCCTTCCCAGGAGTCTCCACGTGATGAAGGTTGAGTTCAGGGTCTGCATGGAGGCTGTGTGATGGGGGGGAAACAGGCCTTCTGGAAGTCTGGAAAAGGGCCTACTTCCGGAAGGCCTTCAGAGCCTGGGGGAAGCTGTTTTCGCCCTCCCAGAAGCCCACCGGAAGCCGAAAACAGGAAGTTCCAGTAGGCCACAGCCACCATGGCCATGCCCACCCAGCAACCATGCAGCAAACCGGTTGCTGGGATGTTTGAATCCCACCCCTGAACTGAAGCTAATATATCATGAAGGCTTATTGTATACCGGAGACCCCAAATTGGCCCATAAGCAAAAACAAATGAAGAATAAAAAAGAAATCTACCAAGGCAAACAAAAAACAAAAAAAAAACACCAATTACTCTAGTCGGCAAAATAGATAACAACACGGTTAAGATGGTTGTCCACTTATTGGTTAAGAGGACAAAATTTCAAGAAACAGACAGACGGGTTAATTCTGGCTAATAAGGCGTCAGATTAAGTTTTAAGAACAAAAATCAGACAGAACCAGAATTGAAAGACAGCAACAGAGTGCAAATGTTGACCCTGCAAGTAACCTGAAGAAACAGTGGGCCACCTGGTTAGTCCTATAAGATCAAGGAGACCTGATTATAATCAAAGGCATGATAAAACAACAACATTAATGCACTGAAATAGCTGCAAGGAATGCCATTTGTCTAGTAAGAACAAAACTATTTTGTAACCACAAAATAGACAAAGTAATAGAAAATGAAGAAGCTAAAGCTTCTTTAGAATTCAAACAAAGAAGGCACATAACACTCCACACTTAACAACAATCAATGTTTCTATGAGATCATGCCAGCATTTTAGGAACAGAAAGAAAATGTGGGGGGGGGGAGCTGGTGTTGCAACGATCTTGGAGGTCTGAGATCGCTGCCGATATCTTTGCTCCTGGACGGTCCTAAAGGATCTAAACTGTCCCAAAGAGAAGGTGAAAGTGAAGAGCGCATCTTGTCGATCCCAGGGATACTGCAAAGTCCATGGTAGATCCAGGAGAAGCTCTTCTTGCCAGCGGCAAAGAGGCAGCCATTAAAGCTGCTGAAGTTGGGACAGCTCCGAAACAAAAGAGAACAGAAAGAGAGAGTGTGCCGGTTTGGTGAGAACTTTTTCTTTATTCTAAGATCTGAAAGGACACCCTAAGGAAAGGAAAAAATCTGTAAAAGTTCTGACAGAAGTGATTAAGCGGCGATTTTAAACAGGAATGTCAAAGTAATGTTTTTTTCTCATTGCTGGATTTTCTGTACACAATCTTATATCTCAAAACTGTACTGTTTTTTTCTTTTCCATCTATTTTTTTTCTCCTTTTTGATTTTGTAACATTTTAGGCTAGAGACTCCCTTTTAGTTATTTCTTTTTAAAAAAATATATTTTTCTTTCTTTTTTATTAATTCTTATTATATTTTGCTTGGAAAAGGAGGGGGAAAGATTATATACGGGAGTTTCTGTGGTTAAACTGGGAGAAGATTAAAAGACAACGTTATTTGAAAATTCCAGTCTGGCTATCGACTATTTAAGCATTCTCGTATCCTATAATATACAAAAAGGAACAAACAGTTAGATATGGTGAAATATTGAATGAAAAGGGTGAACTTAAATCTATACAAAAACTAGAGGAACAAGGTATAAAGATGAATTGGTTTTCATATGTGCAAATACATTCAAGGTATGATAAAGATTATAAAACAGAAAGTTTCTATGATAAACTGACTGATTTAGATAAGATTTTGACAGCTACTGATGAACAGGTGATTAAAAAATTGTATGGATATTTATTAGAAATTAAACTAGAAGAAGAACAAGTTAAAGAAACGATGATTGCTTGGGGGAAGAATTTTGGATATGGGATTGATTTAGAGAAATGGCAAAAATTGTGGTCTCAAAATTATAAAATGACAATGTCAACAGCATATAAAGAAAATTTGTATAAGATGTTTTACAAGTGGCATTTCCCCCCGACAAGAATAGCAAGAATGTTCAAGAATAAATCTGAAAAATGTTGGAAATGTCATCAGACACCTGGCTCATGTTACCATATGTGGTGGACTTGTGCGGATACTAAAAAATACTGGACTAAAATCCACACATGGTTGGAAAAAATGACAAAAAAGCATATAGATTTGAAACCAGAAATATTTTTATTGGGAATTTTACCTGAAATATATAGTAAAGACTTGAAATACCTGATTGTAAATGTATTAACAGCGGCTAGGATTGTATTTGCTAAAAACTGGAAAAATGAGAAAACACCATCACAGGAGGAAATCATTAAGAAAATATTGGAATGTGCTGAAATGAGCAGACTGACATTTGAAATTAGAGAACAAGAGGATAAACAATTGTATAAAATTTGGGATCTATTCTATCAATGGTTAGACAATAAAGTATAGTAACAAAATATGTAAACTTTTAGAAAATACTAAATATATAAAGATGTATTCTTTCCTTATTATACCTACAAAATGATTTTAGGATTGATTTGGGATGATAATATGAATTGTCACAAAACAAATTAAATAAAATATGATTATTTCCTAAAGCATGAATGAATAAAAGTATAGTCAAATACGAATTAAGTAAAATATGATTATTTCCTAAAGCATGAATGCATAAAAGTATAGTCAAATGATTGATTAATAATGATACCAATGTATTTAATATTGGATTGAAAATACGAGATCATATACAATGTAATTGTAATTGAAGACTACGAAATGGAAGCACAAAACAATTTGTAAACCAACCGGCACACTGTATGTACATATATGGAAGATGGCCTGATGTTTTTATGTTTTGTTTGTTTATGTTTGTTTTAAAAACCAATTAAAAAAAATTTTTTTAAGAAAAGAAAGAAAATGAGGATATTCACTCCAAATTTCTGTCCCAGCCCATAGAAGAGTATTTGTAACTCTTTTGACTATAGGAGAATTATAAATCTCATTCATGATTAACCATGGAGAAATCTTCAGGCCTTAGAGAGATGTAGAATTCACACTGAGCAAGAAAGTTAAAAATTTGCTAGGATTCCCCTAATATTTGTCAAGCAGGAAGAAAATACTTGATGCTTCTCCAGTCTAATAGATTGGAATGTATAGGGGAGTCATTAGCTACGGTACACTTTGTTGCACTTGCTGTTAGATAATCTTTGGGTTAACGAGCAACTTGGTTCTGAAATTGGAGCAAGAGATTGACGATATACAGCAGTGTAAAAGGACATGCAAACATTGTTTAGCCATAGTATTCAGGTGCTTTTGATCATCTTGTAGGATTAGGAATATGGATATGTAGATCTTACGGTCAGACTAAGTTACAGGCACAATAACAAATCTAGAATTTTTTGGATGCTTATTACGTTCAGGAAGTTGCTTATTTCAGACATGACATGGTAGATATGATATTTTGCTGAATACAGAAAAGAAGCTACATTTATGACAAAAATATGCCTTTTCCACAACACCAATATCTATCCATATACCCACCCACATCCATTTATACCAGAGGTCTGGGAGTTGAAATCCACAGGTTTGGGGACCTCTGATTTATATAAATGGGTAGATAGAAATTTGGCCATTCTAGAAGGTAGGTTGTTTTCTGAGTTTATATTTGTTAGGTACTTTCATTTAAAAAAAAAATTAAAATAGGGCATAACTGTTTCTTTAGAGTTAAAAGATTAACATTAATAAATATTAATGTGGCTATTAAACAAATGCAAATACTTAATAAAATATATGGAACCACATATAACACTTTAAATAAAACTTCTGTGTTTATGTATATTCAGGCCGATCAAATTTTAGATTTCATCTGTGTGCTTAAGAAATATGAATGACAAAGAACCATTATATTCAGAATTCTAATTCTCACACAGTTGTACTGTCTGATCTAAACCTACTTCTGTTTAACAATTTACCTATTTACCTATTAATAAGCCACCCTTTTCAACTTTGTTGAATCAAATGAGATGAACATTTTGTCTGCCCCATCAAAGCTAAAATTTAGATTTTTAAAATCCATCGATAATGTTGGAATAATTTCGTTTTAATGGCAAGCCTATTTCTGTGATAACTGACGGCAGAGTTTGATAGCAATCTGAGTTTTGGTTCAGTATAATTAACAACTACAAGCACAGCAGCACTGGGAATGTTTCATGTATGCTATAATAAGTCGATCACAATGGTAACATTTCCATCTGCAGAGGGCAAAAAGGGACTCTGGAACTTTAAGGTATTAGGGATAATTGGACAGGGGAGATTCCCATCCTCCTTTTGAGTAAAAACCAGAGGAGGTTGGTTGAAGCAGGGAAGAATGGTTGGGACTCTTAAGTGGCTGGGAGAGAGTTCCAATGGGCATGTATGAGCGTGGTTGTTTATGCTAGCGTGTTATGTTTATAGTTACAGTGGGGAGGTGGACATTAAGCATCCTAATGGCTACTGGGATCCAATTGAGCTGAAGTTCTCTGGGACACTTGACTTTCCCTGCCTAGTACAGATGTAATTGGGTTTTATGGGAGGTCCTCAGCCTTGGGGATTCAAATTCAATTCTTCTTGGAGAAAATGGGCAGATCACATCTTTATGGTGATGTGAGAGATACAGTAGGAGATGAGAAAAAAGCTGCTGCCAGGAAACACAAGACCAATGCTTTTTTTTTTTTTTTTACTGATTTTGCATTCCAGCTTCTTGGTTATCAGCCCCTGTCCTTGAATAGCAGGACCTGGCTTTTGGCTTCTGGTTATAAATGCCAGGACAGACCTCATTTACAATCTTATTATGAACGAGAAGGACAACTTGGAATCACTGAAACATGGCTGGGCACGAAAGGGGGCATGGCACTTTTGGAGAGGTGTACAGTTGGCACTGGTTGGTGCCAGTTATGAAACCAGGGCAGGAATATTGGTAGTGATTATTATCCAAGAATTGCTTTCGGCTTTCAGGGCACGTCATACCACACATCAACAGATGTGAGAACCCTGTTCATTAAATTAGGCTCTAGGATCAGTTGTGATTTGGGTTGCTATACTTGCCATGCTGCTATATTCTGAGGCAATTTCTCTGCCTCGGCTCCTGGGCTCCATCTCCAGACTTGCAATGATGATCCCCATACCTATTGTCTTGGAGGAATTCAATTTGCCTTCTTTGGGATTGGAATCTGAGGGCCTTAAGAGTCCACGGCCGCCATGATGGACTATCCCCAGTCACATCCCAGATGATTACATACCAAATCTGATATCACAGTCAAAGCAGTGGCTATATGATCTGAAATTGGGGGATTCTTTGTTTTTAACCTTGCCATTATAAACTTTTACCTCGTCAATGAACAGATAATGCCCTAATTATGATGGATTCTCTGACACCACTATCCATTGCAGGGAGGCTGAAGCTGTTAGATCAATCCAGCCTCAATGACTGAGGAACCCAGATGGATTTCAGAGGGTTATTTGTGGTTGTTCCTGCTGGTCTGCTACATAGTCCATCTAAGGGCTTGGTTGACACTTGGAATAGGAGGCTAGTAGAGGTTCTGCACTGGATTGTACTTATGCGACCACCTCTTTCATGGAACCCATCAATGCCTATGGTTTATAGAGGAGCTGAGGGTGTTGAAGCAACAGAAGGTATCTCTGGCACTCTACTGAGGTCACATTTGACTGTACAGGGTTTAGAAATGTATTTAAGGCTTCTCATGATGGAAAGAGGTGACAAAGACCAAGTACTTCCCCAACTTTATTGCATCTGCAAATAGCAGACCAGCAACATTGTTTCAGGTAACACAGTCTCTCCCTTTGCAGGATTGTGCAGAAAATTTTCCTCAGCATGCTCGAAACCATTCACGATTGGATGCTAGCTTTGTTATAGAACCAGGGGAGTTGTCTGGGAGAAAGTCTTGCCTGCTAATCTGGAAGTGGTTTGGATCTGTTGGGCATGATGAAGTGAACAGAATCCTTAGGGCCCGTGAGTTCAGCTACCTGATATTAGATCCATGCCCCCTCTATGTTCATTGACACTTGCCCATGTATGTAGATAGTAATATAGATTATACTTAATATGTTGAACAAGTCACTGCTATCAATGTTTCTAGATTTCACTGATGGTGTTCCACTTGACTAGAAAAGGCTAACATAAATCAATGAATATTATCAAAAAAAAAAATGAGGGGGATGGACTCAAAAGAAATCTAAATCTATGAGATGACTTCTGAAGTAATTTAAAAGGTCAATCCAAAAAGTAATGCACCATGATGTGAACTGCAATTTACATAATCGCAAAGTTCAGCTTGTTGGTCCCATGACTCTACACTTGGTTCTCTTGCCTTCCACCTTCCCTTCCCCTCTTCCCTCATTCTCAACGCTCTGAAACTCTTTGTGTTAGAATAATGACAGTGTCTGTGAAGCGTCACAGGCCAGGGGAGCTGTAAAGTAAGGTTTTTAGTCATCACAGTAGATTCAGGGCCTTGCAAAATATTTATCCTGACACTATATTGTAGAAGAATTAGAATAACATATAAAACAAGGAGAAGAAACCAAACATCCTTTTTGTCTATAATTATTTTCTATAATTAACCAATGA
This sequence comes from Pseudonaja textilis, assembly GCF_900518735.1. Next base: position 21,899,009 of record NW_020769320.1, on the reverse strand, counting down.
AAACATTGCCAGAAGATTTTCTTGTTATTAACACAACTAGTATGAGTAAAAGAAAAATTTTATCCATATCTATGTGGACATATTTTTAAGCTTTTCTAAGTACAGAAGTAGTATCCAAGCAATAATACAGAAAATATATACAATATGAAAGGAGTGGAAGAGGAAGGCTCAGAATAGTTTAGAGCTCTGACATGCTCAAATTACCGGATGGGATTAGTGATCAGTTTAGAAAGATTAGTGAAATAAATCGGGAACATCAAAAGTTCATGTGAGTTTCAATTTCAAGCTTGTATAACTGTCACAATTATGAATGCATGTGGAGTTACTGATGCAAAATTAGAAAAGTGTAATCAATTCATTAACCTCACAAATTCACCCTTTGAAATGCCAAAGCATGAAGTTTATAAATGAACATCCTAGATAAATATTTTAGATGATCTGATGCAAATTTTTAACTAGAGCTATTTGAACACAGTTCTAAATAAGCAGATAAGTAAATAATCAAGCAAGCAAGCAAGCAACTAGCTACATAAAAATAAAATTATATAATAAAGTAATCTACATTGTCATAGAAAAAAATAGAATTTTACATACTGGTTATTTATTATAGCCTTAAATTTTATTATAAAATCCATTAAGCCCTTTGTCAATGTGTGCTAGGGCTTCCTATTCTCTTAATTACAGTTAGGTATAAGTAATGCATGCATTTTGCAAAAATTATGTTTTCTTCTAAAGGTAATTGAGAAAGCTTCTAACACTCGTATGGATAAAAATACTTGGCAAAGTTCCATATTTATACCTTTTGAAGTGTTTAAATAATTTTAAGACATATTTATAATCATAAATAGTTTTAAAACATCAATAATCATTAAGACATATATTTTTAAATAATTGCTTTTATTTTTAATTAATATTATCTGCTCCTTTTCTGCAGTTCTATGTATCATGGCATTTATACAGATTTGAATATATTCTATTGCCAATAAATACAGGATTTAGTGCTTGAAAGAATTTGCATTTCCCAAATTGCAGAACAAATAATTTGATCAAATGAAACGGTAGGAACCCTCCCTTAATAGCCAATGTTTTGCCAAATTTGGCTGTAGATAAAAGTCCTGAAAAATCTGCAAAACGTACGTGGTATGGAATGATTCACAGTTAGAAAGGGTTTGTCTGGGGCTTATATCTAAAGCCTATTTACTAGACAACCATATCAACAAGGCTATCCAAATAATACTGTTATCAGTACATTATATTATAGCAGTGGCCCACAATATGAGGTCCTTGGGTTGTGTGCTTCCTCTAGTCAAAAGGTTTGAATATAGGACACCAATGACCTTCTTGTGAAGTTTAATCGGACAGAAGGGAAGAAGGCTTGAATACATGACTAGGTAGTAATCATATTACTCGATTAAAGGGAAATTATATCAACAAAATGAAAATTGGTTAAGATTATCCTACCTTCTCCCCACTATAAGAGTATATAGAGCCTCCAACAAATTACCCAAAGGCCAATAGTGGCGTTCAGTCTAGAAATCTAATCTCTGGATAACATGAATGTGTGTATGTATGGAATGTGATTTGTAATCCTTTTACAATAGCAATAGCACTTAGACTTATATAATGCTTCATAGTGCTTTACAACTCTCTTTAAGTGTTTTACAGAGTCAGCATATTTCTCCCATCAATCTGGCTCCTCATTTTACCAGCCTCGGAAGGATGGAGGGCTGCGTCAAAATCGTACTCTTGGCAGTGAACTTTATTAGTATTAGCTTGTAATACTTCATTCTAACCACTTTACCACCATGGCTCTCCGGTAAGTTGTTAGCTTACTGGAAGTAACAGCTGGCTTCCTTTTACAACAATAGTACAATGAACAGATAGCACAATATAAACAGCACATATAAAACTACATTTAATTTTACATACCAGACAACAAAGAAAAGAGAGAGTAATTACAGTTTGTTTCCATCTTACCTTTCGGAGAGGTTTAAGTTTAGTCTCCATGATGAAGTCATACTTGCAGAGTTCACAGCACCGCGTGTCTGAGCTCTTAATCCATTGATGTAGACAAGCCTGATGAACGAAACGTAAGGTCCCTGTGCAGCGACATGGTGTGATGAGGGGGCTTTCATCATCTCCCTCACAGTGACAGATCCTGATAGAAGGACAGCAATTGAGTGAGGAGATCTAAAATTTATTTAAACCCACTTCAATGGTGGCAGCTGACATTTAAAACATCAACCCCTTTGAGATTAGAACCAAGAAATTTATTGCTTTTCCATTTTGTAGCTTTCTATTTCAGGAATCAGCTTTCCATTTTTAGTAGTTCTGAAAGGTGGAACAACGTTTGGCTGCTTTTCTGTATTTCAAATTATTCGGTAAGTAAGCTGCTTCATACTGAGCATATTAACAATATGTTGCATCTACAAATGGGCATGGCTGATCAAAACTTTTCTTCTTAATTTTAAGGCACTTTCTGCATACTGATTATAGTAGAAAATAATTAGAAGTAATTCAAACAACTTCATATACTCTCAGGAGTGTTCTGCTTTGAAAAAGTCCCCTGCCTTCTGCTTTTCCTAGAAATCATAATTCAGTTTTGATCTATTGGTTAAGGCACCAGATAGAAAATGGAAACTGTGAATTCAAATTCCCGCCTTATCCAACTGGTGACTTTCGACCAGTCATTGTGTCTCAGCCTTATAAGTTCACAAGATTGTTGTAGGAAAAAACAGGAGGAGGATGGTGTGCTGGATATGTTCACTGCATTGAGTGATTTGTAAAAATAATAATGGCAAGGTACAAATAAAATAAATAAATATTTTTTTCTAGTTGAAATATGTTTTTTTTTATTTTAATTCTTTTGCAAAGCAGAATAGAAAGAAGGAATGACTAATGGGAGAGAGAGAGCTGTGAGTATGGTAGAGGTAATAAACTAAGATAAGTTTATATCTCTGGCTAAAACTAACAGAAAGCTATATACAATGTGGAAAGAATATACAGGTAGCCCTTGCTGTTCAAAGTTACAGCAGCACTGAAAAAGTAACTTTACAAGTGGTGTTCATGTTTTGACTGTTGCCGGACTCCATGATCAATAGTGATTGAGATTCAGGTCCTTTGCAACTAGCAGGTGTTTGTGATCATCACAGCATGCTACAGTCATAATGATCACAATTTGTGTGCTTCACATCTGACCTCCAACACACAAGGTTAATGAAGAAGCTGGCAGTAAAGTCACAGGTTGAAGTGACATGATGTCTTGCTTTATGACCACGCGTGGTTTGCTTAATCATTGTAGTAGAAGTGAGATCATAAATCTGTTGCAGACTTGAGATATATCACACAATGACTGTATCACTTAGAGTTATGGAGTTGCCAGTCCCAATTGTTAAACAAGAACTACCTGCAGTTGTATCAACACTATACCACAAAAGAAATGGAAAACAAATGGCTTCTAGTGGCCAGGAAAGCAGTATTTTTCCCCACATGGGATGCTATATACAGTTTTCAAACCTAATGTCATGTGATACTCCAGTTTTATTATTATCTGCTTGTTATTAAGACTTTTTCCATCATGTAATTAACAGTAAAATTCAGAATCCATTGAGATAATAACCATTTAGAATGGATATGACAAGCATTCTAAAGAAATTCTAAAAACAATTCATAGTATATGAAAATATAGAGAATTAGGTATTCTTGAATAAGAAAATGGATGGTATATTGGAATTATGATGATAATGTGAAACATCAAAAAATGATTTTGAAACAAAAAGGTGTCCTATTCTATGAGGGATTCAAAAACGGAAACAATTATGTTAAATACAAATATCAGTCAAATATTAAGAATAACTTCCTATCTTATGTGCAAGTTATCTGTAGAAGAAAACTACAGAGTTATCGTCTATATTTTTTCAATTTTTAAAAATCTCTAGGCACATATTTGTTATAGTTACTAAATAGAGAAATCACTGAGTTTTCACTAGAACAATTATCTAAAGCTGATAAACATATAATTCCCCCAAGTCTGATCTTTTATGTTTATATTCTTTGTGGAAGCAAAAATTCAGTCTATCTACCAAATTGAGATGGCAAATTCCAATTTTAATCCGTCACGGTTTAGAGGGTATAATTTGAATTGAAATTGAAACTTAAAGGCAATAAGACTTAACTGAATGCATGATTCAGCCAGAGAATTTAATTCAAAATATTTTCACCCACTTCGTTATTTGGGAAGAAAATAAAATGGTATAAATCAGGTGTCAAACAGTGGTGGGATTCAATTTTTTTTACTACCGGTTCTGTGAGTGTGGCTTGGTGGGTGTGTCAGGGGAAGGATACTGCAAAATCTCCAGTCAGAGGTGATATTTGCTGGTTCTCTAAACTACTCAAAATTTCCACTACCAGTTCTCCAGAACTGGTCAGAACCAGCTGAAGACCACCTCTGGTGTTTATTTCATTGAGGGCCGCATCAGAATTGTGTTTGAACTTTGTGGACTGGGTAGGCATGACCGGTGTGGGGGTTACTAGGGTGTACAAGTGATGTGTCAGGGTGGCCTGGACAGGGGTGGGGGGGGATCCACTGTTTCCAGTGGAGGAAGACAAGATCGGGGAGAGTGCCAAACCCTTGTCCTTCAGAGGAGCCTCGCCCGTCCCTCTCAGGCGCTCCTGCAACCCTCTGCATTTGGCCTGTGATGGCTCCTTGCAACTCTCTGCCAGTGAAAATGGAGCTCCTGCAACCAAGCTCCATTTTCACTGGTAGAGGCACTGTGGGCCAATCCTTTGCTGTTTCCAGGGCAACCCCATGGGCCTGATCCATCCCGCGGGTCTTGACTTTGACACCCTTAGTATAGGTGATAAGTCCTCAGATTGAGCTCAGCTGCTGATGACTAAATTCATGCAGGGTTATTGGCAACATCACAAATATGATTTGCTATTAGCTTCTTGGAATGATTTTTCTTTTACTCATCAGTAATATGATCATAATAAAATTATTAAAATCATTTTTAGTTTTTGATGTAGGTTTTCTCCTTTCTATTCTCTTTTCTTTCTTTCATTTTACTTTGTATTTGATTTTATTACGATCAAAATTCTTAATAACATGATATATATACAAAAAAGAAACTCTGACTAAAGATTGAAGAGACCTGCCCTTTGAAGGTATCATTTACTAGAGGCTGAGGATGTTCTTTTCTTATTTGTTTTGACAAGGTTCACTGGCAAGTTCAGCCTATTCTGTGAATGACACATTATGTGCAGCTTATGCATTGTTTTTTTAATGTGAGAACAATGTGTTATCACTGTAGCATATGAAATATATTATTTTTCTAAAAAGAGTATATAATATATTCAACAGATTAGTAGGAAGCACATTTTCTCAGATCCATCACTGAGTGGACGAAGACTCATTCATTCTGAGACAAGACAATCAAATAGACAAATCAACATTTTGAATATTATTTTGGAGAAGAATCCTACACGTGTCGGTATGCTGCAGGCACAGAAATGCATCGATTGTTTCCGATTTTCCACCATTAATTTATTATATATACTGGTTCATTCCTAAAACAACTAACCTGGCCTTTGTAGACTAATTTTGTGATCCATATTCCTCATTGCATCGTGATCCATCTAACGTTCACTGCAAATCATTCACCAATCTCAGTCACCAACATGACCTTACCTTATACAAAAGTACACTTAGGGTGTCTAAGGCCATACCCCCAAAATCAATATAAATATTCCTTGGATATCTATTGTAGACATCCTTGTCTTATAATAGATCCAGTGCTAAACTATTATTTAAGCATTATCTTTATTTCTACACACATACTTTAATTCCATCATATACTATTCTTAACACATGAAACAACCAACGTTCAACTCCATATTCAAATATTCCATAATTGTTCAACGTCAATCAAGCATCTTTTCTTACACCTCCCTCTAGTTCAACTTCATACATTTTGATGCTCTGCAACAGAATTCTTTTTACTTTGATCCCAACATCCAATGTCTTGGATGAGTCCAACTTCTTCAAAAGAAAAAAACAAGAAAATCCAGTTGCGTCCTGAAAAAATACCTTTGGGACAACCGTGACTTGGATGACCGAGAATCTTTACAGACTTCTAGCTATACAATTTGGGATGAACACCCTTTGAATAATGTGGGAGTAGGAATGGATTTCCAGCGGAAAAAATTGCAGACTACAGGAACCAGGAGCACTACTCTGATGACCCCGAGGACACAGATAAACCACCAAGTGCTTCAACAACCCTCTAAAAGGATGTAGATTACCAAGGAATATAAATCCTTCCATTCCCCACTATCCTGTCGGAGCTGAAGAACTTTCTTGGATTAGAAGCAAAACGTCTTCAAAAGAAAAAAACAAGAAAGTCCTACTGCCTTCCGAAAAAGCACCTTTGGGATAACCACGACCTGGCTGATTGAGATCTCTACAGACCTTTGGTTCCAACAGTTTCTCTATCCTCTTTTCTTAGGTCCACTTTGCATCTAATACTTTTTCATAGGTGATAGTTTCTGTTCCTGTACTGTTTCTACTTCCACATCCAATTCTTTTACTTCTTTCCTTTTTTTTCTAAGCCTTTTTTTTTGTAAGAACCACTCTTAGCAAGACCAAAAAAAAATGGTTTGCCATCCCCCATTTAGAACTGTTTATCACCTTCATACTGCTCACCAATTCTCTAATTAGTGAGAAACAATTCTTTACGTGGTTGTGATTGCATGTGTGTTTTTTCTAAGCAGTCATTCACCCTTTTATCTCCAACTAGTCCTGTGACTATTTCTATGCTCTCTCTTGTTATTTCTACCCACCTACTCTTGTTAGGTAGCAGATTATTTTCCTTCTTTCTCTTCCCCATTCCCTTTCTCTTGTTCATAATGTCTCGCAATTTGCCAAAGGATTTGTTATTATTATTTTTTTAACCTCCAAATTAGCCCAAGGCTTTTCTTGTGGTCTCTCGTCATAGTACTGATAAAAGTACTGGTCCTATTTAGCTTCATAAAATTAGCTATGATTAGTTAGTTATGTATAAAAGAAAGCCATTCCTAATAAATTATTCTGAATATTTTGTTAACTGTATTACTTCTTTTGAAGTAGTATCTCATATCAGTTAAGGCAAGCTAGGCATAATTTTGAATTCAGCACCAAATATTACAAGAAGGTGGCAACGTATTTTTTTTAAAAAATTAAACTCATTTTCCAGAGAGCAAATTCAAGGTTTTGTTCATTTTAATTTCTACTACAATATAATTTATAGATTTAAGTGTTTAAGCCATTTAGTCTTCAGACAAATAAATTAATACTCAGGAGGCCTTTTCAACTACTGCCAGAATTGTTTTAAATTATTTTTAAAGCTAAAATATCAACCTAAATTCCATTGGGATTGGCAAATAAAATTGACAGAGATATTTTTAATAGGATGTACTGATTCCTCAGTAGAAATACTTAATAGAAACTACTGGCTGAATTATAAATTAAAACATTCAATGAGAATCCTGAATGTTCTGACAAGAGAGAAAGAGCTGTTGATGAATCCACAAATAAATTTAAATGTGTTAACTGGTTGAGCTTTCTGCTTCTTTTTGCTTTATTTTGTAATTTATTTATCTGTAAAACCATTGGTTGAGAATGATGGAGTTTGCCTCAGGATATTGAGAATGAATATTTATTCACAGGAAAAACTGCAAGAAAAGGTTGAATTATTTTGCAGTTTCCTTACAACAATCATAACAATTTTAAAGTTTACCTCTTGTGTTGTTACCAGTGGCCTGTTGGCATATGTCACAGATATTGAGGAAAAGAAAGAGTGAATAAAATAATGTAAAAGAATTCTACCATCAATATTTTTAGATATACAGTACCTTTCAAAGTGGCCAGAATAAAAAAGGAGGTAGAATTTTGTATTAAGAAGCTGTTGGTCTAACAATTTATCTCTAACTTACTCTCCAAAATATGTATGATGAGAACAATTACAGGTTGAGATCTAAATCAACAGTGCTTTAATTGATATTGGAACTTATGGCCTCCATAGTCACTGTTCTATAACTAACCAGGTGTACACCAGCTAGTATTGCCAAAGAGATACTGTAAACTAATTTAGGAAAAATTAGGAAGCCATGGAATCTGCTCTTCTTCTTACTTACTTACAAAAAGAAAGCAAAGCCCAAGATTACTGTGATGCTACTATTACTTTCGTATATAGAAAAAGCTTAATTTTATTAACTATTAAAGCATGTACACAAGGAACAAGCAGCCCCCAAATGTTACCAATTTGTAATTGCTGATTGGATAAATGAAGCATATATCAGGACATGCAAGATATACTCTGTGCTCACAAGTGAATAATGTATCTTGCATAAAATGAGAAAGCTTAATCTTAGAGTAATCCTGTCATTTTTACAAATTAATTAATTAAGCTCTGATTGCGAGCGTTAAAACAACTGAACACTCCTGTAAAACAAGCATTTCAATTTATGTGGGTTCTATCCCTCTGTTTATGCAGCTAGAACTGTGTTGGCTTTCTTGGCAGCTGCAGCACACATAATTGTCCACTAGGACAGCGCTCGTCAACCAGTGAGCTGTGGCCCACTGGTGGGCCATGAGAAAATTTTGGTGGGCCGTAGAGAAATCTCACCCCAAAAGCACCCCCACAAAGCAATTAATCCAGGCTGCGCAGAAACACAAGTCTGCGCCGCCCACATGGCCCGCAGGAACCCTCCCCGCCCACTCACTCCTTACCCAGTAAACTTGCCTGCTAAATTGCTATTTTTTCCTTTTTCTGATCATCAGCTGTTCTGCTGTGCTGGGAAATTTAGATTAGCTAGGAAGCAGGAAATGGTTGGATTTCTTGCTTTCTAGCTAGTCTATAGATCTTCGGCTCTGCTTTTAAGCACAGCCGAACCTCTCTTAGGAATGAAGGTTCTATTATTCAGTGTAGACTCACGGCAAGCAAATTTGAGAGACTGAGCTAGCCGATGGTAGATAGATAGATCCCTGAATGAATCTGTGATTCCGTGAGCAACTCAATCTGCCTGACTGTTTTGCCTGATTTTGGGTGAAAGTTGCTCTTTTTTAATAAAAAAAATTCAATATTTATATACATATTTAGAATATTTACATGCAAGCCATGCCCAGCCAGTCACATGACCACCAAGCCACACCCACAAATTAGACCGTGGTCACAGATGTGGTCCCTGGGATTTAAAATTATGAGTTTGGTGGTCCCTGAGGTCCAAAAGGTTGGCAACCCCTGAACTAGAAGAGCTCCAAGGTCCCTTCCAACTCTGTTATTCAACTCTGTTATTTGGCTTATTTTTGATAAATTTAATAATCTTTTTAGAGTTTTGTCTGGTATTAACTTCAAGATGATAGATCTTAATTATATTGGTCTTCATTTGTTCCTTTTTTGAAGATAGAAACATCTTTTCCAATCGTCTAGTACTATGATTTCTCAAAAATTACAGAAAGAGGCTCCAAAATGACATTGCTGATATTCTTCAAGACTCTCAGATCTAACTGACTGAGTTCTGGAGACAAACTCATTCATAACTCTCACCAGAGGATCCCTAACCCTTTACTTTCTTTGGGTTCCAATTCCTTTCTTGTTCTACTTTGTAGTATCTGGATACAATTCCCTTCTGTGAGGAAGATCAAAGCACAATATGAGTTGGGGAGTTCTATCCTCTCCTTCACATTGTTCACTATCCTCAAAAGGTTTTTTGTTGTTGTTTTTAGTTTTCTTTGCAAACTTAAGTTCATTTTGTACTTTCTGAATTTTTTTTTTGGCATGATTTTTTTAACTGCCATTCACATCAGCTTCAATCTTCATTTCTTTTCTTTTCATTGAAATGATGTGTAATTGTAATTCTGGAAGCTCATTTCTGAGAAGTTCCTCGTGGTCTTGTAGTCATTTTAACCCATAATGTCTGTACAGGGTAATCTTCCTAGTAGTCCTCTAAGCTTGTTAAAACAGACTTTTTTGAAATCTAGTATGCACGTATGACTACCCTGCAATCTTTCTTGCTATCTTGAAAGCCTCAATGAAATAATTGTTTTCTCCCAAACACCCAGTTGTTACCAGTTAAAACAGTTCTTTAGAACTGATTAGAAATAGATCTGGGAAAACTAATATCTCTGACGCTTCTCTAGCCTTCTGGAAAATAAAACAATCAGCAAGATTGAGGGGGAAAAAATGAAGATGTAGCAAACTTGATGAAGTTGAATTTACAAAGATGTCCAGATGTCTGCTGTTATCTTTTCTCCCTGAACATTGTATAATTTGATCCAGGAAATTATTATCTACATATTTTTCCTGGCCTTACCATCTATACCACAATTTTTTTTCTACCCTTTTCTTTTTTCTTATCCCAAGTAGTCTTCACTAGATCCTGTTTGAATTCTGCAAGGGCTATATGTCTGCACTTCCTTCACATACAAAGACAGGCCTGTTTTGCTTGGGATATTCATTTAGGATATTCATGAAATTCACCCCATCATCTTTAACGATGCCCATATTTCTTTTACATTAAGACTTCTTGTTTGATTTTCATATTCAGTGCATTTTTCTGGAAACACTGCAAACTTTGGACTCTATCAACTTGCCCTATTTTCGCCCATAATTACCAGCTCATTAAGTGTCTTCAGATTATTCCAGTCCCATTAATAGAAATTGCTGTTGCACTGTTTTCTGCTTTTCTCCTTCCTAATAAAGTAATTTTAAAGTTATAGTTGCAAGTGTGCTTTCCAAGCTCTTTCTACAAAACTCTTTGTAGTACATTCTTTCACATCTTTGGCAATGACATTTGTTTCGGTGTGGATCAGTGGAAAAAGATAATTAAAAATATATGGGGTGTATTTCCATCACATCCTGAATGTGGGCAGCATATGTCACTTGACAATCTATCGTGTAAACAGAATGTTGCTTCAGTTTCTTGCAGTTGCCGATTACTCCTCTTTTTCAGAAGTGACAGATCCTATAATCATAGGATCTTTTCATTTACAGATCCTATAAAAGTCTTCTTCCTCAGTTTCTCAAATTTGTGCAATTATACTTCGCCCAGAGGTTCTAGAAATCCCCTGAATGGGAACGATCAATGAACAATCAGAATCTTCTGAAGCTCAGAAGAAAAAGAGCTTTCCTTGTCAGGCTTCTTTCTTCTTGTCTATATATCCTTTGCTCGTCTTTCCTTTATCTTCTGGAAAACTCCTTGAGTTTGTTGACCATCTACAAACACCTCCTGTGTTTGATAAATAGTTCATCATCTTTCCTGATAAGTTGGAGGGTGGACAGATTTGCTTATAGCCCTTCACTTGCATTTTTACAGGGGGTAAGGTTCTTGTTGTCTTCTGGAAGAAAAACAAACATGGCACATTCCACATGTCATGACAAATAGTTCTCTACATTTCCATGATCAGGAATAAGAAATAACTCTCATTTTTGTGAATTCTTCCACAAATGGTTCTGCAGAACACCTACACAAACTGTCCCAGCATTCTGGCTTCCCAAGGAGGTAGATTGTTGTTAGTCTGGATCCTGTTTATTTACTTGGCAACCTCAGTTTCTGGTAACTGCAGTATATAGATAGCAGTATTAATGCACTTTATTGTTCTGATGTGCATGCATATGTGTGACAATTATGTGCATATTTTCTCAGAATTTCTTTTAAAATGAAAAACTCTAAAATTGTAAATGAAAAAAAATAGTAACAACTTATCTAATATAGAATTTAAAAGAGAAAGAGAGATGATGAAATAGAGAAATTATTCTCGATCATTTAAGACAACAAACTTTTAGTAAATGTGGGATATCTATTTTTTTTTTTCTGTATGTGGCATCTTCCCTGAATTTGTTATAATAAGTTACCAAGTTTCTAATTAACTATATTTTTCCATTTAACTAAACTGAAAATTTATGGTTATCAGCTTTGAGCCAAGTAGATTTGCAAACCATGGTTTGAAGTAGGTTGAAGATATCTGTCTATTGTGAAGATAATAACCATAATTAGGTACATGTATCTTATTATTGTATCATTTAATATGACAGAGCAGTAAGGAACAAAGTTTACTACCTAAAATGAAGCCAATGTGGCCTAGTATTCATATGAACAATAGTATTTTAGTTTTATAGCTTGAATAATGTTAGGTTTTAGATTCTCAACTTTATTTCATAGTTGTTACCATATTTTGTATTTTATAATGTTTGTTATATTGTAATTACCCTAGTATAATATTTGTGCTGCTTTACATTGAGCTGTAAAGCAGCACATTAGCTGTCTTGCTAACAATTCATAACTTGAAATAATTTTGAATATTTTACAGATTTAAAATGTTTAATGAAAGAAAATGGATTTGTTTATATATGAGCTGGACCAAAGAGTTACAACTTAAACTGATTTAAAGGTTTGGGTTAAATGCACTTGATAATCAGAATACTCACAAAGTAGTATCGATTACATACTAAAAATGTACACCCTATGCTAGTGCACAGCCAGCTCTAGTGGAAAAATGATTTAAAAAAAAAAAACCCAAAAGGAAGCAAAGCACCCAAGCTGATAAATTAATAGGTCTAATCATCTAACTAATCCTTAGTTCTGAAGATTGGAGGGGGTAACGAAGGAAAGAAATGATGTTGTGAGACTTCACAAGAGAGAAAGAGAGACACAGAGAGAAAGACAGACAGAGATAGAAACAGACAGACAGACAGACAGATACACACACACACACACACACACACACACACATATACAAAGGCCTAACCCCAACCCTAAAGTAACAGTTAATACTAGTATATCCTCAGCTAAAACAACAGGAAACCACAGAATTCTTTTCAATACAATCTCTTGGGTTATAAGTGTGAAGAAAATCTGCAAACAGAATATTAGCCTGTTAAATTCTGGCTGTTTCCTGCTTCTGCTGCAACTAAGTTAGAATTTATTGTTAAAAATGCACCCGGTACAAAAATGCCAGCATAGGATTTATTTGGCCTCAGAATGGCTTTTAAATGGCAGAAGGAAAGGGATGATGTATTTTTAACCAGATAGGCTCTCTGCATGTCACCTATTTTTTGCAAATAGAAAAATGAATACACACAAGGAAGGCGATGGTAACTGTTTTATTTCGGGGCCGGGAGGAAGGAGGAAAGAAGTTCAATTACTCAAGGAGAATTTAAGAGTCTTGCTTTTTTGTGCATACTTCTATTGGTCAAATCGAGATAAAACTGATTGCCTCACGTTTTCTGTTCTCGGTATTTAAAAACTGGCACAACTGGCTTCTAAGGGATTAAGGAGCCTGTCAGGATGAAAAAGTGTCCTCAAAAGCCAGGAGCATCAGGAAAATACTATATTTTCCTTAATCCTGATTGCGATTACCTCCAGTAAAGATTAGGATATCTTGTGTGAGGGGGAAAAAAAGAAGCCTAATCAGCCCTGCTTGGTTGCTCTTCTCACAGAGAACAATTAAACTAATGAGAGAGTAGTGAGGAATGAAATCCTTTCAATTACATTTGCACCCAGATTCAAGATGTTTCTCTAGAAAACCAGGATCTGAACCATGGTGGGATTCAAAAAAATTTATTACCGGTTCTGTGGGTGTGGCTTGGTGGGTGTGACATGGATTGGTGGGTGTGGTTTGGTGGGCGTGGCATGGAAAGGATCCTGCAAAATCTCCATTTCCCCACACTTCAGGGGAAGGATACTGCAAAATCTCCATTCCTTCCCCACCCCACCAACCTGCTTTCCAGCTCCGTTCTCCTGTGCAGGGCAACAAAAGAAGACCCAGCTGATCAGCTGGGACTCAGGAGGCAGGGTATAGATGGGGGCGGGGCCAGTCAGAGGTGATATTTGCCGGTTCTCCGAACCGATCAAAATTTCCGCTACTGGTTCTCTGAACTACTCAAAATTTCCGCTACCGGTTCTCCAGAACTGGTCAGAACCTGCTGAATACCACCTCTGGATCCGAAGCTATACCTCTCTTCCAATTATTTGAAACTATCGAGTTTCCATATGTATAAAAAGTTAATTTTGACAGTTCAAGTGAAACATTTTATAATTAATAAAGCAGTTCCTTCATTAGAGAGTTAGAAAACGTTGTGAAATTTTGGGATAGCAAATGCTGTTCGTTTGAGAAAAAAAAATTTGGAAGGCTCCACATACAGACATTTCACTTCTTTTGTCTGCACGTATAAGGAAGGTGTATTGTTTGAAAAAATGGCTAGATGTTCCAAAGTATATAACCTGTTTTGCAACCTCAGATAGCTTTGAGACTTAAAAAGAAAATCAGACAGGATATGCAAAGGAAGCATAAACATGATACACTTCCTCTAGAAACTATATAGTATAAAACAGTTCTGCTTTATTTTGTATAAACCAGCAATACATATTACAGCGATAGAATTAATAATTTTCAGCATCCTGAAATTTAGTTCCATTTTATCAGCTGTTTCTTTGTGATAAATGTATGGATAAAGTTGCTTTTAAGAGTATACTATTACGTACTTGAAGCACTAAAATGCTTATTGGAACTTCTGAAGAAATACATAATTTTCTAATTCGGTAAATTACAAATTCAGCAGGTACAAACAGAATTACACTTAGAATAAAGGATCATCAACCTGGTGTTGTTGTCCAGTGTTTTGGAACACAGTGCCTTTGCTTAGATTTTTTTATGAATAGTATTTTAATACCTAGCTGACAAATTAAAACATGATACCTAGTGAAATGTACTGTATTTTAAGGCCTTTTAGAAGTAGGGTTGTTGTTTTTTTCAGTTGTGGAATGCAAGTGTAAATCATGTTAAATTCAAATGAGTTTGTTTAATACTATTGTCCTGTCTTTTTAAATATTTTGTTACATTTTTTTCTTCTTTTCTAAAATTAATAGAGAATATTAGAGCTGACATGAGGGCTCCTTGGTGCTCTCTGAGCCTGTTTATTTTCTTGAAGACATTTCATTACCAAAATTAGGTAACATCATCAGTCTTAGTAAAGAGTGTTGTTTGCTGTCAGTTTATATTCTTGTGGCTTGCCTGTCAATGTTGCCTTGGTGGTTACATTTTCCCAGTTGAGACTATGGTTGTATCTTTGTATATGTTGTGAAATTAAAGTATTTTAATCACGACAAAATTCTTTAATTTCACAACATGTATATTGGGGAAGTGTGACCATCATAGACTAACCCAAGTCTAAAAGTGCTAGGGAATTTCTAGAAGTCTGGCACTCTGACAAATCAGCCATCAATAGACACATAGACCTTAACACCATCTATAGATTATGCAAAAGAGACTATTACCCAGGACGACCACCCTATCGTCCAGAAAGGAATAAAAAGACCCAAGTACCTCTCCACCAGCAATTAGAACCCAGGTCAGCATAAGTTAACTCCAAGGTTAATATCAGACCAACAATAAAAATAAACAATAACCCAATTAAGAAACTGCCAAAGAAGCCAACAGAAAACAGCCCAATCAAAGAATCTCTAAGACAACTCTACTAACACTGACATGCAAACCCTTAGAATATAAAATTGACAGTCCTTAACTGGCACTGATGATGTGAGCCAATTTGGGTAATGAGACGTCTGCAAGAAAGCAAGCAAACTCGGAGAGTACCAAAGACGCCTTTCTGAAGAAACTGACTAACTGAAAGCAAACCAAAATTGGCTTTAATTTATTGGAGCATTGTAACTTTATTTTTTGCTATGAAAAAAGGAAGCTGACTTTTGGCTGACTCAGGCTTACTGTATCGTAAATCTTTCTCCTAAATTGTTTTCTGCTTGTTTAGCTGCAATTTATCATTGATAGAAAGTAACAAGCAAAGCAACAAGATTTTGCAGCATGTTTTAAAAATATATTTTATACACACTGTGCATGGGGGGGGGGGGAGGAGCCCAATTCACAAGGACTAATGCCACAAATTCTGTAAGGACAGCATAATCTATCGTTGTTTTAGTCATTCCCAAATGTCCTCATAGGAGCATGTCAGTTTCCTGGTGTTCTGAGCAACTGACCGTACTAAAATAACAATATTTATTAGGCCATTAATGAGAAATGGCAAAATATGACAAAACATATAAGAATCCACATGCACTCTAATCCCTAGGTGGTTGTGCAAGCAAGAAATCTTTATAGGATAATTCTTGTCCACAATTTAAATGATGGTTAAAATAATTAGATGGATGGGTATAATAACAATGTTGCCTTTTTTCACATTTTTCAAAATGAATTCCCAATGTGTCAAAGATGTTATGCCTAAAAAATCACAACTGCATTTAAATCATTTCCATTTTCACAGTATAAGAAGTCCATATTTTTTCTAGTCATAGGAAAGGATGTGACTATAATAAAATAACTTTATGAGACATATTATACCTAGAGATTCATAAACTATATGGATTATTCATCCCAGTGATATAATTAATAATTTCAGAATTCTTATGGAGTATCACAAAAAAAAAAAAAAATAGAAAGATCTAAAGCAAAGCCCATTTTGGAAAATCCAATAACTAATTTTTCAGTATTTAACTTTATTTGGCATGCATATAATATACTACCAGTTTTCTAATGATATTAAGTTTTTTGCTGGAGCCTTTATTCTACAATTATCATATATTTCAAAGGGGAAGATTTGTATACTATTCATTTCTAGAGATGAGCTTTTTGTTTATCTAATGTTTTGATATCAGACTGAAAAAAAATCTTTATTTCTGCAAACGTTAATTAATTTGAAAATATCTATCTACTGTACATAATATTTATACCTATTTGTATCTATCCAGAATAAAATCTCAAATGTACTTGTGTTATCCATAAATGAGTGCTGTCACTAGAATAACATTCTTGAAATACATCATTAATGCTTATATTATATTCAGCACCATAAATATTAACATCCTGGTCTTGCAGCTATAATTCTTCAAACATGGGTTACCACAAATATTAATAAAGGGCATTTTGGTTTTACCCAAAACAGGAGGTCAAAATAGACAGCATAAATTCTGGAACATTTAAATTTAGGTCAGGCAAAGAATATATTTATAAAGGCAAACTGAGGGCCTTTAAACATGACAGTTTGCAAACTGGAAAGATGTTCTTACAAATAACAACAACAAAGATTTTCACTGAACTGTTGCTATTGCACAAGGGAAAAAGAATGGGTTATTTTAAGGAGAAATGGACTGTACATCTATTTGTATTATTATTAATCTGAAATAGTTCAATATTTTGTATCAAATGTTTTTTACAATTTCATAATTAAAGTTTATAAAGTTTAATTGCTAAGCATGTAATCATACTCATCTAAACTCCAGAAAGGAGCATGAGTTAAAGAAAACATAACCACATCTTTTGCGAAATCTACGATAGTCAGCTAGCAATTCTCTTTTGAATGAGGAGACAAACCTGCATTCGTCAAAATCCTCAGATAAGTCATAAAACGCAGGAGGTTTCCGAGCAGCCACACTCACAGA
Source organism: Pseudonaja textilis (assembly GCF_900518735.1). The sequence continues at coordinate 21,881,525 of NW_020769320.1, read as the reverse complement.
AGCCCCTGTCTCAGCAGGTGTTCCATTTCCTGTAACTGTAAAAATATCTCTGCCTGTGCTTCTCTCCGAACCATTGTCCTCCTTGCTTGTTCTGCCTTGCCTAATGTAAGCTGAAGGTTCTGGATCCTGATGGCTATTCTGGGGTTTTCCAGACCATCTCAAGGAGTTGGGTTCCACAGAGAACCCAGAAGATAATGAGAGGGAGCTTTCTTTATACCTTCTAACCGTCCTCCTAGGATTATCTAGCTGATAACTTTCAGCTTCTGCCTTCTTTTCCCCACTTACTCCCATAGTGGCAAGTTCAATAGCGTTCTTATTGTAACGCTCATCTGTAGAAACATTTGAAGGGTTCTGTCTTCTCGTTTTCCTCAGCATTTTGGCTCTATCTCTTTTTCTGACTAGGGCCCAATAATTTTCATCTGAAGTTGAAGAATCGGACGTTGTTTTGCAAAAGGCATTCCATCGAGGATTTGTGATCTTGGGATGTGACTTGACATCCTTGTCTTTTCTTCGCTTTACTATATCCTCAGAATTCTCCTCGGCCTTCTTTCTCTGCCTAACACCTGGTTTCACCTTTTTTACATGCTTTTTCCTAGCAGAACTCGGCCCCATGACATGGATTGATGTTTCAAATGTATCTTCTGATAGGTCATGCAAAGTGGAAGATCTAAACAGAACAAGAGGACGAGGAGAAGGATAGCGATAAAATGAGGAAGGGAAGGGAAGACAGAGAGAAAGAGAGAGAGAGAACATAAATAAAGTAATAGAATCAAATGGAAAATGAACATGATATTGAAAATGACAAACAAAAAAGCAGACGGGTGGAAATACACGAAAGAAATTAGACAAAAGCAATATACATAGCTCATTAGACAAAGAAGACATGTACTAAACAGATTAGGAATATTAATTTAGCACATACCTACAGATGTCCTGAGTAGATGGGCAGACAGATAACCGTGATTGACTTCCGGGAGCTGTCCCTGTAGTAGGACTACTCGCCTGTTGGAAGAAGTTAGATAAATTGGATTCTTTGTCCACAAAATAAAACATAGATATTTTATTACTTTTCCACATGATTTTATCTATATTTCAAGCTCTTCACTCTGCTTTCATAGAGGCATGGCTTGTAAAATAAGGAATTTGCTATTAAAGCAAAACCCTTTTGAGGAAGTAAATGCTGCAAATCACATGTGTTTTTATTTTATTTTTGAGGAACAAACTTTCAGAAACTGTTCTCATTTAGCTTCAGTTGTGAATATGTAAAGAAAAACCAGCTGCTAAAGTAAAAAAAAAATGATGCTTTTTAAAAATTAAGACAAATTGGCACGTATTGTTCTGACTGATTCCTGTGTGAAAAAAATGAGAAGGAAAAAAAAATCCTATAGTTCAAATATAATTGTCAGCATCTTGAAAATATTTGAAATTCAGATTGTTTCTTGAAAATGTATAAATTACATGGTTATCTTTATTTATCGCATTCCAATATGCCCCCTTTATAGTGATTATAGCATTAGTGACTGGATATTTCTAGTCTAGTGAAAAGAAAGACCAGGGGTGACATGACAGCAGTGTTTCAATATTTGAGGAATTTCCACAAAGAAGAGGGGGTCAACTTATTTTTCAAAGCACCAGAAGGCAAGACAAGAAGCAATGGATAGAAACTAACCAAGGAGACAAGCAACCTTCAACTAAGGAAAAATTTCCTGACATAAACAATCAACCAGTGGAATGGCTCATCTTCAGAAGTTGTAGATATTCCATCACTGGAGGCTTTTAAGAAGAGACTGGACATCCATTGGTCTGAAATGGTGTGGGGTCTCCTAGCTGAGCAGAAGGCCTTCAAAGGTTCCTTCCTGTTGCTACTGCTGCTTCTGATGTTGTTACTTATTCACAAACCAAATACATTGCACCTTGTTAACAAGATTCATCATATTAAAGTGTATTCAATAAACCACAGAATCAGATAGAAATGGGATGAGTGCTGAAGAATCCTTTCATGCTCCTACTTCTGGTCTATATGTAAACATTTCAGATAAATGCTTAACAATGAATAAAAAGAAAAGCTTAGTACAATAAGAAAAATGCTGTAAACATTGTAAGCACACTATGTTGATTCTTGTCTAAATATTTAGGAATTATAACGTTTTACAAGGAAATGAGATAAGTGTATCTAGATTCAATTAGACTTTGGTCTTCATTGTAGTTTTACCATGGGTGTGTTAAATTATTGATCTTCTCCCGATTGTTATTGCAAATTACATGGTACATATGTAAACTAGAGTAAATGATAAAATCATCAACATTATAGTCACATAAATATTTTTTCTAAAATGATGAAAATGTTTTCACTAAATTGTTGCTATTGTAGAAGTCCCACTGGTCATAATTTGGTTTATTTGGCTCAAAATAATTTCATTTTAAAGAATATGCCCGTGCTATTCTATTTGTCTTTGCAAGCCACATAATATTTTCTTATCCATCTTTCCACAAGTTTCTTTTCTTTTCTTCTTCAAAATGTAAATATTTAAAAGATAAGCTGATATACAAAAATTCTGCTTGCCTTTCCTATGATTAATATACATTTTGTTCTGTAACCTAAAGCTAAAATCTCCCCAAACAATAATAAATTCAGTCAAGGTGAAGATATGGAATAATTCATAAAAAATAGCATCAATAGATTGGTTTGTATGCTGTTCTCACCTAGGCTTCCCAAAAGCACAAAGCCAACTCCTCCCAATAAAACCACCCCTTTTATTTAGTTTAAAGTGAATTCCTCTCCAGCAAAGTCCTGGCCAATGGTCTTTAAAGAGATTTCACAACTACAGACCTTTATCAGGCTTGGAGAGCTGACAGGCTGATCTCTTCCAAACGCCACTCTGCAGGAGACACTATTTGGTAAAGTCATGAACAGATCTTCACCTGAATGAATTGAACTAACTGTCTCCTGCAAACACCACTCCCCCTTCGCTGTTTATTCCCTATGGGAGGGGCCATTCACCGTCCACCTGTGGCTTTACTCCCAGGTCAACCCTTGTTCCTTAATTGTTCCCTTCTCCTGACAGTTCTGCGCATGAACACACTGGGAACAGGCTCCAGATGTTCTCCTGCCCCACTGATATCCAACGCCGAAGGCTGCTGATAACTGTCAGATGGTCCTGGCCCCATCTCTGCCTCCAATGCAGAACACTCGTCAGAGCCTTCCCCAGACTCCAGGACTGGCCCAGGTTCCTCTCTAACCTCCTCACTATTCAAATCTGCTGCCACCTCTGCTGTCTGCTGGTGGGCCACAACACATACTTGCTTTAAGTTCCATGAGTTAAAACAAGCTTCATTGAGGTGATACATAATGACTGTGTGCATCTTCTCTACTGAAAGCTAGTCTTAATCTAGCATAGGATACCCTACTGCAAGGTTGTTTTACAATTTATAAGAAATTTTCCAATTAAACATTACTTCACTATTTTCAGCAAGCAGAGGTTGAAATATATCCAGTTACATTTCACTAGGCTAAATTCAGTAAATAAGCCATCGTTGAGCCGAGGATGAAAGCTATTTGGTGTTCATTAAACTTTATAACTACTGAAAACAAACATAAGTTATTTCCAGCTAAACCCTGACATTTATTGGTAATATACGGGGAACAATTACAGTTTTCCAATTTAAGATAGATCAATTTAAGTCAGGTAAGGTAAACCAGCAGGCGCATGTGACCTGACACCAGGACAAAGAGTTTTATTTGCTCCTGTTCCTGTTCACTTCTTTTTAATTTGGAATATAAATTCTCTATTCATTAAAAATTCTATAATATCCATTGATTAAATGCCCCAAAGTTAAAAACATATCACTTATTCACAGGCAATTAGCATATCAATTTAAAAAATGAATAGAATCTGTAGAAATATAACCTCCAAAATAAAAAATCAATACAAAGAGTATTTGACATTATCTTCTATTTTCCATATTATGATTCCTTGAATGGCAGCTAATTTAACAGTATAAAAGATTCTAAATACCATTCTAAATAGTATTTAAAGTGACATTTACATGAAAGAAATTTACACCACATATTAATTTCTGAATAATTTATCAAAGCAGATTTTATCAGATGAGGTCAATGATACAAAATTATGTTTTACAAAAACTAGCTTATTAGCAAGTAAGCTTATTTCTGTGGGATAGAATAGACTTTCAGATATGACACACTTTTAGAAACTTAGTTTGAAAAGTATTGAAAACACTACACTTCTTATATTCAAAGTTTTTATACTAATAGCTTGTACTGAATGGCTAAATGTACATGACAAACTAAGTAATCTGTTATTGCCCTGGCTTTATAGTTGTTAAAACTTGATGTAAGAGATCAGCAGAGCATAAGATTCCAAAAAGTTATTTGAATTTTATTATTTAAATTTTCAAATATCTTTTTCTGAATCTTATACTCCTGAAGAAACAATACAAACATCTTCTATAAAAGTAAAATGAATTTCCAGAATTCCCTGATCCCAAGCTGTTATCTACTATCTGACTTCTACTCTAATTCTAGCAACTCATAGCCTCCCACCCATTACCTGCCTCTGTGTGGGAGGAACATTTTACAGCGTTATATTCACAAGAAGGTTTTCTTGACTTTGATTTAGATCTCAACACCAACCTGCACCCAAATCCGGCCCCAGTTATAATTGATGAAATAATGATACTTATTAATCAGCTAAAGGCTGGTGAAGCGAAGGCAATGATTTTATCATGTCTGAAATACTACAAAATAATCTGGAATGGTGAATCCCCATTCTTGCTTTCTGTTTACTTATATTGATCTCACTTGCACAAATTCCAGAGGACTGGACCCTTCACATTATTGTCCATATTTATAAAAAGACCTGCCCACTAACTATTAGCCACTTCTTAAATATAATAAGTAAGCTCTATGCTGGACATTTATACAACAAATAAGTAAACTGGATTGACTTAAAGCATGCACTGGCAGATTAACAAGCGGGTTTCAAATCTCAGCAATCTATTTATGGACATACCCTTATTATTCAACACCTGGAGGAAAATACAGGTCCAAATCAGGTTGATCAATATATACTGCATTTATTAATTCCAGGTTCACATTTTATTTAGTTCCCAGGAAAAGACAGGATACAAAAAGATCTTGATAGACTTGAACAATGGGCTTTATCCAACAAAATAAAATTTAATGTGTAGAAAAGCAAGGTTTTACTCAGGCAGGAAAAACCTAAGGTACAAATACAGATTAGGAAAAATCTGACTCAAAAACAGTAACTGTAAGAGAAAACTTGAAGTCCTAGTGGACAATCACTTAAATATGAACCAGTAGTGTGTGGTACAGCCAAAAAAGCTAATACAAACCATGGTTGTATAAGCAGAGACATAACATCACATGAAATATTAGTACTACTTTATAAAACCTTAATAAGACCACACCTAGAATACTACATTCTTTTTTCATCATCACATTACAAAAATATATTGAGACTTTGGAAAAAGTGCAGAGAAGAGCAACTAAGATGATTAAAAGTCTGGAATCTAAAACATATGAAGAACGGTTGCAGGAACTGGGTATGGCTAGTCCGGAGAAAAGGGGTGAAAATGTAGCAGTATTCCAGTACTTGAGGAGCTGCTTCAAAGAAGAGGGGTCAACTTATTTTCCAAAGCACCAGAAAGCAAGACAAGAAATAATGGATGAAAACTAATCAAGGAGAGAAGCACCATCCCCCAAAATTACCTACTAGACATATTGCATCCCTTTTGTAACAGATGATATAGAATTTTTTTATCACAAACGCAAATGGAACTTAGATAACCCTTGAATGCTCTGGCTAGTTACTGCTCTAAAGTGGCCTTTGAAATCAACTGTAGCAAAACTAAGATCATAATCTTTGCATAAAGACCTAAATTGCACCTCTGAAAGATAAATGGCCAGAACAACGAGCAAGTCAAATCTTTTAAAAATCTGGGCATCGATTTCAATAGCTATACTAAACACAGTGCACATCAAAACTATCTTTGTTTTTCAGCAGTTAAGGTAGATAAATTATAGTAATAAAATACGTAGAACATGTATGTAGAATAAAATATGTAGAATATGTAATTCTAATATACCATACTATAATTACATTTGCAGTATGTTTTCTTCAAATTCTTCAGAAATTGTTCAAAATAAAGACTATAAATACAGAATGGTAAAAGATATCATATGCCCAATTGTTTTAATGACATGTCGGTTCAGGAATTTTTATTTCCTGATAAATTAAATATTTTGAATATCACATATTTTTACCACAAGTTTGAAATGGAGGTTACCCTCTTTATTTTAGTTTTATTAATTTATCATATTGAACAATCAATTATCTCTTTCACAGATGAAGTCTGGGTAGTGCTGGATAGTGTACAATAAAATATTAAAAGCAGACAAACAATATATAAAATTGAAAAGAGGTAACGAATATTAAAAATTAATTAACAAAAAGGCGGGGTGGGGTCTTTGAATGTGCTGGCCATCTTCCTAATGTGTGGTGAGTATAAAAGATTTATACCAGGAGAGTGAGTTTATTCAGGTATTAAATATGATACAGACAAACGTGTGTGTATGGGTGTGTGATAAACATGTAATTTTGCCAAACAATGAATCAGACTATTGGTCCATACAATCAAATAATAAATGGCATCTTCCGGTTTGGGCTTCTTCGGCAATAGATCGAAATCGTGATCGTCCATGGTTTTGATCTGTGCTCGCCGCTGGAGCGCCCCGAGCCACCCGGATTCGGGGCTGAAGCCACCCGTAGAGGTGTTGAAGAAGGGGGAGCCATCAGCAGGGTTGAGGAGAGCCTCATCTCTCCCCTTCAGCTGGCCATTACTCCCTTTCCCAAAGGCAGTTGCAGCGGTGGTCAGAAATGGCCACCTCAAAGAAGAACCCAACCAGACAAGATTGTGCAGGAGGATGTTTAAAGGAGAAAGTTTGACTGACCGGGTTAAATAGTGAACATCTATTTAAGGTACCTGGAACCTGAATTTTAAAGACTAATACTATTCCTAAAAAAGATTTTAAGCGGCGAAAAAGAAAGGGAAAGGAAATGGAATTGGCTTTTTTTCCTCTAACATCGACAGTTTTAACTGACTTGGAACATTAAGAAGAAGAGATTCGAATAAGAAATTGATACTCATCCACTTTGACATTAATAGGCTATTCCTAGCTGAAAATAAAGTGTCAAAGGGATAAAGATTCTTGGATAATTTAAAAGTAATCATAATATCAGGAAGAAGCAGAAGGGAGGATCACAAAAGGGAGAATCAGATAGAAAAGGGAATAAAAAGGGGAGGGAGAAGAAGAGAGGGAAGAGGGAAAGGAAAAGAAGCTACAAAAGACAGAAACAAGATATAAAGGTACAGGAAAAACGTACAAGAATTAAAGGTATAAACCTATTTAAAAGACATAGAGACAATGGTTAAAATTTAATTTAAGGAGAGGATTCTGCAAAGGTGCATGGGATGGCATTGTTATATAATATGTTAGATGATTAAAGTGATAGAAAAAATTTCTATTGATGTGTAGTGGAATATTTGTTTGTAAAGAGAATAAGGCTCTCAATGATTTAAAAAGAACCTTTAAAAAAACTGAAAAGAAACATAGAAGATTTTTATCAGTTGATAAGATGAATTTGAATAAGAATAATAATTTTATTGACTACTGTTAATAACTATTGTTTGGTTTTTTATTTAAAGACAGTAATGAATAAAATATGAAATATAGATGATTAAAGTTAAACACAACTGATAATACTAGGTAATATTTGTTAAAAGAAATAGAAATGTAAAAGATTGTTACTAATATTAATGGCAGAGCTGTACTTGAATAGAATAATTATTCCATTTACTGTTGTTATACACACACACACACACACACACACACACACACACACACACATATATATTCTTAAGTTTTCGTGGGTACTTACATGTATGTTATTCAACTTTGTTCGGGTATTTTCCCACGTCATTGTAGTTGTGCTTTTAAAGTTGTAGCAATGTTTCGGCAGAATCTCATCTGCCATCATCAGGCTTCTGTATTGTGTTCGTCTGTGAGTCAGACTTGAAAAACCACTGTAAAAACCACTGTAAAAGTCTGACTCACAGACGAACACAATACAGAAGCCTGATGATGGCAGATGAGATTCTGCCGAAACGTTGCTACAACTTTAAAAGCACAACTATAATGATGTGGGAAAATACCTGAACAAAGCTGAATAACATACATACATATATACATACATACATACATACATACATACATACATACACACACACACGCACACACACATATACTTTTTTTCTTTTAAGAATCTAGTGTGCATTTTAAGGGAATACACCAAGCAGAATTCGAATGAAAATAGGTATGTGTTATAAAATAGAGGTGAGAAAATGAGTGTTATAATTGTAAAGATGTAACTTAAATTTTTAAATAAGATTTGAAAAAAGATACAAAGGTGTTACACTCCAGTCTAGTAATTACAGGGGAAAATTTGTTTTATGAGAAAAGATAACATGAAATTATAAACAGAACAGGCAAAAGTATAAAAACATTGATTAGAAAGATTTTAAAATTTAGAAAAAGATATGTAATTGACTTAAGAAAGGAATGAGATGATTTAAAATAAGGCTATAGGAAGTAAAGAAAGGGAAAAGCTGTTGAAAAAATTGTGAAAATAGTTATAAGGTATGGATTAGAATGTGTAAGATAAATATGTATTGAGTTTATGTCTGTATGGAGAAGTGATATAACCCGGGGCCATGCCGTTCTCAAAAAAAGATATTGTATTTGTATTTCTATGTTTTGTGAAAACTTAAATAAAACTTTTAATTTAAAAAATGGCATAATTTCAAAGGACTTTGTGATTTTACAGCTTTACCTGAACATTGTGAGATTAAATTTAGCTGCTGTTGCAGGCAAAGTATGTGGGCTCTATTATGACATTCATTGTCATAGCAACAAGCTCTAGTCTAGCCAAACCACTACTATAATTATAAGCTGTTTAAAATTCTCACTGTCCAGAAAAAAGTACTATTTTTTTCCTATACTTCTGCTACTATGTCAGTATGTCTATATTAAGCTATTAAATGTGCAGCTGTTATTAAATTCCCTAAAGAGTTAGATCAAGGATTTTTTGGTAGAAACCAAATGGTTGCTTTCATGCTTAATAGTTGTTCTTCTTGGGCCTTTGAATCCTCTTCCGCATCTCCAGAAGGTAAATTAAACTCACACTGTTTTGTCTTCCTCCCTGCGTTATACTATCCAATGCCCACCAACCTTTGGTGATCTTGAATCACTCAGGAGCTTTAATTTATTTAGAAATCTGAACACTCCACTATCATGTTTACTTGCTAACCTATTCTTGCCCTCCTTTTCTGACTTAAAATGCATCCTGCCACTTCATTTGCAAAAGTCTTACGTTTTGAAATGAAAATCTTATCTGCAATTTTAGTTTTACTCCCAGTTGTTTCCTATCTATAAATGATCAGTCGTAATTAGACTATATGTCTGGATCACCATGCAACAAGATGTAAGGCACTGTTTAACTTTTGAGGTTTTTTTTAAAGATATAATTGTATTAAGAATTTTAATTACAATAGTAAAAACTAATACAAATTAAAGTTAGAGTATCCCAAAGGTGTTTTTTTTTTCAAGAGGCAACTGGACTTTCTGCTTTTTTCTTTGAAGATGTTTCGCTCTTCATCCAAGAAGCTTCTTCAGAGCTGAAGAAGCTTCTTGGATGAGAAGCGAAACATCTTCAAAGAAAAAAACAGAAAGTCCAGTTGTCTCTTGAAAAAGCATCTTTGGGACAACCATGACCTGGATGACCGAGAATCTCCATAGACATAAAGTTAGAGTAAGAAAAGAAAAATTGAAAGAAAGAAGAAAAAGTGCAAAAAGGTAAAAAATAAAGAAAAAGCAAAAAAAATATAATGAACAAAAAAGAAAATAAATATATAAAGAACTATCTTCCAACCTTCATAACAGTTACAATAAATTTAATAACTATTCATCTCCATAAGAATAAAAAGGTATATCTTTATTTCATATGCCATTCATATTTAACCTTAATAAAATAAACCATTTTTTTTATTTTATTGTGCTTGTACCTTTTATTCTTCTTTATCCTATCAGACAAATGAAAAAATCAGATGGAAAAAAAGAAAAAATGAAGAAAATGATCTTCAAAATATTTTCTTATAGGAGCTACAAAACCAATGATTCTCTTGATTTATCATTTGTATTTTTTTTAATTTGTAAAACTTCAACCAGTTTCTATTGTATATCCAATAAATTATTCTCTTAGCCTCTCATCTGTAGTTCTACATTCTGTACTTTATCTTGTCAGATAAAATTTGTTCCGTATCTGTCATTCCTTTATTGACATCTTTTGGACAGTCTATCCATAGAAACAGACATTGTTACTGTCAGTGTTGATAATATAGTTACTAGTTTCTGGCTCCATTTTTCAAAGATTTAATATTCCTAAAATTATAAATGATTTGTTTAATTCAAGATGTTCAATATTTCAGGAGATCAAGCTTTGTATTTTTTTTTTCTGTTTAAAATCCTTAGTTACTCCAGTTTCTCCAGTGGCTAAGATGATGAGCTTGTCGATCAGAAAGGTCGGCAGTTCAGCGGTTCAAATCCCTAGCGCCACATAACGGAGTGAGCTCCCGTCACTTATCCCAGCTTCTGCCAACTTAGCAGTTCGAAAGCAGGTAAAATGCAAATAGAATAATAGGGACCACTCTGGTGGGAAGGTAACAGCATTCCATGAGCCTTCAGCTTTGAGTCATGCTGGCCACCAAGGAGATGTCTTCGGACAGCGCTGGCTCTTTGGCTTTGTAACGGAGATGAGTACCACCCCCTATAGCCAGAAATATCTAGCACGTATGTGCAAGAGGAACCTTTATCTTTACTCATCTTTTGTTCTACCTTGCAATTTCCAGTCTGTTTTCCACAAGAAGTTTATTTTTATAGTTAATTCCAAAATATTATAGTAAAAGTCAATATTCCAAATTTCTCTCTCCCTCCCTCCCTCCCTCTCCCCCCCCCTTCTGTTTGTGTGTAGCAGGACTCTGGGTGCTGTACAATTTAATTAATACAATAAAACATTCAAACTGAATAATTCAACAATAAAACATTATAACATTGCAAAAGGAAGAGAGATCCAAGATAAGGAGACTAAAATGGTTAGTGCAGGTGGTGGGAGGCGTTTCATGGGGCCAACCAGTCCCATGGCTGTGTGGGCCCCTGAATCACCCATGCAAGGCTACACAGTCAGATTTTGACCCTTTTGTGGGAGACAAGAAGATTGGGGGCTTTCCTCATCTCTGGGGGCAAGATGTTCCACAAAATAGCGGCAGTGGAAAAAAAGCCCTCTTTCTTGACCTTGCCAGTTGAAATATTCTGGCTGACAAGGTCTGTAGCATGCCTTTCCTGCCTGAACTAATGGGATGGGCTGATGTCATGGATGAAAGCCGGTTCTGTAAGTAGCTTGGCCCTATGTTATACTTTATAGGTCATGATTAACACTGTCAGCCTTCAAGTCCTTCTACTATTGCTTTGCATCTTTTGGCTGCCATAAGTAACGGGAGAAGGAGGAGGCAAAGACTGGGAAGCGAGCTGGAGGTGTTACATTCTAGTGTTGTGTAAAATGAGGAGGGGGGAGTATAAATTCCTGCTTAGGTTTCTATTTCTCGCTTAGCTTTCTTTTCTCTGCGCAGCTGGAAACCTTTATCAAAATATGCCAAGGTCAACGGACAGAGGCCTCATCACCACCTGAAGATGTCCACATGATCATATTCACAACTTTTAATTGGAAGAATCATTTGAACTATGGGGGGTGGGAACATTTCCATCACTTTGTATATGTGATTTGCGCACCTAATTTCTCAGATTCAGAATTCTACGGTTGCTACCACTTCATTTTCACTAAAAGATATCTTTTCTCTAATCTAAGGAGTCTAAGTATTTCTTTCTTGAATTTTGAATGAAGCACCACCTGACAAACACTTTGAATTAGACCAGAAGCAAACTGATACCTAGTGCCATTCATAGAGTAGAGGTTATATGTGTCCTTCTTTGGGCACTCATTATAGCAGGGGTCACCAACCTTTCGGACCTCAGGGACTACCAAACTTTTAATTTTCAATTCCAGGGACCACTAACCAGTTCTGTGGGTGTGGCCTAATTTGTGGGTGTGGCTTGGTGATCATGTGACTGCTGGGCATAGCTTGTATGTAAATATTATAAATATTTATATATTGATTTTTTTTATTAAAAAGAGCAACTTTTACCCAAAATCAGGCAAAGCAGGCAGGCAGATTGAGTTGCTCACAGAATCACAGATTCATTCAGAGATCTATCTATCTACCATCAGCTAGCTCAGTCTGTCACATAAAATTTGCTTTCAAGCAAACTCATTAAATTTGCTTGCAAGCAAACCCACAAAATTAACTCACAACAAACTCACCATGTATGTAAATATTGATTTTTTTTATTGAAAAAGAGCAACTTTTACCCAAAATCAGGCAGAACAGGCAGGCAGATTGAGTTGTTCACATAATCAGAGATAATCATAATCAGAGATCTATCTATCTGCCATCGGCTAGCTCAGTCTGGGACATAAAATTTGCTTGCTGTGAGTCTGCATTGAATAATGGAAACTTCAGTCCTAAGGGAGGTTCAGCTGTACTTAAAAGCAGAGCCGAAGATCTAAAGATGAGCTAGAAAGCAAGAAATCCAACCATTTCCTGCTTCCTAGCTAATCTAAATCTTCCAGCACAGTGGAACAGCTGATGGTCGGAAAAAGGAAAAATAGCAACTTAGCAGGCAGGTTTGGCGGGGAAGGAGTGAGTGAACAGGGAGGGTTCCCATGGGCCATGTGGGCATTGCAGCCTTGTGTTTCTTCGCAGTCTGGATTAATTGCTTTGGAGGGGTGCTCTGGGGTTGAGATTTCTCTGTGGTCCACCAAAATTTTCTCATGGCCAGCCAGTGGGCCGTGGCCCACTGGTAGGCAACCGCTGCACTGTAGCTCACCAGGTACACACTTGAAGCTGCCAGATACTTTTCAAGGGTAGTCCCATGCAGAGCTTATTAGACCAATCAGGATATGACTAGGGCATGAGTGACTGAGTGGAGGGACATTACTGGTGCACACAACCCAAAGTTGGGCTAAAGCCTACCTGATTGCAAATGCTACCTACTCTTCAAGCAGGAGCCGTGAATCCAAGAGGACCCCACCCCCCAAGTGATGTACCAGGTCTGTTTTGGGTACTGCAACCCCACCTAGGATCAAAAACTCTTGGATACAAAAGGGCCCACCCATAGCCACTCCATCTTTACAGGGTTCAATTGAAGCCTGTTGTTCCCCATCCAGAACCCAAGAGCACCCCTGTCACTGAAAGGGTGCTCAGTGCATCTAGATGATGGATGATCTCACCCAGCAGTTTCATGTAGATGTTAAAGAGGAGCAGAGAGTGTAGAGCCCTGTGGCCCATCGCAAAGGAGGGGTTATAGGCTGGATTTCTCACTCCCAATTAAGACCGATTGGGATTGACCCTGGAGGAAGAAGGTGAACCACTGAAAAACTGTGACGCCCAATCCCAAGTCTGCCCAATAGGATACCAAGGTTGAAGGTATCGAAAACCACTGAGACACCAAGGACGGCACAATCTCTATCCCCTTGCTGTTAAATAGAGTGTCGGTCCCATATTTGGTCCTAAAATCTGCCTGTAAAAATCCAGAAAGGTGCAATACCACCACTTTCCTAGAAAGGTGAGAGCCTGGAGAAAACTTATTTAGCTTAGCTTATTTCGGTTTTTGCTGTTTGTTTAAAAACCTTTACATTCTGAAGCCTGTAATTCCTTTTTCTTTTGTTCGCAGTTGAAGATAAACTCACTTGATGCAGACTTTTCAAAACTGTCGTTCTGAAGATCTCTAGTAGTAGGTTTAGAACAGTTAAGAGAGAATTTCTGAAAGTGATTAGAAAATGAAGTTTGCAAACTTAGTGCCCTTTAAAAGGCTCCAACGTATGGTGCAGATTTATATATTGTCATTGAGATAGCAGGACGTTCAATTGTTTATGCATCCTTCTTTGAGCAATGCTTCCATTAAATAAATGATTATCCAGAATAGCATATAGGGAACAGATTTACAATTGCTTGCCTCGAATTGATGTCTGTTTTAAAATGGTACTAGTGATTGCCAGTAATAATTTACTAGAGTTATCCTGGGATATAGTATTCACCAACCCCATAATTTGTTCTATGGCTTACTCAGGGATGTTTTATAGCAACAAAAAATAAGTTATTTATTTATTTATTTATTTCAAACTCTTTCTCTACTTGTACAAAATTGTTATATTTTCTTCTTGAACTGAACTCCAAGAAATTATTATAACTATATATCTTCTTATCTCCTGTATCCTAGTACACAGCTATTTACTATATGAGTTGAATATCTATCTATCTATCTATCTATCTATCTATCTATCTATCTATCTATCATCTATCTATCTATCTATCATCTATCTATCTATCTATCTATCTATCTATCTATCTATCATCTATCTAGGATCATCTAGCAAGCTAGCAAGCTAGAAATATCAGTATACATAAGGCAGTCTGTTAAGAATATTCAAATGAGCTATATTAAATCATACAAGCCAATTTGTATATTAGTAAGATGGTTTGAGAGTTGTGTACATTTAGATAATATCAGATTCAATAAAATGAATTGTCTTTTTGCTCTTGAATTTAGTAATGGTAGCCTATTTCCAAAATGACAAACATTGGCTTGGCATCAAAGGCAGTATGTTTGGAGAATCATGGAAACCTCATAGACTTTGAAGGACCCATCAGTTGAACATCAACTCTGACTCTTGTATAGCTCTGCTCTGATATGAGCTATAACCATTACCTTCATAGCAATGGCTTTACCTCTAATGCATAAACTCTTAGTTGTCTATAGTTTAGATACAAAAGACTATACATTCCAGTAAGATTTTTATTTATCATCTTACTTAATTTAAATGGCATTCTATCTTTTGTTGTTGCTATGATTATGAAAACTCTGTGAGATGTGATTCAGAGGCATCAAGAATGAAAGGACATGAACAGCTTTTAAAAACACACCACAGAGCCAGTTGAATTCTTGCCAAAGCTTGTTTACAATGAACAAATATAACTTGATACATAACTTTTCAGAAATGAAGTCTTCTATCTTTTTTATTTAATTTCTTCCTACTCTGTTCCCATCTTTTGCTATTTCTATCTTCACTTTCATTTCTTAAAAAACATTATTCAGCTAGGTATTGAGGATGAGGTAGGTAGTTAATAAATGAGACATACACCTTTTCACTGTTGTAAAAAGAATTCATGCTTCGTTGGACAACTAGCAGTAAGCTCAAACTTCTGCCTTGCATCTGCATCAGTTTCTGTTTTGTGCTATTATTAATAATGAAATTTTAATACTTTCTGTAAACGAAAGTCAATCTTGGTATAAAAATTAAGCAGAACAGACCCAAATAACGGTATGCCAAACACACACATAAACACACACACACAAGAAAAAAGGCTACAGGAAATCCAAGTGACATTATCAAAATGCTACAGAAACTGATTACAGTGCAGAAGTGGCAGATCCAGAAATAATTTTCCCCCAAAAGGGAGTTCACAACTACTGGATAACAATTCTCTGATGTAATAAGGAAACCAAAATAAAAACACTTCAACTCCATGGTAATGTGTAGGTTAAATATGGACATGTATCCAGGTTGACTGGATTTGTTTCTTACATAGCCACTAGACGGGTGGTTTCTGGTGCTTCACCTTCCAAAAGGCCTCAGTAAACCTTGTCACCATCAAGAATTGGGCCTTGGAAAGAACTTGAGAGCAATAATTTCTCTTGCCTGGCTCATCCCTGATATCAGCCACTTACAAGATGCTGAATAGAACTGCTCACTAGAGAGCTGGGAAAACCCAGGTGGTTGTTTTGGGGAAAGACTATATTGATCAGTCCCACCACTGATTCTACCATGGCAAAAGGATGGTGGAAATTGCCTCCATTTCCATCAACTATTGCTTTGAGACAAAAATGAAATCCAAAATATGAACACTGAAATGTGTTGAAGCCAAGATGACCTGACACAAGCCAGTGGTTGCTATGGAAAACATGAACTCAACTTTTATTCATACAAGTCCTAGAAGCGATCAAATTGAAGTCACTTAAGACCACAATCCCAACACTATATACAACAGAGAAGGAACCTACTAAACAAAAGCAAACACACTTGTTTCTCTACAATACAGTATCACATGTACATACCATATCCTGATATCCTCACAACAGTGCCTCTGCTCATGGTCAAAATCTCTCTTATGATCATATCCAGACTCTTCATAGTTATTTCTCAATTTCCTCAATCACAGATACCACCATTTTTCTTTATAGAATAATTTAATATCTGAAACATTTACTTTTGAAATAGTTAATCACAGGTACAATCTGGAATAAATCCAAATTAAATAATGAATCCTAAACAGTCCTGATTTCAATCAATATATTCTTGTCAGTCTTGCACTACTGAAAAGTAATTGGATATATCCCTAACTTTAATATTGTAACTGTCTTATTGTAATAAAATCAGTATAATACATTGCCCATTAACAATGTCACAAGCTGTTCACACAGAGCAAAGTTAACAATTTCTAGGCAAGGGAGCAAATGGTCATTAATCAGTTACAACAGATGGCAAAACAAGTAGCAAGCATTTCAGATTCCTGAGACTGACTGACTGGAAAGGCTTCTTATTTAAAATAAAAATATGTTTGAAAGGAATATTGAACACAAAACTTATGAACAATGTATTGTAACACCTGGTTTTGTATTTTATATATAAATGTGCTCTAAATTAATGATGTCTTACATTACAATGTTTTTGTCATTTTCCCCAGTGTTTATCCCCAGTATAAATTTTGCAACTTTTCCATTTATGCTGACAAAATATGGAGATATGGATAACATAAAATAGAAGAAAAAGGGGGACAAAAAAGACAGAATGCTACTTGAGTACTTTAAAAAAAAACTAGTATCAACTGAGGCACAAACCTGAAAATCTTGTCAAGAAAATTAGTCCACACAGTCAGTGTGAGACAATAATGACTCAAATGCCCTCTCCCTACAATTATACAACTACATAACTATATATTATGTATCAATAGTGAAAGAAATAAAAACATATATTAGAAAAAAAAGTTTTGATTTGAAAGGGACAGTGGGTAGGTTCTTATAAAATGGAGACTAAGCCATAGGGAAAACAGCTATAGAAGGAATCAGCAAGCCTTTGAACACATCCAAATAAAATTACATAGCACATTTTTATCTAATTATTTATCGTGCACAGAATCCTGAAATAATTCACTTAGAGCAAGTCATTTCTAACATAGATCCAATGTTCCCATGAAGCCTTCATAAACAAAAGCATCTACCAAACTTCTTTCTAACTTTAACGGAGATCGAGTTGTTTGTCCAACATTTTAGACAATTTGTCCTGAGTTTCTTTACTGAAGCGAGAAATTACTAGGTTACAGTTGTGTACTATATACTTGCGACAAGAACCTCTAAAGGCTTGCTAGAGGAACAGATTATAAAGGTGATCAAAGTTGTTCAGTTTTTAGAGCAGTACTGTTCAGAAATTCAACTCTTCGTGTATACTGTAGAAAGTATACATGAGAAAGTATTTTGCATCAGTCATGTTGACTTGCTGAGTCTAACATGAGAGCATAGTGCCCAATTTCAAATCTACAATTCTACAAAATGTTATTGTTATTCCTGTAGAATAAAATGCATTGTTAGTTAGAACTACACCCCATTTATATCCGACATAATTTATTTGTATCTACAATTTAACAGAGATAATATGCATTTTGCAACAAAAGTTCCTGAAAATGATTTACAACTTACCTTCGAAATGTTACTTGATCGACTTGTTGAACGCCCTGGAGATTTTTCATTCTGTTTTTTAAAAAAATAAGATTTGTTTAGTTTGGACCAAAAAAACTTACAAGTATTATTTTTTCATTTCTCCATTGAGAAGTTCATATAATTGTTTTGTTAATAGATTGTTGACTGGAATTCAGGACATACTTTTAGCAGAGCCCAAGATTTTTTACTTTGGCACTCTTTTAACAATAAATCTTTATACAATATTATAAACTAATTTTTGAAAATCTCTGCAGTTCAGAAGTGGCATCTCATGGTATGGAAAGCTACTGCCCAAGAAAACCAAATGAAAGTTTCCTTTGTTCAAAGAAACTAATTATGCATTTCTCTGGATCCTCATCATTATTTAACAGACTTAACAATTGAGGTAAATGACACAAAAAGAGAACATAAATGGGTAAAAATACCCAAATAAAGAACATGTAGCTTTTACATTGGGGATGTCAAAGAAGAGAAAGCATATTCAGACTAAAATCTCATACAGATATCACAGTTGAAGAAGGATTACTTTAACCACAGTTGAAGAAGGATTACTTTAAGATTATCAACCTTGATGCCAACCAAAACCAAGCATTTAATAGTGTGCCATACCATGTGCACTAATCAAACAGGTGGCAAGAAAGTAGGGGCAGGCAGACACAACACAGGTTTTGTAGACAGTAAACACAGTGTCAGACATAAAGATCTCAAGCGCCTATATACAAATGCACGAAGTCTGGGGAACAAACAGGGTGAACTTGAACTAAGAATACATGAAGGTAAATATGATATAGTTAGAATAACAGAAACTTGGTGGTATGAAACCCATGACTGGAACATACTGGTAGAAGGATACAAACTGTTAAAAAAAACCAGACCCCATAAAAGAGGAGGTGGAGTTGCACTGTATGTAAAGGACCACTATATTGCTACAGAAATGCATGAAACCCAAGATGAAAACCTCCTAGAATTCATATGTTTCAATATAAAAGAAAAAAAAAAGAATGACATGGCCATAGGTGTATATTATAGGCCACCCAATCAAGCACAAAAATTAGATGTCCTTTTTGCCAACCAATTAACAAACATATGCAGGAAACACACAAAAATAGTAATGGGAGACTTCAATTATCAATTAGAAAACTAATTATGCACCAAGTGAGAAATTAAATAAGTTCCTAATCAACCTAGCTGACAACTTTGTTGTCCAAAGGATAACTAGAGGGACAGCCATACTGGACTAACAAACAGAAGAAGTGATAGAGGGAGTTGAAACTGCAGGAACCTTGGGTGAGAGTGACCATGTCATGCTAGAATTCAACATAACACAAACACAAGCAACAAAACATAATGACACCAGAGTCTTGGATTTTAAAAGAGCTGATTTCAATAAACTCAGAGAGAACTTGGGAAAGATTCCATGGATGAAAATCCTAAAGAGGAAAACAACTCAAGAATTTTGGGAAACTCTAAAAAGTATGATCATAGAAGCCCAGACCAGCACAATACCAATGAGAAATAAAAACAAGAAATCCAAGAAGAAACCAGCATGGCTACACAAAGATCTCTCTGGCAAATTGAAAGAAAAAAAGGACGAGTACAAAAAATGGAAAGAAGGACATACAACTAATAGCCAGAATCTGCAAAGATGAAGTCAGGATAGCAAAGGCTCAGAACGAACAAAGACTTGCAACAAAAGTCAAAGATAATAAAAAAGTGTCTTCCAACATATAAATAGCAAGAAAAAAAATCAAGGAAACAGTTGGTCCACTAAAGCGAGAAGATGGCAAGGAAGTAACAGGCAACAGAGAGAAAGCAGAACTGCTTAACTCATTCTTTGCATCTGTCTTCACGCAAAAAGAAACTATAGCTCAACCTACCAAAAACATAGCTCTAAAAGACAGACCAAAAATAAAAGTTAAAATAAGCAAAAAAATAGTAAGAGAACACCTGTCTGATCTTGATGAAAAAAAATCACCGGGGCCTGATGGATTACAACCCAGAGTTTTAAAGGAGCTGGCAGAGGTCATCTCAGAACCACTGCACCATATCTTTCAAAAATCCTGGATCAACAGGGAACTACCAGAGGACTGGAAAAGAGCTGGTGTGGTTCCCATCTTCAAAAAAGGAAAAAAAAAAAAACAGACCCAGGAAACAATAGACCAATCAGCCTAACTTCAATACCCGGGAAGATACTGGAAAAGATAATAAAAAAAAACAGATCTGCCAACATCTAGAAACAAGTAAAGTAATAACTAGCAGTCAGCACTGGTTTGTTAAAAACAGATCATGCCAAACCAATCTTATTTCATTCTTCAACACAGTGACTAAATTAGTAGACCAGCAAAATACTGTGAGCGTGATATATGTAGATTTCAGCAAAGCATTCAACAAAGTAGACCACAACCTACTTCTTAGTAAGCTAGAAAAAAATGGAACAGATAGCACCACCACTAGATGGACTCGCAACTGGCTGACAAACCATACTCAACGAGTAGTCCTTAATGGTCTAACTCTACATGGAGGGAAGTAAGCAGTGGGATGCCACAAGGCTCTGTCTTAGGCCCACTACTCTTCAATATCTTCATTAACGACTTAGATGAGGGAATAGAAGGGGAACTTACCAAATTTGCAGATGATACTAAGCTGGCAGGAATAGCTAACACCCAAGAAGATCGGCTCAAGATCCAGATGGATCTTGACAGACTAGAACACTGGGCCATATCTAACAAAAAGAAATTCAATGTAGAGAAAAGTAAACTCCTACATTTAGGCAAGAAAAACCAAAAGTACACATATAGACTGGTTGAAACCAGGCTCAATAGCAGTAACTGTGAGAAGGATCTTGGAGTCTTAGTGGACAACCAGCTAAATATTAGCCAGCAGTGTGCAGCAGCAGCCAAAAAAGCTAATGCAATCCTAAATTGTACTAACAGAGGGATACAATCAAGATCAAGGGAAGTACTAATTCCACTCTATATAGCCTTAGTAAGACCATACCTAGAGTATTCGAGTATTGGTCTAGCAAATGTAAATGGGGCATAGTATCCCCCACTCAATGTGACTGTAGGAGTCCCATGTCAAACTATAGATCACATTGTGACTGTCACTGACCACAAGCTGATGGCATACACCAGTACAGGATCTGATTTTTTTACGTATATAAACTATGCTGCATTTTCATGGTTAGATGGCCTATATATTGGTATTTGAATTTAGATCTTTTAATTTATATTTTATTGTGTTTTATTAATCTAGATGTAATGTTAATGTATATTGCAAGTCCATGTATGATATGCCATACGCTAAACAAACAAATAATTTTATGTTTGTCACATGTTAACAAAGTATTTGTAGAACATAATTCACCATTCCTTTTTAAAATTACTTTCATTCTTCAATAAGTCAGCATCTCCTATATCCCTACTTCAAAATTCTGGAAGCATCAAAGAACATATTCATTTGGTGATGACAATGGTATTGAATCAATAGCCCTATCCATCACCCAGCCAAAATTCTGGATACGATATTTCGATGACATCTTTGTCTTCATCAAATGCTCTCAAATTGAACGAACACACTCAATAACATATTGGGATCAAATTCACAAATGAAGAAGAAACAGACAACAGACTCCCATTCCTTGGTATCGACATAAGGAGCCTAGACAACAGAGAACTGGAAACCTGTGTCTTCTGCAAAACCATGCATATAGACCACATCCTCAGCTTCGCAAGCAACCATACCACCGCACACAAAAGAAGCTGTGTCCAGACCGCATCACCACAACACTAAGAAAAGTGGAAGAGAAATGGCTGCTCAAGGTCTTTCTCCATAATGGCTATCCAAAAAAATTAATATTCCATCACTCAGCACCCAAATCACAACACACCATGCAAAAACTAACCCTACCATAGAAAAAAGGGGTGTTGACAGTCAGAATCCCCCAACTCCAAGGGATAGCAATAGTATACAACAGCCCACAAATCCACAGCTACACTCCACCAGGAATTATCCAGAACCAAAGACAAAATACAGACTGATGAAAGAAACAATGTCATCTACAAAATCAACTTTAACCAGTGCAACCAATTCTACATGAGATAAACATCACTTAAATTAAAAAAACAGGATGCACGAACATCCGCTGACAGCCAAATGCCACAATTCTTAATCTCTACCCACAACGACATTAAACAGCACCAGTTCGACTAGAGCAGAGCTCTCCAAACTTGGCAACTTTAAGACTTGTGGACATAGCTGGCTGAGGAATTCTTGGAGTTGGTCCACAAGTCTTAAATTTGCCAGGTTTGGGGACCCCTGGACTAGAGCAACACAAAAATCATCAGCCATACCACCACTCACCATGCTCATGAGTTCACCAAAGCCTGGCATTCCACAAGCAATTCCATCAACAGACACATTGACCTACATCTGGCCTACGAACTCCTCAGAATCCAAATCAACCACATAGCCAACCAGAGACAGTACCAACCTTCAACCAACTCATGCAATTTTCCCCCCATTCACACACACCAGCAGTTCACCTCCAAACAACCCTGAACGAAATAATCTCCTTATCACAAGAACCATCACAAGGCTCACAGATGACTCATCTCAAGACCTTTCACAAACCCCTCACCTACATCTAAGCCCTTTTAAACAGAACACTGACACTGACATTCCCTAAACTCCACTGAAGATGTTATCTAGTCTGGTAGCGAAACATTTGGAAACCAACCCACAAGCTTGGAGAATGAACCTTCACTTTCATCCTACATCTGAGCTACATATATTCGCCACTATAGCAGACCATATTAATTTAAGAAAAGCATGCAGAAGAAAACTCTGTGAAAGCTACCATTGTATAAAGAAACTTCAAAAGAGAAATCTCCATGGAAAGACATAACATTGGCAGAGTTAATCTGACTCCTTTGCATGAATACACTGTTTTATTCTAGCAACCAATAGTTCCATAGAAAGCCAGCCAAATGTGAAGACTGATTTCATTTATAACAAATGGGAAGAGGACCAGTTGGCAGCAAAAATAGCTGGTGTCAGAAGAAACAAGGTAAGGAAGCTTTGCCTTTGTGGGGACCATATATTATCTATTCCACATCTTTTTCAAAAGCAGGCTCTCTTTTGTAATGTGCATTGATTTAATACTAGATCTTTGCAATGCCATCTGTATCTATTTGGCTTCTCTCTGGCTTACTGGAAATAAATTATTCCAAATTTTAAAATAGTGAAGCATTACTGTTTGTAACAGTTTTTAAAAATCTGACATCTAAATATTCATATTTAGCTTTTGGCAATCTGCACTGTAGTTATACAGTGAAAGAATCTTCACTGGGACATGCTACTAGTCATATAGTAAAGGGAAGTATGGAAAATTCTAGAAAGATTGGTATAATCCAATCTGTTTTACCCTTTTCTTTTTTACTGGATGTATATTGTACAGATTTTAAATTTAATTTGCTTGCCTAATGGCAGAGGATGGTGGAACTTAGTTTTTAAAATGAACAAGTTAGATGGGTAAAAGTGCTATACACTTTCATTCCATGATTACATATCTATTCCAACAAGCATTGGAATTAATCTCTGACACAAATGTTTCTATGGGCTTAGAGGGAACGTTTGTTCTAAAAAGGGTGTAAATCAGTGTCTTGGCCACCTTATGTACATGCAATCCCGAATCAACATTTTAATTTAATTTATTGAGCAGTGGTGGCACAATGGTTGGAATGCAGTACTGCAGGCTATTTCTGCTGGCTGCCAGCAGTCCAGCAGTTTGAATCTCACCAGCTCAAGATTGACTCAGCCTTTCATCCTTCCAAGATCAGTAAAATGAGGGCCCAGATTGTTGGGGACAATAGGCTGACTCTGTAAACTGCTTAGAGAAAGCTGTAAAGCACTGTGAAGTGCTATATAAGTCTAAGTGCTATTGTTATTGCTAACGTTTTTGCTAGCACTCATATGACTACTATTCCTTTAGTAAAAAAAAAAAAAAACTGTATATGCTCCCAACAGTTACAGCAGGTTTTGGTATTTCCATTTCTAAGTCTTTCTATTCCACTGAGGTTTATTGGACTTCCTTTCAGACAAATGTAAATTTTATTTAACCGATTTCCTCATTTTTAATGAGGTAATAGTAAACATAATAAATAAAAAAACATCCACATCCTTATATGTTGTCATCATGTTTCAAATAAGTTGTATGTCAAATGTCCCCATATTTGATATTGCTTTGAGGTTGGCCCCAATCCTCATGACCTTCCTCCAGTGAAGGGTGGGCATCACAGTGGAGGTGGTTGATCAAATAATATGAGATTCCTCCGCTCACCCCCATCCAGCTCCCACCTTCATCTTCACTTAATTGGATTTTGTATTAATTTATGTGTGATGACCCAGGGCATGGCACAAAGGCAACACAGTCAGATAATCAGTAGGAATCCCTTTATTAGCTCCAACTTTGCCCCCAATGTCTTGGTTACCGTCTGGCTGGAGAAAAACTCTCCCAGGAACCTTTGGCTGCTGAGTCAAATCAAGGCAAGATGAGGTAATTAGTCCGTCAGGGCAAGAGAAGGAATTCCAGATGTGAAGGAACGATAGTAATTCAACATTGTTGGGAAGATGCCAGGAACACAGATAACCAAAGTCAACACAAGATAAACACACATTTGTTCCCAGCAGACGCCGCACTCAGCAAGCATCTCTTTTAAACTTCTTTCCCAGGTGTGGCTAATGAAGGGAATCAGGGCCTTTTCCTCCCCCGTAAGCTATTGCTTTCTTCTCAGTTCCTCCCTGCGTGCCTAGGATGAAAAGGGGTTGGGCCTGGGTCTTCCTCTGAACTCCCTTGTTCTACCTCTCTCCTGCTCTACCCAGCCAGACTTTGCCCTTCCTCCAATGGAGCTACTCTCCCACTCCTTGTCAGCTGTTTGTCTTCCTCCTCGGATTCAGACTCCGACAGGGGCATGATATTATGTTTTTAGTTCATATAGTTTTTCTCTTTTATGATTATAAACCTTGAAGTAAGATAGATAACCTATAAAGTTTATAAATAAAAATAAATCAGTAAATATTAATTTGGTATTAAATTGTTTAATATATTTTCTATGACTTAGTGTTGGAAGTATCTTATTTCCAACCAGGAAGAGACAAATTCTTATTGAAATTCATGCCTCTGCTGAGTTGAACAATCAATACCATCATTCTCACCAACATGTTGATTATGCAAGGTAAACGTTGTGATGGTTGTAGCACAACATATTTGGGGGCACCAGATACGGAAGGGCTGTCATATTATTTAGGTATTTAACAAATCTGAATGGCCACCAATTCACCTCCAGGAGACTTACACATTAAAATTATACAAAGTGACAAACCTGTAAACACCCTTCACCCCAACCAGCAGCAACAACCACACAATTATTTGTTTATGAGAAGATTTTCAGTTATCTAGGTCATGGTTGTCCCAAGAGGCAACTAGACTTTCTTTGTTTTTCCTTGAAGACATTTCACTTCTCAACGCGACCATCTACATTAAAATTGAACAGTCCTGTCTCCCAAAAAATTCACAAAAGTTTTGAATTTGGTCATGAATACATACTCAGATGATGATCCAACATGATCTCTGGCCCAGAGGGGGAGAGATAGGACACCACCTATCTCCTGTTTTACAACACTTCAAAAAGATTCCACAGCCATTTCTACTATTCAGGTGACCCTGAAATCACAGACCAACCTCCAAGTGGCCTCAACAACTCTCAGAAAGAATGCTAACAACCAGATGACTGCCAGGAATATAAATTCTTCCATCCCCCACCATTTAATCAGAACTGAAGAAGCTTCTTGGATGAGATGAGAAACATCTTCAGGAAAAGTCCAGTTGCCTTTGGCCCTATGGGCTTTCCTTTGGGAAACACAATTATTTACCTATTACACAAATGTATATGATTGCTGACTCATACATGGTGACTTTCACAACATTAAATTTTCACAATGTAAATATATTAGGAAAAAGAATAAATTCCTTCAGGATATTAAAATGTTTTTAATGGAATAATCTAGTTTTCCCTGGTTAAGCATTGTGTGTATGAGCTGGTTTTCTAAAATAATGCAATATATGTATCAACTCATTGGGCAATCGGCAGAACCCTGACAATATTGCATATGTGCTATTTCAGGATATCAGATTTGTGCAGCATAGTGGGCTTCTGGGTGATATTGAATTGGTAAACATCTCTGAAAGAGCAGGGATGGCATTGTGGCATCCCTAGTCTAATTAGCAGAGTTTCTCTGCATTCAAAAAAAAAAAAAAAAGACTATGAGATGACTCCTTTATGAGGCTGCTCCTCATAAAGAGACTTCAAGAAACATTGTTGTTGTGCTTGATTTGTGAATTGAGAGTTTGGGCAATGAGGTCTGTAATGTTTTTCAACCAAGGTTTGAAAAACAACCACTTTCTTAACCACTATTGGATACAAGTAATTTAAAGAAAACTTCAGATCAGCAAAATAAGGGAGAACCACATGGTGAATTGAGTATCTTTCGGAATCAAAGAAGGTGGGGGGAAAAAGAATGATTTTAAATCACTAGCAAAGAGTTTAAGAAGGATTTGATGTCCAAAGGTTAACTGGATAAAGGGAAGCGTAATTTTGAAAAATGAAACTTTGCCAAAAGCAGTTTTGAAAGTACTGGAAATCAAATGGACTCGAGTTTTGTGAAATATGGTTTCTTTAATACAGTCTGGTCACAAACACTCTTGACCACAACCAGATCGGATTCCGACCAAAAAATTCACAAAAGTTTTGAATTTGGTCATGAATACATACTCAGATGATGATCAAACATGATCTCTGGCCCAGAAATTCCTAAAGACGAACATTAGAAGATGCAGAAATCACCAAAGTTATGGAAAGAATTATGGTCATGAACATAGGTTCTAATGTATTAAAGAATACAGACAATTGGTGGATTTTATAAAACAGGGTAATATAAGACAGACTATATGTCTGTAACTATAGAGTGTGAAATAAGATTAAAGTATTAAGGAGAAAAGAGAGGACTGTTAAGACTAACCTATAGAAGGGTGATGAGATATGGATGAATGGAGGTGCTGAAGCTCGCTCTGGGTTTCACGCTATCTCCTCTTGCTGTTGGAGTGACTCTTAGGGGTGCACGCATCTTGTAGAGAAGCGTGCCAGTGTGGGGAGACTCAAGTCACGGTGTGGAAAAGGCGATTCTCATCGCGACGTAGAGAAACCCTGTGGAGACCGACATCAAGAGACTGTCAGTAATGGTGGTCCTAAAGTTTTGATCATCGCATGCAAGAGGAAGCGAGTGAGTGACAGACTGTGGTGAATGAAGAGTGTGAGTGAAAGAATTTGCGATCCTCATTGAGCGTTGAATATTGGAGAACCTTAGTCGGAGTGAAGCCCGAAAACAGCAGCCACAAGCAGCAGCGAAAGTGAAAGGGCTCATGAGACGGAAGAGGGTAAGGATGCGAGCAATTGGACAGAGAAGATAAGAGAATCGGAGGGATCTGAGAGACTGACAATAATTGGGGGAGAAAAAAAGAAGAAAGAAAGAACAGCACATTTAATTAAGGGAACTTTGAAAGATTTGAATTGTGGATTTTGGGGAAAATTGGAAGGACGGACTTGAGTTGGGGGGAGATTTGAAGTAAGGAATTAAATAGTCTTATTACAACATTAAATATTCCACGGACGAAACTGAATAATTTACTGGTCTCTTTTTGGATTATTGGACTGGAGCTGTAGTAAGTGGAGAAGATTTATTAAAGAAACAGACTATATGAATTCAAAGATTGACTTGTAAGACTTTTAATCGAAAGGAGAAACGGCTACAGTGGAAAGTGCGGTGAGACAGTGAAATCAGAGACATTACTCAGCAAGTCTGTGCTTCCGGTGCACTCGGTGAAGGAATCTCGAAGAACTGAACAATTACATTAAGATACTTTAAGCCTTTAAACTTTGTGGATTGCAATAATTATTTCTTGACACCAACTCAACTGATTTTTGAATGTGGTAAACGTAATTTATATATGATTTAATTGATACATTAGTAAATATTGAAGTTTATATTTGGTTATAATACACACAAAAAAGGGAGGTGATAATTTATTAATTATTTAGGTATAGATATTTGATTATAGGCATTGATTATATTGAATGAAATAATTAATTGTGATTAATTGTGATTAATTGTGATTACTACAGATTAACTAATTAATTATTGTATAGCAAAGTTGATATATTTTCATTTAGATTTGTAAGTATTTGAAATACTATTTTATAACACTATTTTGAGATTAGGGATTCTATAGCACATAGATATACAGGTTAATAGTACTTAAATTTAAATAGAAGAATTTGATATATTATTAAGATCTACAAATCCAGGTATCTGATTTAGAAATTAGCTTTAAAATTGTTCTGGAGAATATATTTATTGACAAGCGAGGTTAATCCTGTAACATATCATATTAATTAGCATAGTGGCCATATATAGCTGATACTTCTCAATAGTGAATGTTAATTTGGGACAACATATTTAGTATAATACAAAAACAAAAACAAATTTTACAAGAAATGATCTCTATCACTAACACAACGCTTAAAACTGGAAAGAAGACTTCTTCAATACAAACAACTGCAAGGCCATCACCCTCAGTAATGGCAAAAAGACAATTAAAGAAACTCTACCTGGAGAGAAACAGCATGTCATCATGAATGCCAATATCCAATCGAGCCTTCTTACTTTACAAGAATCCATGCTGAAGCTTCAGGAAATAATGGTGAAAAATCATACCGAAACAAGAGCTGATACAAATGAATTAAAAGAAGAGATGGGGAACTTAAAGGCAGAAATGAAATTAGACATCTTAAAGTTGGATCAAAAAATTGAAACAATACAGCAAGCACTAGAAAGGAATGAATCAACAATAAAGGAGATTGAGAAAAGGACGGAACAAACGGAAAAGAAGCTGGAAATGGTTGGTGAGCAATTAAGAAATGTGAGGAAAAAAATAGACGACTCCTTGGTATATCTGGAAATGGACAAGGCCGCAGCATATCTGAGATTCCAAAATATAATGGAATCTAAAGAAGAGGATTTAGAACAAGTGATGGCCAGGAATATTAGCAGACCTATTAGAAAAAGATAAGGACGATATTCTGAAAGAGTTAGGTGAAGTATATAGAGTGAGCACAAATTACGTAAGACAACATAAACATCCAAAAGAGGTCCACGTGAGATTTGCCAGAAGGAAAGTTTGGGATATTGTATATCAAATTTCTAGAGAAGAAACAATTACATATAAAGGAAAAGAAATCTTGGTGTTTAAACAAATCCCAACAAGAGTGAGAGAGCAGAGGTGAGATTATAAATTCTTGGTGAACCAATTAACCAAAAAGGCATCATATTCAGATGGCTAATCCCAGATGGAATGCTAATCACATGGGAAGAAAGAAAAATTAAAGTAGACTCCATGGGAAAAGCCCACGAATTCTATGAACAATTGGTAGGCCCTGAAGAATCGAGTAGTAGACACGAATTAGAAACGAATTCGCAAGACGACCAAGACTATCAAAAAAATAGAGATGGGAATCATAGGAATTCAAAAAATAAAAAACATCAAGAGAGAGAAGAACCAAAGACGCACAATCAGCCACAAAGAGAGACAGGAGTAACTACAAGACAAAGAGCAAGAGTCAATTAGGTGATGGACGAAGAAAAGAAAATATTATCAATTAACATAAATGGCCTAAACTCTAGAATAAAAAGGAAAGGAATACTAACCAAACTAATTAAACAAAATGCAGATATAATATGTTTACAGGAAACTCATAAGGAAGGAAGGAGAAAAATATCTAGAATGCCCCAAGCTAGGGAATTTGTATACGTCACCAGCAGATTTTAGGAAAAAGGGATAGCAGTATATGTGAAAGACGACATGAAAGCAGAGCCAATTTTGACCGACCCCAATGGAAGAATTCTGGTGTAACAAATTTGGATTAAATTAATCCCAATTCTACTAGTGGTAATTTATGCCCCTAACAATAACCAAAAGGAATTTTTTAAACAATTACATGGGAAAATAGTGGAATTAGAGAAAAGGAATATTTGTATCTTGGGGGAATTCAATGCTATTGTGGACCACCAGAAAGATTACAGTAGTGGGGGGCGGGGGGGGGAGAAGAAAAAAAGAAAACGACCAAAAACATGTGAACTAAATTTGATAGACATGTGGAGGAAATTAAACCCTGAAAAAAACAATTTACATTTTACTCTAATCCTCACAAATCATGGACACGAATCGATATGGTGTGGATGAATGGTGAGTTAGTAAATGAATTAAAAGAGATTGAAATTTTACCAAAAGAATGGGCAGATCACAATCTGATTCAGATAGTGTGGAAAGGTAGGAAGAAACCAAGGAAAAGGTGGACCCTAAATACACAGCTAATTAAAGAGAAAGAATTTATGAATAGACTTGAGGAGGAATTAGATTATTTTTTAAAAATAATAATAATGAGGCAACTACGAAATGGAATATTTGGAATACAATGAAGGCAATAATAAGAGGCACAACGATATCATACACCACTAAAAGAAATAAAGAAAAATATGCTCAACAAAATAAATTAGAACAAAGAATCAAAGAATTAGAAATTCAGCTGCAAAACACCCCAAAAGATTGTAAAACACATGGTTGCGACACATTATGGCCTCACCCCACAGTGCTTCAGGCAAACCTGAATCGGATAACATAGTGTGAGCTATGTATCTTCCAGTGAAGATACGTAATCATCATAACTTTCATCCAATGAGGAAAGAATGATATAAACCTTATGCAGCTCTGAAAAAATCAGTTCCTTTTCATGTAGCTGTTGAAAAGTTCTTTTCATGAAGTTCAAATGAGCTAACATACCTCCACCTTTCAGAAGATGTGCTCTAAACAGTTTACATGTAAGATGTATGTGTGCACCTACACTGTCACGAACATAAATCCTCTTCAATGAGGAGATTCTGCCAAAATATTGCTACAACTTTAAAAGCACAACTATAATGATGTAGGAAAATACCCGAACAAAGCTGAATACCATACATACATACTGTACATACATACATATATATATTACATACTCTCTCACATACACGCACACTCACTCACACACAAACACATACATATATGTATTAATCACAGTCTGTTTTGAATATATAGTGGAAAGAGTATCAGTCAGAATAAAGCTGGAAGGGACCTTAGACCTAGTCCAAACACCAGCTCAAACCACTTCAGATAGATCCAGTCTTTTCTTTAAAACTTCCAGTGATGAAATACCTACAACTTCTAAAGGCAAGCTGTTGTTGAAAAGGATTGAAATTTATACAATATTGTTACAGTCTTAAGGAAAAAAAATTATAAAAAGATGTACTGTTGGTAAATGATACCCGAAAAAAATATACTTTATATTTTTGTTGAAAAGGTGACAAATAAGCGTTATTTTATCATGCTTGGTGAATATCCAAAAAAGCTGGGAAATTATTTCTTTCATTTCTGTAGAACTCAATAAGTGACTTGAGAGACAGGTTAAAATGTGATTGTTCTTCAGTGAAGAAAACCAGAAGCGACTTATCTTCTATATCTTTCTTTAGAAAGAAGAGAGTATTTGAAGCTCAGCATTAGCTGTGAGATCCTTGGTGTTCTCAGAGTTTTGTGGTTTTCTTGCAGGTGCTTCAATACTAAACTAAGTAACATAATCAGTGGTAGAAGAGAGTGGGATTTTGCTCTCAATATATATTCTAATGGTTTGTCCTGTGTCAGTGGGATCTTGGTGATTCTTTGGTTGGACTTTTTACTGTTAGCTTGTTTGGAATTTCGTTGATTGAGGTATGGTTTGCTTCATGATTGTTTGTCTAAAGTTAGTCTTTACTTTAATCTAATCTCTACTCATTTGAATTGCTGGTGCAGAGGTGTTTAGGTCTTTTTGGTATGTGGTATGTGAATAGTGTTTGCCTTAGTGCCTCTTAATGGCCAATTAGTGCCAAGCTTCTATGAATTTTCTGGCATTGGTAACATTATCTATTTGGAATGTTTCTCCATTGGTTGACAAGCTGCCTACCTGCCATAAATATTTTTAAACATAACTTGGGCAAATTGAAAACCATTTAAGAATTGACACATTATATGTATTTGTGTACAGTCTTTACATCTAAAGTGTATGATGAAAGGTAAATGCAAATAACGCTTCTTTCCCCATTCATGGCTTGTGAAAGCTATTTATTATGATCAAACATTGACCTGACTTTCCATTAAGATGCTGCATTTACAGAGCTATTTCAGCAAATGAGTCACATAAGCAAACTGCATGCTGATCTCCATGGCAACCAGGTTATAGACTCTACCAATATAACTACAAAATCCAAGGTTACTCCTTCTGTACAGTTGGAATAAATGTAAAGAAAGGCTTAAAACTTCAATGATTAGCAATTCATTGTGAGATTAGCTTTAATAACAAGATGGCTACAGTTGAAATGTCATTACATGAAAGATTAAGACACTCTATTACAGAAAATGTAACAGAAGTACATCATTGTAGTTTGATTCTTTAAGATAATTTCAATATTTGCAATCAAGGGAATATAATTAAATTAAAATCTTTCTAATAGATAAATTATAATTCCAGTAATGTAGACTGTTATGCATTAGTAAATCCTTTTTTTTAACATTACTGATTTTCAAAAACATGAAATTAAAGGATAAACAGACAGAGGAAAAAATAATAGAACGGAAATATAGGTACAAAAAGGAATAAACAGTAAAGAAAATAGAAAAAGAATGATTTCTGACCTTTTCCGGTTCAGATATGGATAAAAAGCTTAATAAAAGTTAACATTTATGTTAAAAGTTACTAAAGTTAACATTTGATTACATTATTTCTTGTCATGCAGGGAAATTCACTGGAGAATGCAGTCATGTTTGGAAGAATCAATAGTAAAAGGAAAACAGGCCGACAAAGAACATGTTGGTAGGATACTATCAAAGGTGACACCAGCCAGAGCATAGAAAAAGTCAAAGAAATAATGCCAGATTGGAAAATATGGAGAGATCTGGGCCATAGAATCACTAAGAGCCAGACATGATTGAATGGATAACATCATCATCATCACATTATTTCTTTTTCCCATGTAATTCTAATCATGAGATCCAAAAATCAAAATTCCATTTCTTTCTGTTTCTTGCAAAAATTTCAAGTTGTTCAATTTTCCAAATTGAAACAAAAATAAACTCTTTCCTTTTCATCAAGGCTATCAATTTTTTTCCAATTCCACCAGCTTCATTCCATCGTAGTATTTGTGCATCTTTCAACTTTGGTGCACATAAAAGTCTTGCTGTTGTTACAACACATAAAAGGAAAGTTCCATGCGATGCTTCCCTTTGTCAGTTAAACCCAAAATAAGTGTTCCTGGTTTCAATTGTATGTTTACTTTTAAAACCTTTGTATCAAAATACATACTGATCACTTGAATGTCCACCAAAGATGAAAAAAAAAACCACCTTTAAGTTATATTTCCAACAAATATTTGAAATTCCTTTATACATTTTTGACTTTTTGTCCAGTGTGATATACTAGTGATATATCATTCAATATGGTAAGAAAATATGCAACAACCTGTAGTTTCCCTATAATCAGAATTTTCTAATTTCTTCTCAGTTGACTGGAAACCATATGAGCAAAGCAAGCTTGTAGTCTAGTAGTGTGAATCTATTTATGCTTGTCATTAATCTTCCAGTGCACTACTGAGGAAATGGTAGATGTTTTATATTAAAGGAAGAAATGTTTTATATTAGGATGAGAAAAATGGAGAATTCCCAGAAATATTTTGTTTTTCTCCAAAACTGTACTCATTGGAATGGCTAATCCAAGCTTTTAATCCAAAGCTTTTACATATTTCTTTAAGTGTGTATCTTCTAGAAATATACCAATTATATGTCCAAACTGCCATATACCGTTTTCTAGAAGAGATTTCCATAATCATGATACCTTCTACCAATTTGAATTAGCTTTTTGCAAACGAAAATATATGCAGTTAAATGACAGGAAATTACAATATAATAGCAGAATCTCACATCATGATTTTAAATTTACAAAAGAAATCACAATAAGTGATTTCACAGTAATGTGGACCAATATGAAGCATTTTTTAAAACAAATTTTATTCAGTTTTTCACATTAAAAACAAAAATCTCTTTTTAGTGGACAACATATTTCCGGGTCATCACCTTTACATACAAATATGACAACAATTATACATTCTTATATGCATACTAAAGTCTATTATTACCTTTTCCATTCCAAATTTTCAGTAAGGAGAGAAACAAACACATTAATTCTAGCCTCTTTCATTAATCTCAATCGAAACATCTTTTTGTTTCATTTCAATTATTTCAAATATAATCCTTTAATATTTATTTTAAAAATAAAGATAAACAATATGTTTGCATAATAATAATAATAATAATAATAATAATAATAATAATAATAATAATAA
>NW_020769320.1:21793348-21841320 GCF_900518735.1 Pseudonaja textilis | reverse complement strand
TATCTATCTATCTATCTATCTATCTATCTATCTATCTATCTATCTATCTATCTATCTAATTGATTTCTATAGCCACCCATCTCAATAAATGACACTGGGTAGCTTACAGTTTAAAAAAATAATTAAAATACTAAAACATTTTTAAAACAATAAAACTAACAAATATCCAAATTAATTATACATAGTAGCCAAGATTTTTGACCAGTTAATAACAGAGTCAGGAGATGGGATTTTAACACATTCAGCACCTATGCACAGGACCATACCCAGGCATTTAGGTCCTTATGAAAGGCTAACAGGGTTTGGGGGTGGAGTTTCTAATCTCCAAAGGCAGAAAGTTCCATAGGAAAAGAAGGATTCTGCTCAATCTAGTTGGAGAAAGGTGGTCCTTCAAGTATCCTCGTCCCAAGCCATTTACAGCTTTAAAGGTAACCATCAGCACCTTTGCACATGGAAACGAAGTGGTAACCAATGGAGTTCATGCAGCAGTGGTGTTACGTGTATTGTGTATCTGGTACCATTTACTACCCACCTAGCCACATTGTGCACCCGTTGAAGGTTCTGGAGAATCTTCAGGGACAGCTCCACGTAGAGCATATTACTCTATTTGCACTCAGGGGAGAGTGCAAAAGCATGAATCCAGGTGAATGGAATAGATTTGTATGGGAAAGGTAGCGATATGTTTATTAGTTTATTAATTGTACTTGGGAAATGTTTGGTAGAAATGATTGAAAGGATAGAAGAGGTGACAATGAGCAAAATACGGTAATTTCATTACGGCTTCATGTGTGCCATATTTTCTGTTATTCAACATTTAACTGAGATATGCATGAATGTGAGAAGGGAGGGTTTTATTTTTGCTGATTTGGAAAAAAAAAGCAGGATAAAATAAAAAGCTTTAAAGTATGGGCTATTTCAGATGATTGTTAATTTCTGAATGTGGTAGAAGTGGTATAAAGTAGAAGTCGGGTGAAAAGAAGAATCAATGGAATGTTTGTAATTGTTCAACATTAAGCAGAAAATAAGACAAGGATGCAGTATATCCACCTGATAGTTTCCTGTATTTATGAAGACATGTATAAAGAATGCTTATTATGGTTTTATAGGTGTACTGTTGGGAATATAAATATAAACAAACATATATTTTAAATGCAATGTTATGTTATTAGCTAAAAACATAAAAAACCATAATGAATGTTAGAAGAAACAGAATTATGTAATGAGATGAGTGATTACTTCACTAAATCTATTTTACATGGAGATATATGAAAAATAAAGGATAGAAATAAATTGTGCCTTTCTGATTATCTAAAATTCAATTATCTCTACAGTTATTAATAGGATTAATATCTGATAAAGCCAGCATGCTGGCATCAAAACCAGGGGATTATGAATTCTAGTTGCTCCTAGCAGGGCCAGTCACTCTCTCAATACAACCCACTTCATAGGGTTGTTATATATGAACATTCATATAAAAATATTGAAAATATTAATTTAATTTGATGAAAGTGTTAATTTCTTAATGACCACATAAAACCATGCAATATTTTTGCAAGTGTTAATAAATGGTATAGTGTTATCTTTTCAGTTATCCAAACTAATAGGCTTTCTCTAATAGTTTCCATTTCAAGTAACCCATCATCTTGGTTTTTAGCTTTTCTATTTAACTCTCCTAATTTTAAATGCCTTGTATTATTGCATTTATTTTATTGTAAGCTACCTAGAGTCTTCATATCAGTGAAATAGATGGCATTAAAAAATAAATAAACTAGATAATTACCCTCCCTGCTTAACTTTCAGCAGAGATGAGGTTGGACAAGTGTTGTTCCTATTGAAACACTATCATATATGTTTTATTAAGAAATCATTATAGCCATATAAACTATAAAAATGATGCAAGGGTTGACCTGAAAAAAGCCTTTATTCCAGGGGTGTCAAATTCACATCGTCATGGCAGTGTCATGTGATGTATCAGGACTTTTTTCTTCTTCACTAAACCAGGCGGGGCGTGGCCATCACATGACACATCCAGCTCATGGGCCAGAACTTTGACACCCCTGCTTTATTTAATAAAGTTTATAAATTTTATTAATTTTTATGCATTCTAGAACTTTGTCTCCTTTTTCACTAGTTCTTACAAATGCGATCCATGTGTATGTACGTACTCAGATATGTCTCTGTATATATTATACAATTTGGCAACATCGTTTAACTTTTTCATGACAGACCATCTTCTGTAACTAGCAATAACCTCCAAGGTCTCTCCTGCAGATCATAAATACTTGACTAGCAGTTTTTCACAAAGCCCTGTCCCCTTCTGTTTATTAAATCTTTAAATATAAATACTATCTTTAAATATTTTAAATGATCAATAAATTCAAAGTCTTCCCTAAATGTTTATTTTACTTTGTTGTCAGAAATTTTTATCTAACTTTTCCCCAAATCCCCAAATAATTAAAAAGAAGTGACAGAAAGCATTACATTGTTCATTTTGCCTAAAGGCCGTTAGCAGGTACCCTTTGTTCTCGGGTAGCAAATTACATTCAGCTTTCTCTCATCTCTGTTAAATGAGTAATAAAAGTCAAGTTCTAACACAATGCCTGGGACTTGAGGAGTAACAGCGTAAAAAGCAAGGAGTAAAAATGTAAAAATCAGTTGAAGCAGATGCTAACAATTACATCTAAGCTTTTGGAAAGACATGGAAGAAGAAAAAGGGGAGAAAGACCTACACACTTTATAACAGAATATCAAAACTAAGGATGATCAATAACTACAAAATTATTCTTGTCTGGTACCAAGAAAATATCTGTGAGACCGTCTCTGTAAATTACACTTAACAGTTTTGAAAGTAGCAACATGCTCAGTTTTCAGTAGAAATTAGCTGAAGATGTTAATGATGGAAACTGAATTAGTTTTATAAAGGCAAAAGGAAACAGTATTTCAGTATATGTTTAAATACAAACTTTCTTTCTTCTTCTTACAGAACTTCAAAATCATCACTGTAGGCTTGTAAGCTAATAGACCAAGACCCACCAATGTGCTTCATTTTCAGATGAGTATTATTGTTAACATACTTCAGTATAGTTGCTGCACTTTAATGCAGTCTATTTGTTGGAGATGTAGCAGCTTCTTTCTTGCACAGTATCAAGTGGTAGACTTACTGGAAAAGCACAAATAAGGGCAGCATGTAATGAAGGAACAAACAGCCTAAAAGAAGAGTAGTGGTTCATTATGAAAAAAAGACAAGACACAGTGACAAGAAAGGCGTTCAAAGTTAATTGATTTTATAATTTATTATTTGCAGACAAATAGTTTGTAAATTGATTTGCAGAATCTTCATTTTACAAACGATATAAAATATTTGAAATCTATTATGTGGTGTTAGAGATGAGAAAGCATTAGTTTAGTGTAAATCAGTTACTCCATCTCAGGATAACTAAATAATTAGGTGACTGCAGAAATAAAGAAATGAAGTATGACTATGTAGAAAACATTATCCCAAAATGGAAGCCTTTGAATGGAGGGACTGAAGATAACAGGAATTTTTTTTTTTTGTGGGAAAACGGCCAAATAGCTTTGAAGATAATTGAAATGCAATTACAAGACAAAACTGATAAGCAAGAATGGAAGATGTTAGAGGATAAAATGAATAAATTAAAAAAAGATTCTTGGCAATTTGCAACAATGAAAACCAAAACACACATTAAAAATAAAT
Organism: Pseudonaja textilis; assembly: GCF_900518735.1. Next base: position 21,837,605 of record NW_020769320.1, on the reverse strand, counting down.
ATATATATTTGTAATTATATTATCAATAGTACCATCAGGCATGAGAAGACATCAATCTGCAAAAGTCCTCAGATTATCTGATGATTCTGTTAATCATTGGGAAAGATTGGGACTATATATGATTCCCTGTCTCTAGACCCATCTTTATTGCTCTATACCAGGGGTGTCAAACTCACATCATCACGGTGGCGTCACGTGATGTAACAGGACTTTCCCCTCCTTTGCTAAACTGGGCATGACGCATCCAGCCCTCAGGGCAGGAGTTTGACTGCCCTGCTCTATACTATGCTAGTCTAGTTTCTTTAAATATTTACACAGCACTGGCTAGACCAGGGTTATCAAACTCGTGGCATCACATCATCACATGACACATCGTGACTTTTTTCCCCTTTGCTAAACCGGAAGTGGGCGTGGCCAGTACGTGATGCATCTGGCTTGCGGGCTGCAAATTTGACACCCTTGGTCTAGACTGATTTGGAGGGGGGAAAAATTCTCAGCCTTGCCGAATAATCACAATTACAATTTGGTGTGGAAAAAGATCTCCCAGTTTTTCTGAAACTTGTGCATCATTGCCAAATCAATGTTGTTTTGGAACAGTTCAGAAATACAGGTAGGATATTCATTAAAAGGAAAATTATTTTGTCCAGTACATAATCTACATTAAAAGGGAGTTGGTTGACTAAGTTTAGCTGAGAATATGGGTATGGAGGCAGATTAAGGCAAACCTCTTTCTTAGAAATGAGCAGTTTTCCTAAATGCAGTCTATATTTAGCTGTTTTTTATAACTGTACCACTAGAAGAAAAGCAAATGCTGATGCAGAGTCGATACTGATAATTTGAGTTGATTCAGCATTTTTAAAATGTTTAAATAAAACTGGAGAGTGATTACTTTAAGTCAGTTATAGGTGACACTTGATTCTTATCTTCAGACCATTACAAAAGACCTGCAGAATATGGTGATTGAAAACTAATTCAGGATTTAGTTCCGTCTAGTGCAAAAATTTACACTCAAATTTGTTTTGCTCTAACTGAACTAACCTATAATTCTACAAGGAAAATATTTTTACTGTACTCAAAATGTCCTAGTTCACTCATTTTCTGACCAACTAGCCATTCTTTCTGAACAATGATTTCTCAATTATGCTTAGAAACAAAGTTCAGTTCTGTGAAAAAGGATTCTGCCCTTTTTAATTTTCTGGATTTTTGCCGCTATGCAATCAAAATTTTGTGAAGATTTAATTGAAATATATAAAAGTTTGGATGATCAAACAGAATCAACATTTGGCTCATTTCAGATTTCATAAGTAAAATAATTTAACATGTAATGTGGAAGTGTGAAAATGCAATTGCCAATTTAGATCAATCCGTTTAAATGTCAAAATTAATTAAGATTACTGTGATTACTTCATGAAAGAATAAAGGCTGATTTGGGACAACCTGTTTTATAAAAACCCACAAAATTTGGCCTTCCTCATCATAGTTCTTATAATTCAGATTCTAGAAACCTGCTGTGTTTGTAACAAATGGAAGAATAACCCAATTCTACAATTTTGATGCCATTTATTCAGAAAAAAAAACATCTTTTTAGATAAACACTGTGCTTGTCTTTCATAATTATTTCCTAAAACAAAATTATTGGGAAAGATCTAAAGATCAACCAATCTCCTTCATCCTCCGGCTTACTTTTAGGAATATAAAATTTTAGAGCTACGAGCTCTACAGTTCATATATGATAAATATCTTAGTCATTGAGTGTAAAATTGGTTTGACACTATAATAGAAATAAGAAATAGGAAGGTGCAAAGCATTTGAATTATTAAGCAGCCTTTTCTATTAGCAGGAAGGTAGAAGTTTATTATCATTGTCTGAAGGTTCATGATTATCAGATGTGCCTGACACACCTGTCGACACTTATATTCTTTGTATTTGCCCAGATTGTTTTTCCAGTATTGTTGCTGTTTGTTCTACCCACCATCTCAGATGAAGGGTGGGGGGAGCAGAGTTCAGATAGATGGCCACTCCCTTGGTTATTAGTAGATGCCTTCTCCATATAGAAAATTCTTGGCAATGTTCTTTCAAGAGCCACTGAAATAACATTCTACGCCGTTTTCAATGCTCTTTGAGTTCAGTGGGTTCTTTACTTACTAGTTTGCATGTATTATTGCTACTTTTGTTGTTGTTGTTATTGTTTGCAGAGCTTGCTTCTCTTCCTCTACCCAACACAGATGGACCTCACTACAGAGAAAGAGGGAAACCACAAGAACCTCATATCTCTCAATTGACCAGAAAAATTCCTGGTCAAAATATTAAAAGTTGCTGAGAGATCGAGTAGAACCAGGTGCTATCAGAGGTTGAGAGATATGAGTAATGTTAACTCAATTCTATGTCCAGTCTGAAAACTGAAAAGTCTAGATAATACATATCTAACACTTGAGTTTGGGTAAAATTTCTGCCACTATAGAAGATAACAGTGATGTTTATACAAACTTTTTCTACACTATGTTTGAAATTATCTCAAGATAAAGTGAGAAGTAGCAAAGAAGAGGAAATGAAGAAAGATATCTTTTTTTCTCCATGTTTCCTTTTTTGCTCAAACATCTTTTACTGTTCTGACCCAAACCCTTTTCCAAGAAGACAAACAATAACAGAAACCTTTTAATGAGTCTTATGAATCCCTGGTTAAAAGGCTGCTGCAAACTAATAAACTTTGATAAGCACAAACCTTGCCAAGACTGTACAAGACTGCTAAGAATCACAGATAAGAAATATTTCACAACACAAAAGTCCAACTTAAGACACTGTAATGTCCATGTGACTGAGTTTCAAAACGTCTTTGTTTCCTGCAAAGAATGTTTGCTTCATAGATGGCTTTTATCTTCTTGAAGGAGGGGCCATTACCTTGCAGCCTTATTCCTGAGTCACCCATGCTGTTGCAGCTGCTCTTTCCTGCTAGCAATCCTGCGCACATGCGCACTTGGCTCAGGCTCCTCGGAAACCTCATCGCTGCTGCCAGCCACCACAATCTCTGAAGGCAGCAATCTACTCCCTAATGTTCCTGGCCCCTCATCTGAGTCCTTGCTCTCCTCAGCTGTCCGCACCTACCGCCAGCTAACCACAACATTTACCATTTTAGTTATTACATGGCTACATGGGGGTTAGCATATATACTTTTTTTTCCTTTGCATGTCTTCTTTTCATAATCAGTATTTCAAGAAGCTGAAGAATGAAAAAAAAACAAAATGGAAAGTGATATTATAAGGAACACATTCCCTAAGGATAAAAACAAGCAAGATGTACATGTAAAAGAAAAGAAAAATAACCAGAGATATAACTTCTGCTTTTCATACATTTTCTCCATTTTTTTTTCTACAGTGTTCAGGATACTAGAAGCAAGAATGCACATTTACACAATCATCTGTGCCCAAGCTTTAACTGAATTGCCTGAGGCGGAGTGAAAACCACTTTCTAACCTCTGAAAAAAGTAGACTGACCAACTATCATTCAAAGCGTTCAAAGCTGGCTAAATCTTCTGATGAAAATTTAAAAAAAAAAATATTCCCACAAGGAGAAGAATTTACAAGCTTGCTTTGTTTTCTTCCATTTCCTACATTATCTCTCAGCTTAGCTGAAAAATCTGATTTTAAACAATTATTCACTTCTCTTTTCATTCCAGGTCCACGTTTCATAACTGAAGGACTGTTCCTTTATTTCCCATTTTGTGTTCCAAATGTTTCTTCTTGACAGCTCTTTAGTAATGCATGACTTAATATATCAGCCTCATGTAAAACACTAAAAATGTTAAACATTTCCGAAGGTTAAAAAAGAAGTATGAAACTGACATACTATTGAAGCAGCAGTTCTCCATCATTTTAACATCATGATTTTGGTAAGAATTCTTACCAAAAGAATTTGGTAATATTTTTGATCTAAACTTACTAAATGCTAAGTAAGGAGCCAATATGCTTAAATGATATACACTTTAGGTAAATTCCGTACTGTAAAATATTGCAAAATAATCAGACTACTAGGTAGCTTAATATAATAGAATTTTTTTCTACACAAGATACTTTATTTTAATCATATCAAATGATATGATAATGCATAAGGATCCAAATTTTTATTTTGAAATAGTTAAGTAGTACTATAGTACAATTTAGTATGGTATTACAGTCAAGACACAACTTCAAGAAATGCTTCTAAGTTTTCCTCAAAATTAATTAAGCTAATAGATCTAATTAAATTGGTGATAAAAACAATAGCAAGAGATTCTTAGCGGATTCTTAGCATTCCTCGTCCTTCCATTAACTTAAATACTTTTGGCGGAAAAAATGTGCTGGTCATTAAATAGTTCATTTTAAACCCAGTTAAATAAGTTGTTGCAACTAGGTAAGAAAGATAATCATAATAATCAAAAATGAAATATCAATATTTTGTTATGGTTGATTTTTAACTTTCATTGACAAAACATTAGAAGACAATATCTTTTTCTGAAAATTAGAAGACAAATCATATATGAAATTCAGAATTTCAAGACATGATAGTAAATTCACAAAAAAGTCTCTTTTTTTAAGGGTTGGCATATAAATACAGCAATTCTGGCAATTTATACTAATGACACAAGGATATTTGGTTCCATTCCTAGTACTGAATATTATAATAAACTTTGCATGGAAATATTAAAATGGAACTGAAGGACTACTTTCTTTCTCTGTTACATATTGACTGCTAAGAGATTCAAAGTATCCATCAAGTAAATTAGATTGCAAAATAACAACAAAAAAAAAGAATTAAAAAAATCTCCAAGCTAAATAGATTGTAATCATTTTTATTTTGACATTCAGTATATTCTATGAGTGTAGTATTAAGTTTCAAAATAATTTTCTTTTAACAAATATCTGTCAATCTGGAAAAATGTACCTCATTCTAACAAATTTTATTTAAAACTAAAATGTAATTTAACTTACAGGTATTGAATCTCTTCACACCATGCAGGAAATGTGAAAAATGCAAGTTATTTGTAAAATTAAATTTTCTTGTTCATACCACAACTAAATTTACAATAAAGCAAAACAGTCCCTTTAAAGAAGACCCTCCTACTCATATCATGCACAAAAGACTTGTAAAGATATACAGACAGCTATATATGTTGTCAATATTCTGAAAGGGATAAAAGGAGGAAATATTAGCTTACAAACTTAAGAAAGCACAACACATTACAAAGCAGCCCCCCCCCCCAAAAAAAATTACTTCAACAGCCATGACATAAAACACAAGCAAACCAAAAATAAATGAACAAAAAATTGCAATGTTAGAAATCTGAACACGTACCTGCTTGCAGAACAAAACACAAAGGAAAATATAAAGTAAAAGTAGATTCAGATACTGAACAAGCTATAAGACTGTTGCTTGGACAAAAGGGATGGCACTAGGAAATTTCAATTCAGGGAGGTTTTTTTGTACAATGCCATCATCATGAAATAGAACATCCACTCACCAAGGCAGAGATATGTGAAGCATCACCTGTGACTTCAGGCGTTCTTGTGCTGTTTGGGAATCTGAGAGGATTACGAGCTATCGCTTGGCACCAGCCCAACATTTTCTCCTTCCACTTATCCCTTTTCAAATTCTGAAATTCTGAAAATAATTTACAATCCCTGAAACAATGGTATCTTTATTTTCTTGCAAATATGTGTCTGGGCATGCAATTACATATATTTCAACTGTGCACAAATAATTAGCTGTTTTCAAGACAGAGCAGAATTAAATTCAGTCATAAGCAGTTCAGTTCGGAAACGAGACCCCCCAATAAATGATACAGCAACTTCCTTTATAATTTCTAGAGTTTGAAAGTGGAAGCTACTTATTTATAGAAGTTACATTATTTTAAAGGTAGTTGAAATACACCCAGGGGACAAAATACTCAGGCAAAAAAACTGTGCATGCAACATTGCAATAATGCACTTATATTTCTGCTGATTGAAAATGTCAGATTAAATTGTGGCACCAATCTAAGTAAAGGAAACCACTTAGTGAAATCTAATCTGCATTTGCTAGAAATAAACTCTGTTATAGTCCCATTATCTTATTTGAAAGCATAATTTTACATTTATTTTCAGAAAGAAAAGAATTTACTTCCAGGTAACTGAATCTGAATCTAAGATTACTATTTGATTCAAATACATGCAACATTTCTGTATGGCCTGTTATTACATTATAACATATTTTTCATATATTTATATTATAAATTATATAGCTTCAGATATACATTTTTATGTATGCTTGGAAACAAACCATCATGGCCTGTGAGAGATACGTTGACAGACAATTTATATTAACATCTGCTCAGTTTCAAGGCTATGAAGCAACAGCACTTACGGTAGATAATAAGGAACTACAACCTCATGATAACAGGGCAACCAACATTTTGATATGACTTTTTTTTTTAGTTTGCAACAAAAGAAATAACGTAGCCTATTTTTGCATGTGTCTGATAAAGGTTTTGCTGAGTTCAAACCCAGCAAACCCAGCCATATAAAATTTGGGGGTCTGCGATTTAATGCTAAGATCTTGTAGAGAGTAAAAAAGATGACTTTGATAATTATATGTACGCTCCATTGCCTAGGCAAATGGAGTCCAGAACTACGAGGTAATATTCAGAAATTAGTCATATGACTTCCTAATTCCTAATGCATTATAAGTTATAATTTCCTGTGGAGTTCATTTTCTGCTCTGTTCTATCTGGTGGGACAGTGTCTATGGTACACTGCCAAAAATGAGACTCTAAGTGTCGTGAAGAAAAAGCAGCTGTTTCATCAAGCTCTATAATCTTTTCCAGCTGCTAAGTGTGGCAACATGATAACATGATAAATGGTTTTTGTCAGACACAGTTCTAATTGTATTACAAATAAAAATGTGAAATCTACCCAAGATTGTTTTTTAATAAAATGGAATTATACGACAATGTGATTCTGTTGCAGTCTGTGGTTCTTAAAAACTTTCATAGCAATAAGGAATATTGCTGAATATAAGCAAGATTCAGAAAATACACAACAATACAATACATACACAGCTGGGTAAAACAGACAATAGACAATCACTAATTGCTACTATTATTTCTTCCTTGGGAAAAAGGAAGATTCCTTCCTTTCATAGATGCATCTAGGCCAGTGGTGGGATTCAAAAAAATTTACTACCAGTTCTGTGGCATGGCTTGGTGAGCATTGGAGGGGAAGAATACTGTAAAATCTCCATTCCCACCCCAGTCCAGGGAAAGATTACTGCAAAATCCCCATTCCCTCCCCACCCCACCAACCTGCTTTCCAGCTCCGTTCTCCTGTATAGGACAACAAAAGAAGAACCAGCCGATCAGCTCGGACTCAGGAGGCGGAGAATAGATGGGGGCGGGGCGAGTTAGAGGTGGCATGTGCCGGTTCTCCAAACCACTCAAAATTTCTGCTACCGGTTCTCCAGAACTGGTCAGAACCTGCTAAATACCACCTCTGATCTAGGCCTCCTTTGTGGTCTGTGAAGACCAGGACAACTATTTTTCAAATTTTGAACAAATGCTGTCTTTGGAAAAGGCCCTGAACTACAGTCACATCTCTAATTCATTGCCTAGATGCTTATAAAATTATAGTGCATGTCAAAATATAATAACTCCCTGAAAACACACTTCATTTTTCGATGTCTGTCATTAATTCCCACTATATTTATTTTAACAGAAGATTATTGCTTTGATCCTTCTATGTAGCAGTTAAGTGAATGCCATGCAGGGTAGCATTATTGAACAACTTCTGAATCCAAAGACTAACTAACAAATTATCAAATTTAGAACTGAATTTAACTGTAGGTTTTATAGTTTCTAGAATTTTTTTGCCCGAAGAGTCCAAATTGTAATTAATTTACAGATATTAAATATTTCCTATGCTGAAGAAAAAGTCAAGTAAACGCTTAGCTCTACTGCCACAACTCTACTCCGAATTAAGGGATTATCTGATTATAAAAAGGGAGTTTTACATATATTTATTATTAAATAAAGTTCAACAAGTTTACTTTCAGCTAGGACTGGAAAAATTTCACTGGAACATTACCAAATAAGACTTAGGTAACTTGAATGAGTTCATTGACAAAATACATATTTATGGTTTGACAAAGAGAAGTTGGTACCTGATGGCATTCTATTCATGCGGACACTGGAATGAATCGGAATGGAAAGACCTTCGTTGTCTTGGGAAAATAACTGGAAAGAGGCCACTGATAAAGCCACATTTGATAAGCTAACAGAAAGTCCACTGGCTTTTCTAGAAGTCTGATGAAAAGCAGAATCTGAAAACTTATTAACCTGTATAAATGTTCAAATAAGGTTATAGCACAGAAATAGTTTATTATCTTTTTTCCAAGGAAACTGTATTTCTGATAACTCAATAGTGGGAAAAATTATATAATATACTGTAAGAAACTAGGAAACAATTTCATTTGCCATTTAAGATTACTAAAAATTTTACTAAGATTGTGTTTCTAATTTTAAAGGTTTTTCTATTCTCTTCTCAATTTCAGAATATGTATGTGCACATATGCTTAAAATACAACACTATCAAAATAATGTTCATATTCTAACACTTATTTCAACAGTATTAAAAGTGTAGTCATAAAAATTGGAAGTCTTTTCAGATCAATGTCATTTCTGCTTTTCTCAGCTCTTAACATTTCTCAATGTATTCATAGCAAATGAAAGGAAAAAGAATGAACACTTCTATTAGCAGTAGGCATGAAAATGGGGTATGAGAGAATCTTGTTCAACTATAGCCAGTTTTCATCAATATATGTTTTAAAAGAGATCAGATGTCTTAAATTAATTATAATTTTATTATTTCCACTTGTAAATTAAAGTTCAACTTAAAATAAAAAGTGAAAATTCAGCTATTATACTTAAGCTACTTTATTACTCAGGGTTCTCTGTCTATTGTCTGCCTGCCTGCCTGCCTGCCTGCCTGCCTGCCTGCCTGCCTGCCTGCCTATCTATCTATCTATCTATCTATCTACACTAGGAGTTGAAAGTAACTACATAGATGAATATATAAGGTTATGTAAAATTATATACCCTTGTAGAGTTGTAATTGCAGGAATGTTCCAATCTCGGATGGCAAACCTCAGATAAAGAATGTTTCCAAGCAAATACAACTCAGGCAAACAAAGTCACTCATCTAAAGGAGGATTAGAGAGAGGAAGTAAACATATGTTAGACTTTAATTAGAGATAATTAATTGTATTAATTACTGTGCTAAACAGTAACAAAAGTTAAGCAGTAACCAAAGTTAACCAATGATGGAGGATAACTAAAAATGTGTATAAATGCAAGACTAGACTCCAGTAAAGATCATCATGATTCAGTTGTTCATGATCAAACAACTCGACTGCTTCGTCATTACAACATAGCCTCTAACATATTTTTCAAAAAGAACAACCCACTTTCAATTTGCATCCGACCACCATATTAGTTTTATAAGTTGATCCTGCACTATCAAAGAGATGCAGAGATAACAATCTTAGAGTAGCACTGCCAAGGAGGTTCTTTCTCTATTTTGCCGATATGCAAAAGATCATGAGTTCTCTAGATTACACATTACTTATAATAATATTTTTCAATATTTATTATTTTCCATTCCCACATGTTACTCAATAGTAAAGCCGGTATCCCCACCCATGATAGCAATATACCAACATATGGAAACATACAATACAGAATTTTTCCAACAACTTTCTATAAACATAGACATTAAAACATGTTGTGTATCATCACACACACATTTTAACTTTACTTATCATCTTTTAGCATATATTTTATAAGTCTTAAAAGATTTGGAAATATGAATTCTCTTCTTGCTCTGCCACATGGGAGTCAGGCTAACAAAATGCAAAGGATTTTGAGACTTTCTCCCATCTAGCTCACTTTCCAAAACCATGATTATTTCTATAAGCCCCCTTTCTCCAAGTTCTGAATTGGAGCTCAGTGAAATAGCCCTTGGATGCACATAAGCTTCGTTCTCTCCATGTAGTAAATGATTGCTCTGCAGAGGCAGCAGAACTGACTTCACTCCCCTCAACAGCCCAAGTCTGCCTGGCCTCAATTCACTACTCCTAAGTACATTTCTGTACTTTACACTATTCAGTCTTTTTACTCAGATATTTACACCACCCACCAAGTAAGCATTTCTAGAAACGTATATAACAGATCAAGGCATTTGACTTATCCACATGTAGGAATACTCCTGGGAGGATGAAGAGGTGGATGTTTCACTGAATTGTACGTTTTAGTGTTTAAGTACATCCTACCCATTACTCTAAAATCTCCCACAGGCAGCAGCATCTGCTTCTGGAATTATGATCAATAGGATTCAGCAGGAATTGGGTATAGTCAATGAAGCCTTTTTCACTTTGTTCATTTTCTGTCTATCCATCTATCATTCCCAAAATTAATTTATGTTAATGAATGGATATTCCTTATTGCTAGAATTGCTCTATACTTTCAGAAAGTTAACACTTTGGAAAATCTAGTGGAACTTCTTTATATTGCTACTATTGCTACTTAACAATGTTCTTTAATAGTACTATTTGAGTTCTGAGTGTCTCTTTATCTCTTCTTTAGCCTTTGCGTTCATTTAATTGCAGGACATTGGCTTATTTCTCTGTTACTGATGTTTATATTTTTGTTGGTATTATTTCAATCTGTGTGATTAACTGAATTAACAACAAACTGCTAGAAGTCTAGTTGGAGGTTTTTGATATTGAAATGTGGAACACAACATGTTAAAACAGCAAACCAGAAGGAAGTATAATGAATTCCAGTATTCCACTACTATTCAACATTTCTGGATATAACACTAAGAGAATGCTGGCATTTTCATATATAAACGTATTCATCATATTCATATTCTTTTGTTTAGGATATTCACAAATACTGACAGAGACATGTTAGCATTTACTGTAAATGTCAGCATTTCAAATATTTATTATAATGCTATATATATTATAACACTGTACATTAATCTTGGAAAGTATTCTCCTTTGAAACAATGGAAATAAACAGAGCATAAAACTAATTATATTACCCTAGAAGAAACAGTTTTTTACAATACTATCATCATGAAGGAAACCAAGATGTTTGAATCTTTAATATTCAAAAGTTTATTTTTGTCCATTAGTCTAGTCCAAAACTAATGTCATATTGATCCATATTGTATCTAGACAAACAAAATGGTACATGGTAAGTGGGTGAGATTTGAAAGTTTCCACCTGGAAAAAAAAGGAGCAATTTTGGGGGGATACTAGTCAATTTAGGGTTAAAATATATGGATTGAATAATTATGTTATTATACATTAAATTCCATTAATGTATGCTTTTGTCAGGCAATAGATTGCTTGAATTCTGATCATAACATATGAAACACAGAAAGAAATAGCAGTTTTTTGCTTATGAAATTTTCATTCTAGTGTAGATGTATACATATTCATTTTTTATGTAAAGAGAGAATATGGCTAACTTCATAAATAGCAATTCCTTCCCACAACATAGGTAGTCCTGTACTTACGACCACAACTGAGCCCAAATTTTCCATTGCCAAGTGAGACAGTTAATGAGTTTTGTCCCATTTTATGACCTGTTCTTGCCACAGCTGTTAAGTGAATCACTGAGTTGTTAAGTTAACAACATGGTTGTTAAATGAATTGACTTTGCTTGTCAGAAGGTCACAAAATGTGATTGACTGACCCAAAGATACTGCAACCATCATAAATTTGAACCAGTTGCTAAGCCCTGAATTTTGATCACATGACCATGGGGATGCTGCAATGGTGGTAAAAGTAAGTTCGAACGATCATTAAACAAAGGGTGTAAGTTAAGGACTATCTATATATGGTAAATAATTCCTCTTTATCCTGTGATGAAGAGATTTCAGGAAACTGATCTCTGATATATGATCATCTTGCCCCACATCAGCTGTGTCATTGTAAAAGTTTTAATCTAAATTGAACAAATGCATTCCGTTTCCTTTCAAGCAACAATTATTTGAATTATTTAATGAATTCGGTGAATATGACAACTCTTTATCCAAGAAGCTGATATCAACTCTTATCCTAATCTTATAGTAAGAAAATAGAAAGATTGAATATTTGTTAAAATAGAAGATATTAGTATTCCAAATTAGATACCATACATTATGCAAGAATTTAAGGATTTTAAGTAATGTTGCATTTGTGAAATGTGTACCAACTGATTAAAACATTAAGATGATTTGTAGTTAACAATATAGGATTAGTACAATGGCCCATCTTTACATGCTGTCGCCACACAAAATTGCCAGTGACTTTGATGAAGAATTATCCTATCTAATCTTTAAAATGTTATGTTCTGATATAAAATATGTTTAGGTAATCCTTCTCTGGTATGAAATATGATTGTCATCTATAGCAACGTCAATATCTGTTCTATTTTTTGGACACAAGGTATCACTTTATTGTTGTTGTACCTGGACTAATAAAAGAATGATGGGGTTAGGGATGGAATTCAGAGTGGGCCCAACTATTTAATTAGAATATCTTGGCATTCCAGTATCTGTCAATTGGTGATAGGTTAACTGTTAGGTATAACATTGGTCACCTAACGTAGTTTGGGTAAAATAATATATATAAGCTATGATTGTTAGTTTAAGTGAGTGTCACTTTAAATGCAAAGCATGTAATTTTGGGTGTGGTGTGAAACCACCATAAGAGGCAGCAAGAGGACCTGATTGATTGCTGATGATTTCCCTGACGAGACGCTGACTGTTTGCTGGCAATTACTGACAATTACTGGATTGGATTATGTTGATGGTTTGTTAGCTTCGTGTTTTCTCTACTGCTGAGTTTGCTGATAAGAAGAGAGGAGTTTCTGAGTTTTTGTTTATCTCTCTACTGCGAAGAGATATATCACCGGACTGATAATTTGTAAGTGTACTGACCTCTCTTTTTCAACACTGGAATTTGCAAATGAATAATCCCTGGATGGACTGAACTAAGTGAATGATATATGGACTGTTTTTGACTATGCTTTAACTCTAAAGATAAAAAAATAAAAATCTTATTTGCCTTAAAGAGAGAGAGTTTTGTGTACTGGTTAAAGCATCAGGGTAGAGACTGGGAGACTGGGAATACAGACAGACAGACAGACAGACAGACAGATGCACACACATATTGTCTCTGTCCTCCCTCCCTCCCTCTCTCTCTAACCAGCAGCCCAGGTTCAAGAATTGAGCTCCACATTGGGTAAACTCCCATCCTCGCCCTGCTACTGCTAACCTAGCAGTTCAAAAGCATGCAAATGCAAATAGATAAATATATACCATTTCAGTGTGAAGGTAACAGTGCTCTATGATGTAATGCTGGCCACATGACTATGGAAATATCTTCGCACAATGCTGGCTCAATTGCCTTCAAACAGAGATAAGCACTGGCCCCTATAGTCAACAACGACTAGCAGGGTAACATTTATAGGGATCCTTACTTTTAAGGAGGTAACTCTTACTTTTATAAATATACATACATTCTCTTACTTTCCTTAATACAAATGAAAGACTTAGCAAAAGATATGGGTCATGATTTGAAAAAGTCATGATTTGATACAGCGTGTTCTATTAACTTTCAGTTAGGCATGCCTTCATTTTGAAGAGAAAGCAAGATAATGATTTAATGATGCCAGGAAAACTATAGAGGCCTGTCTACTTCCTTAGTTTTTTTTTTCTAGCCTTCTTAAATCAGGCTGCCTCAATCCGGCCAGATAAGGTGAACATTCACTGCTTTCACTCATTTCTACAAAGAAAAACCTACTGATAATTAAGCAGCAGAAAACTACCCTGGTGTTTTACTTATATACCAATGCAAAATATTCAAATGGACCCTTGAAGCTAGGAAAAACAGAGTAAAGATTTTAGGTAATGGGGGTATTGCTTCAATTTACAGGTGTCTAGAAGATGCACATTGATCATGTTACTTCACCAGGACAAAAGGAGTACAGCAAGTTTTATGAATTATTTTCATACAAATGATAGGGAATGCATACAAGCAACCAAAATGTTTTACAGAAAAATCCAAAACATTATATGACACTGTTGAATCAATCCCTTACTATAAATCACTTGAAGCCATAAAAAAGTTTTTGTGAAGTCTTCACAGGTGTCTAGATGTGTATCCAATGTGATGTTCAGAAGGAAAGAAGTGAAATAAAAATGAAGGTGAGAGCATGGCTACTAACATTTACCTATTATTTCAAATGCTATGTTTTCTATCGACACGGATAGATTTGAGGCATCAATTTAAATCTTCATGGCCACGTGCAATTTTGGCAAAAGTTACCACTTGAACAATTGATCCTTTTGGAAAGCACTCAGCCAAAAGATAGGATCTTTGAAGCAGATATTCGAAACTATTTCAAGAATTTTTCACAAGTTGTTCAGCTGGGAACTGGGAAGATTCTTGATTACTTTAATCTCCCCTGTACAGCAAAATCTTTCTCAGAGGGCAGACTTGATGTTTCACCTCTGAAAGTCTTAAAGAGAAATTTATGAAATTTCCTCATTTGTACAAAAACCTGTTAATGTAACATGAACACTATTGACCATCATGTATAAATAACCTTTTACACTTTTTGTTTACCAGTGTCATTCAATAAACGTTCATCCTTCCTTTATTGACACATATTACAGATTGTAATGAAAGGGTTTTTTGTTGATTTTATCCTCTCATATAAGGAACTGTTTCTTATCATTATATTTAGCCTGCTAGCAATTAAACTTAGCAAACAGATCATCTGCATTGGTTACTGAGAATTCCTCTTTAATTTTTTATCTTTATCTGTTTTTACATCCTTTTCATGGCCTCCATAGTACCCGTCTTGTACTACTATATAATAAAAGAACTATTGTTCAGAAATGTTATAAAAATATAAGCCAGTCATTAAAAATAGCTTATGCAATATTACACTTCTCTAAAGTAAAACATCAAGCAGCTGAATTATTTTAACTTAAGATTTTAATTAGTCAAGCTCCAAAGGACTGAAAGAACAAAATGTATTTCAGTTTTCTGAAATATGGCAATTGGCTTTTGAAATTATAATGGGATTCAGAAAAAAAAATCCAATAGCAATTATAGCTATTCTTGGGAAATTTCTCTAGCTCTGTCAGTACATGTCTGTCTTCTATTGTAAGCAAAAGTCACATCTCTGTATTTGGCCAGAGATTTGACCAGATCTGGCAAATGGTTGTTAGGTAATTTTAAAATATGAACAATAGGAAGACAGTTATTAACCAGTTTAATATTTAAAGACAAGATCAGAGAGTATAAAATAGGTTTGCTTTACTGAATTTAACCAGTGTGGAATCTGATCTAATTCCAAATAAAGCGCTGGCTCAAAATTTTATCTACGACATGACAGAAGAAAGATGGTGCCAAATGGTTCAAGTAAGAACAATTTTGAGTGTTCTACGCTCAGAATAAAACAAGTTTAATGAATCTTCTTTTGACTGTTAAACACATACGCAATAGTTTTCAATGACGTTATTTTAAGTGTTCTTAAAATACATGTGACTTGAATCCCGAGTTTTCTCTTTAAGTTAACTTAACAATGTTTTTACATCAACTAGTATAGCAGCTAATGCTTAGGCTGGGCAGAATTACTTAGGGGCTGGAGTATAGTAATAGAGGACTGACAATCTGGCAGCTGTTGATGAGAAATTAAAACTTGGAGGCTTGAGGAGATAATTAAAAAAGGAAACGTTTGGAAAGCCAAACAAAGAAAAAGGAAACAGCAAAAAAGGGAATTACAGAAGATATGGAAACCAAACAAAAATGAAAAGAATTTTGTTTAGTTAGAAGACATAGAGATAATGGGTAAAGATTAAAGAAAAGGGATTCTGCAAGGTAATGTATTGTAATAAGTAAGAAGGTTGTTTTTAAAAGCTAATGGGACTGATACTTTTTAATTGGTTTCTTCTTTAAGGATTATTAATTTGTAGATAGATATAATTGAAATAAATGTAGAAATTGAAAGTTGTAAGAAAATGATACAAAGAATAGTTAAAATGAATTATGGAGATTTTAATGAAAAGACCAATGTCAGTTTCTATAATTAACTGAATAGATTAATATATTTGAAATAATGATTTAGAACTTAACGTCGGGAAAGAAAACCATGCAGAATCTAGCTCTTTTTAAATAAATAAATAAATAAGCGTGCGTGTGTGTGTGTGTGTGTGTGTGTGTGTGCTTGTGTGTAGATTACTGTTATTAAACAGAATGTGATAATTATAAAATGACTATATTATGATAAATTTTGAG
Organism: Pseudonaja textilis; assembly: GCF_900518735.1. The sequence continues at coordinate 21,821,240 of NW_020769320.1, read as the reverse complement.
TATGGATTAAAGGGGAATATATTAAGGGATGTATAAGACAAAGAGGTGGAACACTCTAATTGGTAATTAAAGGGGGAAACTTTTAGAAGTATTAGATTTAAGATGAAACTTACTGAATAATGAAATAAAAGTATGGGATAAAATTGCAAATGTGACAGATATAAGCATAAAGGTATAATAATTTAGAATAAAAAAAGAACGTTAGACTATAAAATAATATTTAAAGAAAAAGGAAGAAAAAGGAATTAAGTTAAAATATAAATTGAAAATGTAATAATTGTAAAAAAAATAAGAATATTGGAGTAAATTTATGGGAAAATGGAAATAATTATATGATATAGTATTGAATATGAAAGGAAAATATATATTAAAGTCACGTTTGTATTGAAGTGTGAAAACCTGGAACCACATTGTACACTGAAGGAGATGTTTTTAAAATGCAAAAATAAAAAAATTATTGAAAAAAAGAAAGAAATGAAGACAGGGAATTGCTATGACTGCGCTAAAACTTACCATAGATGCTTGTGCTGATTCTTAAATTCGTGTATGTATCTAATTATCTGCTTATGAAGCTGATCATGAAGTTGACATAGGACCTGCAGTCAGAATTGTGCAGTCAGCTGGCATTATGACGACTTTTAAACTTTTTGTTGAGTCAACCTAGTTCCTTCCATAAACAACCAAGGTACTGACCCAAAGGTTCTTTTTCAGGAGGCAACTAGACTTTTGAAGACGTTTCGCTTTTCATCCAAGAAGTTTCTTCAGCTCTAACAGGATAGTGGGAAATGGAAGGATTTATATTCCTTGCAGACTGCTGGTAATCTGCATCCTTGTAGAGGGTCGTTGAAGCACTTGGAAGTTTATCTGTGTCCTCAGATTCCTTTATGAATCTAAGGTCATCATTGCTGCTGGTGGTGGTGGTAAGTCCAAGATTCCAGAAGACTGCTTATTTTCATGAATCAGAACACACTGCAAGCCTGGAGGTAGTATAACATACAATCACTTCAAACCATGTAGATCCTTTCATGTACGTCAAGCAGTTTTCAAGGGCTGGTTGTAGGCAGAGGGTTGAAGTCAGCTGTGATGCAGATGATGGCTTTGAACAACCAATCCTTCTTCATGGTGAGGGATGCAAGATTGCAAAATAGCTTATAAGTATAGGTTACAAAATAGCTTACAAAGCAGAGTCCATCTCTTTGGGCATATGTGTAATGTCACACCTACAAATAGGTTGGGCTTTCATTGCCATAGGTTTTACTCCATCACATTTTGGGTCTCTTCAGATGTTATTGCTACCATATTCTAGCACCACCATCCTTATCAGTGAGGCAATGATCTAACTGTATAAGTTACTCAAGGAACAAATGTTTGCTGCTAGTAGCAGGATGCTCGATTTAAATTGCATTCACTTTAGACATCCGTACCACTAATAAACACAGCAGCTTAGCCAACATGGTTTCATTATCATGGATAGTGGGTCAAACTGAAGGGCAATCTGACAGGCACAATGTAGCACCAGCAGCTGCAGTGCCTGCTAACAGAATCTGATTGTGTGTGAAAATGTTGTTGGTTTAGCCAACAACAAATCATCTTTGTTGATGATTTTTCTGTACTTTGGCAGTTCAAAAACAAAGAAACAAAAATGAAAGTGCAGGCTCTACGTTGGCTGGACCAAATATATAACATATAATAGAGTAACATCATTTCAGACAAATGGTTGTCCAATCTCTTCTTAAAACCTTCCAGTGTTTGAGCATTGACAGCTTCTGGAGACAAGTTGTTCCACTAATTCTTCTAGATAAAGTATATCATTCTGGAATAAGCCATTTTCCCCATTTAATGGATACCCCAGTGAATATTTACTTATGCTATCAACAACGCATAAATTTGGAAAGTGTTGTGAAACAAAGTCATTATTTTTTTTAAAAAATATTAACTGTTTTTTTTATTATATTGTTTTCGTGTGGATCTTTGGGATTCTTTTTATAACATATATATAAATGATTTTAGATAGAGAGGATGGCATTGGCCCATATAATCTCATTAGCTTTATAATTAAATGATTTGAATATACTTCCCTTTGGTCTTATGCAAAAACATGCCTTGGGACTTTCATTTTTCTTTTCTAAAAATATTGAGAAAAAATAGCAAGTTTATCTATGTGAAGGCCGTTTGTTCTTTGGTACAATTAAATTCCCTTAGCTTATTCTGAAAATAAGTCACTGAATTAAACTTATGACAACAGATTTATAAGGAAATCTTTTCCTTCACCATAAGCCAAAATACAGCATTTAAATAGAATCTGTGGTGTCTGTCATGCAAAGCATATTTGCATATTTATTATTTGGGTTAGAAAATTATCTAGACAGGCCTTGTTGAATCTTATTTCTCTTGTCCACTAATACCTTGAAAACTTACCTTTGGGACTACTTGGGTAAAGAAATTGTACTAAAAATAAATATAAAAGACACCCACATACATCTTCCATATCTGTGTATCTATTAAATCTCATTTTGCTTTTCAAGCTGTGTTAGCAACTTTGAGAAAAATAATGTTGAATTCAATTGTTTCCAAGCTTACAGGCTAAGAAAATTTGTGATCTAAGCCAGATAATTACAAGTTTCAGTGACATCATTATACTGAATGCATATATATCAAAATAGGATAATTAGGCTGGTATTATGGAAAAAGCTGGTCCGTCTCATTAGGAGAGGCCTTTTTTTAGTGGAACATTATTGAAATTAGCAATGTGATATAAAAATTAATGAATTTTCTCCTTCCAGAAAAAAGGAAGGCGTTCCAAAATATAGTGTTAAGATTAAAGTTATAGTAAATATACAGCATTTAAACATTATGTTCACCCTATGACAACACAGCTGGAAACCACACCATGGTATTTGGAAAGTATTGGTCATTTTTCATAGAATCAAGTTTAGATTATAAGCACAAAGAATTAATGACAAACTATTTTCAATTTGAAGAAGTACTCTTGGCTTCTAAAATTGATATTTATGCAAAATATTGTATTTCAGAAGCACAGAAAAGAATTTTGAGAGCAGTAATTACATTTTAAGCAATGTATATAAGAATTAGGTGCTAAAAAAATTTAGCCCTTAAGATTAGTTAAACACAAAGCATATTTTTCCTTAGGTTTTTAAGTATGTAAAAGTCAGTAAAATACTCAGTTAACATGACTTTGCATTTAATTTTTATAAACTTTGTGTAACTTACAATATAGTTTTGTAGATTTTTACATAAAGTTGAAGTTGTTATTGCTGTTGTTATTCATCTAGCCTTTATACATATAAAAGTTTTAAAGGAATATTTAAAATCTAATAAGTTAAACTAAATTAAAACTTATGCAACAGAAAAGACTAGCATCTAAGTAAGTCAACTTTCAAGAATCTCATCAAATTTCCTACCACAAAAAGAGAATTGGTTCCATACCATTCCAGTGCAAATTGTTTAATCCTTTGTATAAAGAATGAAACTAATGCTCAAAAGTCATAATTTCAGTATAGAAATATTCAGATTTGCATTTTATTGTGTGCAATCTCTGAGTTAGTAGACACCACATACAATAAGGAAAAATCTAGGAATATACTTCAACTTTCAATGCACTACTGATTCACCGTACATGTATTATTCAAGAATACAATTTGGACCTGGAAATAGAGCTTCACAACTAGAAGAAAATGAACTGAACAGATGATACTTTCAGAAAGGAATAGTCTGCTAACACCTATATTTCTACAGGAATAGGCTAAGCAGGAAATTTTCATATAATATACATGAAAAACACACATAAATATTTGAATATCTCTTCAAATAAGTAAGAGTCCACCGAAATTTATCAAAATTTTCTTTGTGTATATAGATTCGTTCTTGTTTGTAACATATGATCCACTTTAAGTGAGTTGTATCTTAGAGTCCACCTAGAATAAACCAATTTCTGATGAGAGATGCCAACATTTTCTAAATAAGCCTTATGTGAAATCTAGCACAAACCACAGGAAGAATGTTAATGATAAATTGAAGTTATGCTACAAATAGTTTTAGGATTCTTATGTCTTCTACCCTCTACACTAGGGGGCTCATACTCACGACCTGGGGGCCAGATGCATCCTGTGCTGGCCACGCCCACACACAGTTTAGCAAAGAGGGAAAAAGTTACAATATGTCAGATGACAACACCATGACAACGCAAGTTTGACACCCCTGCTCTACACAGATGCTTGATTTATTCTTCACTGCTACACACATTTTATGTTGTCTTTTATTTAGGTTATAGCTGCTGGCATATGATTTATTGCATCCATACTCCATCCCATATTTCACTTTGCTGACACAAAGTGACATGAATTTCATTCTTCTTATTACAGCAAGGCACATGCCTTCAGGTCAGTTTAGCCAGCAAAATGCAAAAGTAATAACAGGTGCTCCTATATTTCAATGAATGCAAAAGTACATTACTGAGAGATGGTATTAAAATGTGTATTAGATAAGTATATTAATGGGGATAAAGAGTTACTTCACCCTGGGATAATTACATGAAATCTAATTTCCAGTAAATAGGTTACTGAAAACCAATTATAAAAGCTCTTCCTTTTTAAGGATAAGCTGGTTCCAAACATCCTGAAAAATATATTTACATTTTAGTTTGCTTGAAGAGTAAGAGGTAACAGCTGCTCAATCTACATGCTGTGATGAAGGTGATAGTATTAAAAATAACCTTCTAAAATTAGAGCCAGATTTATATGTTATATATTTTTTCCTCTCAACTGAAATGCACAGAATTATTTTTCTTCCTCATAAGTAAAGCAGAAATAAATCTAAACTTCATTTTGTCTTAGAAAACTATTGCTCCAATAGAAAGTAAGCCAAGTAACTCATTCAAGGCTGCTGATGTTAGTTTCTAAGATTTAAAGCTCAATTAAGTCTCTTTGTAGACTTCAGTTCAGTATTCAATACTATCATTCCAAACATTCTTCTAACTAAACCAGTGGCCCCCAACCTTTTTTGTGCCACGGCCCGGTACCGGCATCACAAAATGATCCACGGCCCGGTATTGGGATCAGCACGCATGACAAGGCAAGGCGAGCCGAGTGACCGGCCAGCCAGCCGTCCCCCGCTTCTCCCCACCACCTTCAACTCCTCCTTTGTACCTTTGTCGATGGGCTTCGCTTAGGGGCGGCTTCGGGATGGTCACTCGGCTCGCCTTGCCTTGGGTGCTGAAAGAATCCTCGTGCCTTAGTTTTGTTCAAAGCCCGCCCCCCTTCGATGAAACTAAGGCGCGAGGATTCCTTCAGGACCTAAATGCCGCTTTCCAACCGGAAAAGCTCACCCGGAAGCACTTTCTCACCAAACAAGATGGCGGCACCCAGCAAACCAGCGGCCCAGTAGGAAATGTTCCACGGACCGGTACTGGTCTGCGGCCCGGTGGTTGGGGACCCCTGAACTAAACTAAACCAGCTAGTGGTACCTGAACACACTTGTAAGTGGATTATAAGCTTCCTAACAGACAGAAAGCAGCTGGTGAAGCTAGGCAGAATTACATCCGATACCTGTACAATCAGCACAGGGGGCCCCCAAGGCTGTGTGCTTTCTCCACTTCTCCCTATATACCAATGACTGCATCTCAAATGATCCATCTATTAAAATACTGAAGTTTGCTGATGACACAAGAGTGATTGGTCTCATTTGAGACAATGATGAATCCACAAACAGACAGGAGGTTGTACAACTTGCCTCGTGGTGTAACTGGAACAATCTGGAACTGAACACATTCAAAACCGTAGAAATGGTGGTAGATTTTAGGAGAAACCCTCCCATACTACCACCTCTTACAATCTCAAACTGCCCAAGGAGCTGCTGATCCAGTTCTACAGAGGAGTTATTGAGTCTATCATCTGTGCCCTATAACTGTCTGGTTTGGTTCTGCAACCCAACAAGATAGACACAGACTTCAGAGAGTAATTAGGACTGCATAAAAAACAATCATACCAACCTGCCTTCCATCGAGGACCTGTATTCTGCAAGAGTCAAAAAGAAAGCTGTGAAAATATTTACAGACCTCTTACATCCTGGACATAAACTGTTTCAACTCCTACTCTCAAAATGACGCTATAGAGCACTGAACACCAGAACAACCAGAACAGTTTTTCCCCCAAACGCCATCACTCTGCTAAAAAACAATTCCCTCAACACTGTCAAACTATTTACTAAGTCTGCATTACTATTAATCCTCCCATCCTTCCTTTCACCCATCTCCTCCCACTTAAGACTGTATGACTGTAACCTTGTTGCTTGCATCCTAATGATTTTTACTGTTTCCTAGTACGATTTGATTGCTTATTGTACCCTATGACTATTATTAAGTGTTGTACCTTACGATTCTTGACAAATGTATCTTTTCTTTTATGTATATTGAGAGCATTTGCTACATTTGTCTTACATGGACAAATTCCTTGTGTGTCCAATCACACTTGGCCAATAAGGAATTCTAATTAGGGAAAGACCACTGAATTGTATTTGATATTCCACAGCAATTTATGCCCTTATAAAACCTGTGTCATTGTGGTATGCAATGGAAACTCTTTGGGAGAATTGTAGGTGGCATGTTAACTAGCAGTACCTGCTATCATCCTGCATGACCTATATTCATCCTCTAGAACAGGGTGCCAAACTCAAGGCCTGTGGGCCCGATTTGGCTTGTGAGGTGTTTAGATCTGGCCTGCAAGGCCACCCTGGAAACAGCGAAGGAACGGACTACAGTGCCTCTGCCAGCAACAATGGAGCTCGGAGAGGACTTCAGGAGGCTAAATATGGGGCCCAGGGGGATGCACATAGCTCACCGGAGCTCCATTTTCGCTGGCAGAGGGCTGCAGGAGGCCGTCGCGGCTGAAAATGGAGCTCAGGAGCCTCTTTGCACTGGCAGAGCCACCACAGGCACCCAACATCAGTAACCTCAACCTGGCCACACCCACCCTGGCCACACCCTCCCCAGTCCCCCAAGGTCAAACAGAACCCTGATGAGATCCTCAATGAAATCGAGTTTGACCCCCTTGCTTTAGAATACATCAAACGTTGTCCGCATGCATAGCCTGAATTGCCTTTTGCCAATTGAAGGATAAATGTTTTAAAAATTCTGAATTGAAGGTCTAGGAAGATTCACAATGATCCAGGTCCCAAAGGTGTTTTTTCAAGAGGCAACTAGACTTTCTTGTTTTTCTTTGAAGACGTTTCACTTCTCATCCAGGAAGCTTCTTCTGCTCTGGCTGAATGGTGAGGAATTGCATTCTTTTAGCTGAAATTTGTATTTAATTGAATATTTTTGGTGTGCAATAACTAAACAACCAAGCTCAGAGAACTTCAGACTCTACCCTGAGCTACACATATTCTCTTCTTTTATAATAACTAAAGATAAGTTTACACATGGGTTTTGACTTTTTGCCAGAAAAAAAACTAAAAAGCAGGAAACCGCAGGGCCATTTCTAAGTTGTTTGCTACCAGAGTTCAGTAGCAGAAACTCAAAAGCTCTGGAGAACAAGGAAACAAACATTTAAGTCAGTTACTGAATGTTATCTATCCACCCCAAATACAACTATCCAACAAAAGTCAAAGATAGTTTTTTAAAAACTTTTTTTCAATATATAAATAACAAGAAAAAAGTCAAGGAAACAGTCCACTAAAGCAGGTGTCCCCAACCACCGGGCCCCGGACCGGTACCGGTCTGTGGATCATTTTCTACTGGGCTGCCGGTTTTTTGGGCGCCGCCAGCTTGTTTCAATTAGAAAGTGCTTCCGGGTGAGCTTTTCCGGTTGGAAAGCGGCGTTTGGTTCCTGAAAGAATCCTCGTGCCTTAGTTTCATCGAAGGGGGGGCGGCTTTGAATGAAGAGCCATCCTGATGGCGGCGGCGATTAAGAAAGCACAAAAAAGGTACAAAGGAGGAGTTGAAGGTGGCGGGGAGAAGCGGGGGACGGCTGACTGGCCGGTTGCTCGGCTCGCCTTGCCTTGTCATGTGTGCTGATGCCGGTACCGGGCCGCGGATAATTTTGTGATGCAGGTACCGGGCCATGGCACAAAAAAGGTTGGGGGCCACTGCACTAAAGAGAGAAGATGGCAAGGAAGTAACAGGCAACAGAAAGAAAGCAGAGCTGCTTAACTCATTCTTTGCATCAGTCTTCACACAAAAAGACACTATAGCCCAACCTACCAAATACATAATTTGTAAAAGACAGACTAGAAATAAAAATTAAAATAAGCAAGAAAATGGTTAGAGAATACCTGTCTGATCTTGATGAATATAAATTATTGAGACCTGATGGATTAGTACATCCCAGAGGAGCTGGCAGATATTATCTCAAAACCATTGTATTGTATCTTCAAAAAATCTTGGCGCACCAGAGGGTTGGAAAAGAGCTGATGCGTTTCCCATCTTCAAAAAAAGGGGAGGGAGGATCCAAACTCAGGAAACTACAAACCAATCAGCCTAACATCAATACCTGGAAAAATACTGGAAAAAAATAATTAAAAGAAACCAGATCTGTGAACACCTTGAAATAAATACAGTTACAACTAGTAGCCAACATGGGTTTTTAAGCAGAGATCATGCTAAACCTATCATATTCCATTCTTTGGCAGAATGACTAAATTAGTAAACCAGTGAAATGCTGTGGACTTGGATTTGTAATTGGCTGACAAACCATACTCACTGAGTAGTCCCAAATGATACTACAATCTACATGGAAGAAATAAGCAGTGGGATACTACAATGTTCCACCTTAGGCCCAGTACTCTTTCATATTTTCGTAAATGATTTAGATGAGGGAACAGAAGGGGAACTCATCACATTTGCAGATTTTCCAAACTTCCAAACCGGCAGGAGTAGAAGATAGGCTCAAGATACAAAAAGACCTTAACAGACTTGAACAATAGGACCTATCCAACAACATGAAAAAAAAAAGCAAGGTTTTACACCTAGGCAGGAAAAACCAACTGTACAAGTACAGATTAGGTGAAACCTGGCTCAAAAGCTGTAATGGTGAGAGGAACCTTGGAGTCCTAGTGGATGATCACTTAAATCTGACCCAGCAGTGTGCAGTAGTAGCCAAAAGGGCTAATACTATCCTTGGTTATATAAAGAAAGACACAGAATCAAAATCCTGTAAAGTATTAATAAAGCTTATAGAACTTTATAAAGACCACAGCTGGAATACTTCATCCAGTTTGGGTCACATTACAAAAAAGATGTAGAAAACATCTTTGTACTTTGAAAAAAAAAAGTAAAAAGAAGAGCAACTAAGAGGATTATGGTCCTGGAGATAAAAGCATATGAAGAACAGTTGCAGGAATTTGGTATGGTCAGTCTTGAGAAAAGAAGGACTAGTTCCTAACTTGGCAAGGAAAGTCATAAAATAGAGAAAATTTACTCAACGAATGTTTTGCCTAGCAATAGGTTGGGCTCAGTTGTGGTCGTAAGTCAAGGACTACCTGAATTTGGAAGGCTTTGCTTGTTGGTGAAAATGAGCAATCATTTGTCCAGGATTTCAGCTTGAAGACTAACAATTTATTAAAAAATGATTGAATACACGGTGAACATCCTTCATGTCCTTAATATTGAGTAGTACAACTTTAACAGACTAGGGCATTTTATGGCCCACAGGCCACATTTGACACTTTGACTCCCCCTGTCCGGGGTGCAGTGGCTGGGCAGTAGTGGCAGAGGCATGAGGAGTTGGCAGCCTCCACAGCAGTTCCAGATTCTCAGATGGCCCTTGGGAAAAATTAATTGCCCACCCGCGGCCTACAGGAATGACCAAATTTTTAAGCAATACTAGTGTGTATTTTAAAGCTGTAACACTGAATCTCAAGCTGTGCTGTCTGTCTTTGCACCACTTTTCACATGACTGTGCAGCATGACCAGGATTTATGGTGGTTGTAGTCTCCTAGAATTATATATTTTGTGACCTTCCGACAAGCAAAGTCAATGGGCAAGCCAGATTTGCTGACTTTAACAACCAAAGAGATTCACTTAGCAAGTGTGGTCACAAAAAAAAAGGCATAAGATGGAGCCAACCTCACTCAACAATTGTCTTGCTCAGCAACGGGAATTTTGGGCTCAATTGTGGCGGCAAGTCGAGGACTATCTATAAAAACAAATTGTTCAATGCTAGAGGACATGAAGCCAGATTGCTCATTAGAAACGTAAAGCTTAAATATGTCGGATATAAATGCAAGAGTCATTGGAGATGATCCTAAAGCTTTTTTAAAAAAAGAGAGTAATTGGAAAAGAGGCCAAAAGAAGACCCGGTAACTAGATGCTGTCACACTAACGTAATTATAAAGGATTCAAGGAAACTGGTGACCTGGAGTTTAGTCATGAAGAATCAGAAAAGCCTGAAGCATCTAAGCATCTGTGAAATAGATCCTTAGTCGATTCCTAGAAAACAGTCATTCCTGTTTATCAATAATCTCTTCCATGAAAATATATGCTTTTCATCAAATGCCAGAAATGAAAAAAAAACTTATTACTTTGTAAGCATATTACATTTTGTTATTTTATTACCATTATCTGACCACATCAATGCCCTCCTAATAGTATTGTAGAAGCATGCCAAAATAACCTTTTTCAAATAAACACCGTGCCCATGTGGTGGACAAATAATTGAATCAATGGAACATGTTATTTTTTATTGTCCTATCTATGCAGATGCTTGCCAGGAATTATTACCACTCTTTACTAAAAAACCTGGTTGTTTCAATTTAATTTATCTCAAGATGTTATTATTGGATTAATCTGATTTTATTTCCTTGACCACAGCCAAGTAATGTTCTATAGACTGCACAGTACACCACAGTATTAACTTTAACCCTTTTTTGATATTTTAGAATAACTTTTCTTTTTCTTTTCTTTTAATTAATTGCGACTCTTGTGTTTTATTTGCTGATATATGACTAAATAAAGATTTGATTAATTTACCCGAGATTTAAAAAAAATCCTTCCAATCAAGCAGAAAAGAAATGAAAGAAAAAGCAGAGATACAAAACATCAACTTCTAATTAATAAAATGCAAATGGCAACAAACAATTTACATATGGTCAACATTAGGAGAATCATCTTCCAGGCTGACTCTTTATGTCTCTCATTATTTGTCAGGGCTGTAATTCCATCTTCAATGACATTGAAGAAAAAAAATCTTGGCTATCAAGCAGCAAAAAATATTAATAAGATCTCACATTTGATTTGATGATCTTTATGGAAAATCAGAAATCAAAATCCAGCCATTGACAAACACTGTAAGAATTTTTAGCAAACACATAGCTATGGAATTTGGCATAGAGAAATGTGCTATAGCAATACATTTGGACAAAATCACAAACTGCTTTGGAATTGAAATGCTGGATGGCCAAAGCATCAGGAGGGATCAGAATGAAACCTATAAATATCTCGGCATTTTACAGATGGGTAACATCAAGCATGGGTAATTTAATAAAGAATATATCTAAAGATTAATAAAATTACTAAAGACAAAACTGAATAGTGGAAACATCATCAAAGCCATCATTATCTGGGACAAAACTGCTGGAACTATTATTTGGACAGAACCTGAACTGGGCAGTTTAGAGGGAAAAAAAACCCAATAAAACTGCTCATAATTAACTGTTGCCTCCATAGTGCATATTGTTAGATTATATCTGTCTCACAGAAATGAAGGCAGAGGTTTACTTCAATTCAAAGAAACTGAGAAGAACTATCATGGATGCCCGTTTAAAAATCTAACTTAATGTACAGAATGGATGTCAAACTCGATTGCATCCCGTGTCTATTGTGATATATCGCAACTTTTTTTTTTTTTTTGCCTTTGCAGAGCCAGAGTGGGTGTGGGTTGTACATGGCAGGCCACCAGTTTAACAGGCCTGATGTACAAGAACAAAATGTATTTAAAAAGTGCAATAAAACATAAACAGAATGTTGGGAAGGTCAATTTCTACAAAAGATCAAGAGGAAAGTGGGTAAAGATGAAACTTAGTAACGGCTTACAGCTGAAACATTAAGAAAAAAGAAACTGAAGTTATTCGAAGTAATACAATAAGGCCAGAACTGAAAAATCATCCAATGATTCAAAATACAGATTTTGCAAAGAAGCAAAAGGAAACAGTAGCTCATATACTTAACTAATGTAAGAAGGCTGCACATACTGATTATAAAAAATGATATAACACAATCGCCAAAATAATTCACTGAACTTGTAAAAATTGTCATGTGCAGGTATTGAAAAATCGGTGGGAACATATAATTGAAAAATAGTCAAAATTATTGTAGGAATACTGAACACTGATAAAGTGTTGATGTAGCTGTATGAAGTATGGATAACTGATGTAGCAATATAGCAGATAGTAGAAAGACAAAGAATTAAAAAAATATGGAACAGATGCAGGAATTGGGTAGGTCTAATTTAATGAAAGGAAAGACTACGGATGACAATGTTCTAATATCTCATGGGTTGCCACAAAGAAAAGAGGGTCAACCTACTTTCCAAAGAACAAGAAGCAATGGGAGGAAAGTAATCAAGGACAGAACCAACCTAGAACTAAGAAAAAATTTCCTGACATTTGGAACGATGTAAATGCAATGACTTGCCGCAATAAGTTGTAGATGCTACAATATTCAGTGGTTTTAAGAAAAGGTTGGACGACCATTTGTCTGAAATGGCATAGAGCTTCCTGCTTGAACAGGAATGTTATTCCCACCTCTGTTATTCTGTTATTTTAAAATATCATATCAACACACTGGGTGCAATATCAAAATATCTTGGACAGCACTTAGAAAATATACACATTGATAAAGTTTCGATTGATCAATTACTAAAGTTTACACTGCTTGGATCCACATATATGCGATGCTGATACATTTTGACGTCTTAGTTTCTCAGGAAGAACTCAATGTGTATGAAGGCCAACACCAACTGGCCACTGTGAATTCACATTGTTTACATATCTATTTTAACCTCGATCAAATAAAACTGCTTTATATTCCTTTCTTTTACTTTTAACAATTCTAATCTTTATCTTCAAATAATGTTCATTATTTCTTTTCATTTTTTTCTTTGCCCCATCTCAGAAAATTCTTCGAAGATTAAATAAGTTTCTTTTGTAAACCCAATATAAGAAAATTATCCAAGTCACTTTCTTAATTTCTTATTTTATATCCCATTTAATTATTAAGACATCATCCAGGATTTTAGTTTGTTTGATTGATCATTTTATTGTTTTTAGTATCTATGTTCAATGTAGCATTGGAACTTGTTGTGGCTCCGATTCCCGAGCCTGTGCTGTCAGAAGAAGAGGACTCGGAAGATGAGGAGGAGGAACTGGGGATGCCTTTCTCCCCAGGACCTTCATCTCTGGCAATGCCTTCCTCCCTTATAATGGCTCAGGTTTCATCAGACAACCGAGAGGAACAGCCTGAGATTAAGCAGGAGGAAGGCATATGGGAGCAGCCCCTGACAGGGAGTCAAGAGGAAGAATGTTGGCTTGATCCTAAGCAGCGTCGTAGGGAGAAACGTGAACAGCAACGTAGGAGGCGTGGGCGGGTCAGAGAGTGAGCTGAGTCATTGAGCCACACCCCACAGGGGATAAAAGTGGGTGTGTTGTCGGCTGGAACTTTGTACAGGACAAAGTTTAATTTTACTTCAGGTTTTCTTTGTGAATTATTTTTGTGGTCTGCCTTGCAATTTTCTGGGAGTAGCTTTTTACTTGTTATCAGTTCGGACTTGGCAGGCAGAGCGTGTTAGAATGCCAAGGACATTATCAGTTCCAGAGAATTAACTCTGTGAAGTCCGAGCCAGCCTGCCTGCCTGTGTTTGTGTGAGTTTGTACTCTTTCATCTTTTGGGAAAGAAGAAATGTGAGACAGAACAGGAACTTATGAGGAAGAAATGGTTAAAACAGACCCAACAATCACAGCAGAAGGAAGAGCCAGCAAGTATATAATTCCTTTTCAGACAAAGGAGTTAAGACAACTCACGTATGCACCATATAGTTTCTGCTCACAAGACTACATGGCAGCAGTCTCCAGTTTAGGTAGAAAAGACATGGGGATTACCATCCTTTGTTGATTTTCATACTTCCTTTTCTAATCACTTTCAGTAATTGTTTGTTAACTGCTATCAGTTATGGATCAACCTGTTTTGGAGTATTGGTAAGTTTCCTTCAATCCTTAACGAAAGAAATTTTAAGTACAAATTTAAGGACTAAGCCAAAAAAAAAATCCTTTGGGATATACAGCAAGATAGATATTAGAACTTTTATTTCAGGTAGTTACAAATGGACTAAAGGTCCAGATGGATTTGAAATATGATTTTGGACTTAATTATAAAAATCCTTCCCATGGAAAATGTTTTTTGTTTTAAATTCTTTTTAAAGTAATAGTATGGGACATTGAAGGCCTATAGAGGGAACCAGAAGGAATTAAAGTCCACAATTGAAGGAGAACAACACATTTCATTAACTAATACAGAATGAAGCAAAATATTTTAACACTTGGCATATTGAAGAATATTTTTGAAAAATGGACTCAGAAGTTAATTTTAAGAGTGTCTGCCTCTACAGATACATTGTGTTCCAAAGATGTTATGAAAGAGAAGTAAGCTTTATCTGATATTTTCTGACCTGAAAGTGAATTTAAAAATGAAGCTACAAGAATGAAATGGAAAAAGTCCAAGTCATTTCTTCAATTTCTATTACTCTACATGCATCCACAATTATTTGCTACTGTGGGAATAAAGTACAGGTAGTCTTCAACTTGTCACCAGAATTGAGCCCAATATTTATGTTGATAAGTGAAACTTTTAAGTGAATTTTGCTCAATTTTACAATCTTTTTTTTTTGCCACAGTTATTCAAGGATTCACTGTAGATGTTAAATTAGTGACACAGTTGTTAAGTGACTGATTTCCCCATTGACTTTGCATGTGAGAAGCTTGAAAAAGGTGGGCACATGGCCCTGGAACACCAGAACCATCATACATGTGAGTCAGCTGCCAAACTCCGAATTTTGATCTCATGATCATGAGATGCTGCAATGCTCAGAAGTGTGAGAAATTGTCACGAGTCACTTTTTTCAGTGCTGAACAAAGTATTGTAAGTTGGAGACTATATACTATGGTCTAGTGTGTGTGTGTGTGTGTGTGTGTGTGTGTGTGCATTTTAGGTTGCGTTATTGTAACTACTCACTATAGTAAAGCATTTATAGAAAGGCATGCAATTTACAATTATATAGTTTATAAAGCACTTCAAAACAACAGAACATTATATAAAGCAAAGCAGATGACAAAAAAATTCATGCATCACAATTCATGCTAGTTTTTAAATGGTTAATTACAAATTATACAACAGTGACAGAATTCTTAATTTATAAATATACACTGTGTATCTTACACTTTGTAAGAAGCTATAATTTGGAAGGTCTCAGCTTGTATGCTGTGCATAATTTTACACCACTGTAGCTAATTAAACATTTTAGTGTAATCATCTGTCTTGTTTTTAACATTGCGCCAAAAGAAACATGAAATCAAAGTAATTTACTTTTTGTTGAGGATGAATATCTGAACTGCAGATATACAAATGCAACAATGTAAATCGTGTCCTGTCCATCACTCTGTGGAAGGAGACCATGGCAAATAGTAGAAACAAGACACAACATTTAATGTAAGTTTCTGAAAATCATTCAGAGCAATTCTTTAAAATGGTTACTCAGAGCTCTGAGGCAGCCACAATTTTCAAGCTTGGCTGCTTCACAGTATTTTACTGTGTTTTTTTTTTTCTTCTTGAGTATGAATGCCATTGGATCAAAGTAAATCAAGGCAGTAATGCCTTGGGTACATGTACTTTCATACTGAGAAGACCAATAAAAGCATCAGTGTCAGAGTCAAGCCTTTGAAAGATGTGGAGCCTCTCTGCTCCAATTAGTGGCTTCAGAAAGTTGCTTTAAGAAGGGGCTCGCCAACAGCTTGCACAAGCATCTCAATACACAGAGCAACAGCATCCTGCCAAGTGCACTCAGCTGGAGTGCAATCCAGAGACAAATCTAGGAGACAGTATAAAAATATAAATTCAGGATCAGAGTCACAGATTAGAACCATGATGGCGAACCTGGGACACGTGTGCTGGAAGTGGCACACAGAGCCACTTCTGACAGCACGCGAGAAGTCACCCGGAAGAGCCCCACTGCCCACCCAACAGCTGATTGTCGGGTATCTGGTGTGCATGTGAGGGGGCGGGAGATGCATGTGCATGTGCAAAGCCACATTGCACATGGCGTGCATGTGGGAAGTCGTGCGCACATGTGCAGGGGGCATGTCCCCCCACTGAGTGCACTGCCTTCTGGGTGCTGGCATGCGTGCAATTTTCAGAATGGGAGCCCAAAAAGGTTAGCCACCACTGGATTAGAACATAGCAAGTCTCAATAAAGAAAATGAACCATGGATCCAGGGGTGGGATTCAAATTTTTAACAACTGGTTCTGTGGGTGTGGCTTAGGTGGTGGGCATGGCTTGGTGGTCATGTGACTGGGAGGACGTGGCTTAGTGGTCATGCTATTGGCTGGCGTGGCCAACTCAATATCACTCACATCGAGGCACGCATCTCCTCGCCTGGCCTCTCATGACTGTGGGGATGCTGCAACATTCCTAAGTGTGAAAATGGTCATAAGTCACTTTTTTCAGTGCCATTTTAACTTTGAATGGTCACTCCACACAAGCAAAGCACCAGCAAAGGAGGGGAAAAAACTCCAGAGAAGTTCCTGAGACAGGAAGTCTAGTCCTGCCAAGAATGTAATAAGGGTTAACGGAGAGGCAGTTTCTGTAAGCAACACCAGAATGTTTCCTTCCTGCCTTCCTTACAGGATTAGGCCAGTAATTTTTTCTAACAACCGGTTCTCCGAACTGCTTAGAATGTTAACAATCGGTTCTAGCAAATAGGTGCAAACTGGTAGAATCCCACCCCTGCATGGATCATCCAATCATTCATCAATATGAATAGTATAATCAGCTCAAACTGATGAAAATTAGGGTAGTATTGCAGTTCAAAGACGACCAACCCTGGCAGGTAGAAAGGAAGCATGGTTCTGCTAAGTATTTTATAAATAAGGCAGGAATGCATGATTAATTATAACAGCAAATTCCACTATAACGAGCAACAATAAAGACGCTAGCATTGTTCAGTCATTCCATGTTTTCTCAAATGTGAGAAAAGATCTTTTCCAGGGAACCAGAGATTGCTACCATATTTCTTTGCTTAATCATCTCACTTTAAAAATAATCCTACTGGAACAAAGTGGTTCCCCCTCCAAAAAATTCCTCTTTTTAACGTAATGGGTACAAAAGCAGGATTACTTTAATTTAGGGAAAGACTACCACCACCAAAGCAAATGATTCTGTATCATATAACAGATGGATTAAAGCTTAGGAAAAGTTTTAACAGAGTATTTTACTTCTTAACTAAGATATGCCTATTTTGAAGTCTGTTATAGGATTTTCCCCCACATCATTATCAAAGCAACATGAAATTCCAGGTAACACTGTGTGTTGGGACGGAAACTATGTAGAAGGGCTGTATGCGTCACACACTGGCCACGCCCACATCCGGTTTAGCAAAAGGGGAAAAAGTTGTAATATGTCACGTGACACCGCCATGATGTGAGTTTCGCACCCCTGCTATGTAGCTTGAAAAAAAAGGATATTTAAGGGATTCATGTCATCATATTTTTGTGCATTTTAGAGCTATGCAGCACTTGCTTCAAAGGTGAAAAGTTGCTTTGGGCCTACACAGGATGCACGTTACCTCTCATCAACTCCATACAACCGCTGCACCTTTTCCTGAGATTTTATAGTTTTGACAGCGCCACGCAACTCAAAAATATTTTGATTACAAATGAGAATGAAATGAATATTTTACAAGTCACTGTGGACAAATATCAAACAAGTACGTTGTCTGCTGTTCTTCCCTGTAGATTTTATCCTGGCACAGAAATAACTGAAATTTATCCGTTTAAATGGGCAAGCAAAGGCTTCAAAGCTCTCCAATGCAGAAGCATTTCCAATATTATAATTAGACAGCTCTACTTGTCCTTGTTTTTGTGGCACCATTTTTACAATCTCTTTGTATCTGGCAATCAATTTTCAAGTTGAAAGCACACTATAATTTATTGAGTAATGACTATATGTTAAAATGATGGCTTATTAAATTTGTTAACCAATTATATCTTAAATGTGTCCAGTTACAGTGCACAGTATGCTATTCTCTACATTTGTGGAGTCAGAAATCAATTGCTGAACATAATATAGGTTCAAAGCCCTAAGTCAATAGTGAACAATCATGCTTATTTGATGCAACAATTATATTTTAATCTCTCTTGGTCTCCTCTTGCCTCTTTCTCTGCTAAACACTGCTTTTATGATAAGTCTATATACAAAAAACAATTTGCTTTATGTAGCATTTGCTGCAAATGCAATAGTAGAATGAAAACCAATTCTCATAGAAATAGCAACTGAGTAATCTTACTGCATATTATAAAGCTTTTATTTTTAAGAAAAACAATGTGGGAAAAAGACATTGCAGAATCATTCTCACTTTAAAAGTAACAAAGATATATCACCTTAAGAACATTTTGCACCTCCATTTGAGAACTTTCATTTGGAAGTTCAAACTATCTAAAAATTCCTGTGATTTTTTTTTAAATTTAAAACGGACCCCCAGGATGAAAGATGTTTTGCTAACCTAACTTCAAAAAATTGAAAGAAATAAGTGTTATTAATTGCAATAATAATGTAGAAGTCAAGTATAATTGCTGTGCACTGGTTTTTCGTTTCCTTGACATTTTTATGTATAACATTACTTTTCCAATACTGTTATTATTAAGATGACTTAATAGGATTGAAACATTTATGCATAAACCTGCAATAGAGTTGATGTATCAGTGATATTTAAATATTGAAAATGAAATTTAATTTCCAAATTTTTTTAAAAAAAGTTAAATTATTGATGGTACAACTGGGGTCCCAAACCCTTGGTTCATGGACTGGACCTGCTCCATGGCATGTCAGAAACCAGGCCATGCAAGCAAGTGAAGCCTCATCTGCGGGATGCATGCAGGATGTGAAACCACACCCCTTTGGTCCATGGAAAAACCTCTCTCCACAGAACCAGTCTCTGGTGCCCAAAATGTTGGGGATTGCTGCTGTACAATGTCAAATTTAAGCAAATGATATTGATATATTGTCAAGAGTTAGTTATAATCTTATGATCGTGATAATCACAGGCCATCAATTTGTTTCAACTGTTAGCAAACACATTCTACGTAGTTAACCAAGAATACAGTATTTATTGGGAAGATAACTATTAAATTAATTTAATAATTAAATTCAACATATTAAGGCTTACTTTGTCTGATGCAGAGTTAAAATTTGCAGTTTTTAAAGTCTGCTTCAAAAATTCTTCATAGATAAAATATTGCACATTGATGGAGAAAATTAACACCTGATCCAAAAGGTATTATTTATTTTTAAAAAGCAAATCTACTCAAGTAGTTAAATTAAGTTAAATTAAAACTCAAATCTCTATTGTTACATGAGCAAGGGGAAAAAGTGAAAGGATGAACGTGGAAGAAAATAATCTGATCTTGCCATCTAATATGTAATGTTGGACTGCTCCAGTACATCATTATAAAGTTTCATCAGGATCATGTATCTTGCCAAGTGCAGCTGCCATTTAATTTCAGAAAATACATGGCTACTTTATAATGCTCCAAGTAGGTGCTATATTTATGTTTCTGTCCTCTTCAAAACACCTTTGGATGTTGAAACCAAAGTAATACTACAGTACAGTATAAGTTTTCTTGATTCTCACCAACAGGTTCATTACTGTGTGTCATATACAATAATGCAGAAAAATATTGTAACAAAACAGACCATCACGCGGTGCAATGCCAACACTATTTGAAACGTGTGATTTCCACTGCTGAAATATCTTTTGTTCCCCTGTTTATAAGCCCTTATATCTTGCATCATAAGTATATAAATATGCCCTCTAAGGTTGAAAACCATTCTAAAAGTCACTAAACTCTCAAGCTATTGTAAAGGTGAACCATTTATCGGCCCTAGTACAAAATCAATCTGTGGTACAATTTTGCAAGCTATAGAATACATTCAGAGTGGGTAAAACCAAACATTTTGTGGGTTGAGGAAAGTAAGAGGTAAATTCTTTTGTGTAAGCTTTTGTGATTCCCGAAGAAAAGTAATCAACAATGAAGTAGTATTGCATGTGTGTGCATTTTGGACTATTATTCTACAAATCATTTTGAAAACATTCAGTTCCAACTGAAACCATCAACTATCAACTTCTTTCTCTATATCCACTTTCAGCATCTATTCTGACTGACAGTCTAAAATAAGAATCGGAAAACACAAGGAGTTAACAATTTGTCACATGATTACCATTACAATTTCATCATTATAATCATCTAATATATTCTGCAGTCATCAGTGAGCATTGTGAATATTTTCCCCCATTATTAACCTCTTATAACTTGGCCAAAGTCACCCGTCTGGTTTTCATGCCTTAGGGAGGTCCAGAACTTAGTTTCCTACCTATGAAGTTTCTAGACCAGCATCTTCAACCCAGGACCAAACTACCTCTGTAACCGTCCCTCTCTCTATTTTGTTTATCAAATGCAGTTTTGTAGACATATGTGTCCAAATGTGCAGTTTTTATAGATAATATCTACAACAATGTACAACTTTTTCTGTGAGCATGACCTACAATCTCTTGGTCAATATAATTCTTTAGTTTTTAAAAACACAATAGTATAAATTCTAATAAGAATTTAGTCAATGTGGATGTTCAGTTTCCATAGAAATTGACAGTCCTTGTGACTACTTCCTTTCTGTCTGGAATATTTACCCCTTTTAAAGCAGTGTCCTTTAGATATTCACTGAAGACTTTGTATCTTCTTCCTGGCCTTCTTTGTGTGAACATTATGAATAAATGGTTTTGCTTTGTGTTGCCTAGGACAATATAATGATGGAATGAATGGATCATTTTTTTTCTTTCTATAGAAGCTGTGCAGCTGACTGAAAAATTGCAGTAATTTTTATATAGTGGTTAGAATGACTGTTTAACCCTTATAATAAACTTATACAAAATGAACACAGATGTTGATGCATTTATTAAGAGACTAAGTAATTACATGCACTCAAGTATCTAATGTGAAAATGAGCTACCAAAAATCTACAAAAGACAGCACTGTAATTATTAGTGCTAGTTCTAACCACCTGCACCGGCTCAAATTACCTAGACAGGACATAAAGTTTAGCAATTCTGTTCCACCATCTTCTGCATAACAGTTATTTGCACTGGAACAAATTCACCAGTTAAATATAAGACACACAGATCTAAGAGTAGATTGAAGCAATGTTGCTTATCCTAAAACTTAGAGGCAAAAAGCCTAACAGACTTATGAGATGGTCATATACTATCTACAAGTCAAGACAATACATTCTTTTTAAAAAGTTGTTTGAATCTTTTTTTCCCCTCCTCAGAAGAGCATGGAACAGAAATATATCTTTTTGGAAGTTCTCTAGCACTGATTAGCGAGATTGATGGAACTCAAGGAAAGTTTCTCAAATTTTATACAATTATCAGAAAATTCTGAGGACCTTATGTCACATTTGAAAAGGGATGTGACATATATCCAAAATCACTTCAGTCTCCTCCCTTAAAAACAATTGTTTTCCAGATTCTGCTCTGGAATAAACTACTTTCATGAAATACTTTTCTCAATAATTTAAAATGTTCCTTCTTCCCTTTTCCATCTTTTTCACCTATGGATTTTTCCATAAACAAAAGCCTACCAAAATTTTAAATATTATAAGCTTGAAATATCCCATCCCATCAATGCAATACATAGTAAACCTTGATTGCTGTCCAATGTGCTGAAATTATTCATATTGGTTTGTTCAGGCAGTAAGATATGAATTTAATATTCCTGATTTTAAAAACTAAATTTTTAAATGAACAATTCAATATATATTTATTTATAGTTTAGATAAGATTTAAAATTCTTTTGATGTAAATTAAGGTACATATTTCAAAGTTTGCTGTTCTTCAAATCAATTCAGATCTTATACGATTCATTCAGATTTATTCTACTCAACATTCTATCAAATGAAAAAAAAAATCCAAATGTTTTATCAGTATTTTATTATATTACCCAAAATATTTTAGACATGTACTTTCTTTTTAAGTCTCAAAAAAATTTCCCCATTCTTTTAGTAACTGTTGAAAAGGATTAAAAATCTTAAATGCTTTATGTTGGGAAATCTAAATAAACCATTGTTCATACACCTATAATTTATCCTACATTATGTAACTTTTGGAGTACTAATACTTAACTCCATTTAATGCAATTCCATCTCGCAAGTTAAGATAAGAGATAATAACTCTCAACCCCCTTTATTACTTTTCATCATTTCCTTCTGCATGGTAGGTAGCTAAATTATACAAATTCTTGAAGTATAATTTCTTATGCTAAGTTTTGGAAAATTTAATTTTCAGTCACCAAGTCCAAATGCAAAATATAAATGAACAGCCATATTTCTTAGGGAAGCATTTGGCTGAATAAGTCTTGTACAGTTTTCAGACTACTAAGACCTACAAACTTTCCAATCAGTATTTTATATGCAAACTACATCATTGTATTATTCACATTGGTGAATTTTGTTAATATTCATGTACCAGAATATATATTATTTACTTTTCAAAAGACACTTTAAAGTGTTCAATCTACAGTAATTGATGTTTGGTCTCATTATTAAGCCAAACAGTTAGGAGAAAAAAATGTTGCAGTTCATAAAAGAGCAGCAATTAACATTTTCTTATTTCAGCTCCATCAAAGGATGTTCTACATTTTGCAAGAATAATAAACAGCACACATATACAAACACACAGAAACACAATGGGTTGGGGGAGGGAGATCCAAAAAAAGAGCGAGAGTACCAAGAGAGATAGAATATGTGCAAAACTTAAGTGTTCATTAAATAAAGTTAAGCACAACTATTTTGAGTATCAAATTGTTAAAATGGTTATGTTTAAGAGTAAGTTGAAAACTGCATGGCAAAGATGGAAACCTAGTGGGGAAAGGGTACAGAGTAGCTTAGATTTAAAGGAAACTTACCCAGGAGGTTTCTCAATGAAAAGATTTTTAATTTGAGACAAAAGTTTTCTAAGAAAACAATCTAATCTTCATGGAAACACACATGATAAATTTTATTCTCAATTTCTTCAGATCACAGTAAGTTCCATTAGGCTATTCAACATTCTTGAGAAAGTAAGCAAATGCCTTTGTTTGGGGACATAACACCTCCCCAGGCTTATTGTACAATTTTCATAATCCAGGTCTATGGTGACTGGGATTTTTTGGGAGGTCAATATATTTTAATGGCACCAAGTTAGAGAAAGCAGTTTAGAGCATAATCCAAGCATTTTCAGTGTAAAAGATTTATTTGGAAGACAAATTTATGTGGAAAGAATTTCCTGATGATACAAGTTTAAGAGCAATTAGAAAACAGAAATCTAGATTAGGCCTTCACTTAAAGACAGGAATGACAGGAATATTAATATATTCCCTTTTTATGATATATATTTTAAGAGCATGGAAACGTGAAACGGAACAGTGACAATGAGATCATTTATGCCAATGAAAACATCGTGTTTTAAATTGGTCAAGCTGGAATCTACTGATGTCACCCAAATAACGGAAGACATTGGAAAACATGCCTATGGACGTTCTCTTTCATCCAGGTCAAGTAAAGGTGCTTTTTAAAAAAGCAACTGGATTTTGTTTTTCCTTGAAGACATTTTGCTTCTCATCACTTCTTCAATTCTGACTGAATGGTGGAGAAGGGAAGGATTTATAAATAAGGAGTATAAATCTTTCTATCTTCCACCATTCAGTCAGAACTGAAGAAACTTCTTGGATGATGACCAAAATATCTTCAAGGGAAAAAACCCAAGAAAGTCCAGTTTCATTTAAAAAAAAAAACACCTTTGGAACAATAAAAAAAAAAAGAATCTCAAACTATGTAGCCTCAAGCATATTCCAATAAGAGTTTGAAGGGTAAGAATGAAGCAACTCATCAATTTTCAATTATAGTTCTATATTAAAATAAGAGCGCATAATTTTATTTAAGCATTCTCTAAAACAGTTAAATACAATGCTCTGTTAAAAATACTCCTCTGTGTGAGACAGCATGAAAAAAGACTCTAAACCTGCAAATATAAAGAATAAATTGAGATGCAGCTTAGAAAATTGTGTAAGGTAAATTATAATCTAGCTTGAATATGATTTCTTTGTCTTTGAGGGTAGAAAGGGGCTAATTCTCTGAAAATGTGGGAGTCAAGATTTTGGCATCTTTTAAAATAAAGGATGTGTAAAGGCTTTTTATATTCCTGAACTAAACTTAATTCTAGATTGAAAATACAAAACATTCTCTATTCTTACTGATATTGTACAGGCATCTTTGTAGTTCAGTGGGTAAACAACTGAACAAATAAGAAATTCAAAACAGCATATGATAGTCTTGTCACACATTTCTTTATGGATGAAGTTTATCAAAACTTGTCATTCCTACAAAAAAGAATAGCATTAATTTTCAAAGTTTTGTTGTATTATATTTCTAAATCTTCCTGAACTACTTCTGCTGTTCCACCATAAGATCATATAGTATATTGTATAGTTATACAAGCAGCCCAGGCTTCCCAATTAACTACCACCAACATCCCTTTCAAAATAAAATGAGGAAGAATTTTTATTTGAGGAATGCTCTAGTGTCCCATATTTTAATCAATACTAATTTTACGAACCTCATACAGTTTACGTGTATCAAGTTACTTATGTAATTTGTAATTACATATTACCTATGTAAATGTATGGTAGGGTATTAATTTTTATTCAATCAGGATCAAATCTGTATAATTGTTTTATTAATGGCTTCTTTCTTAGATACTCTTTCCTTTAAAGTTGATTCTCAGTAAACAAAACTCTGATATTTTACAATCATCAGTACTTTTTCAATATCATGACTATACTTGGTCTATCTGGAGAAAACAGCTTTTTTTTTTTGAGAAACGTAAGAATATTTGTAGCTGAAAACAGGACTCATAATCTCTACATTAGTAACAAGCCAATTGGCAGTTAAGAAAATTTAAGTCATGAGTCAGTAAATCACCTATTTTATACTAGCAGCATAAATTGCTGTCTGGGATTGACAAATAAATCATATAAACTATGAAAAAGTGTTATAAAAAGGACACCAATAGAAAACCCATGAAATCTTCCTCTATTAAATATTTCCATTTGTTTAATTCTCCGTCACATTCATTCACAATTGAAAATGTATGTTAAAGGTCAACTGGGAATGTTTACAAGACAGCATAATTTAAAAAGGCAAGCAGCTTCGACTCCTCTCCACATATAGTATTAAAGCCTTCAACCTGAAC
This sequence comes from Pseudonaja textilis, assembly GCF_900518735.1. The sequence continues at coordinate 21,795,686 of NW_020769320.1, read as the reverse complement.
CCCGTTTATAAATTCACTGCTACAAAACATGCTTTATTTATAAATATGTCCTACTATACAGTGAGAGGATGAGGGGGGGGGGTCTTTTTTTTTCTGGAAAAGAAACGAAACAATGGGATGAGAAAAAAAAGGGACAACTCGGAAGAATAATTGTGCATTTCAGAAAATGTGGTCGACTGATGCTATTGCTGTCTGAAGATATTTTGATACAATGAAGATATTTCGATAACAATGAAGATATTTCGATACAATTCTCTTTCGAGACATTTCCCCTAGTCTATGGAAGAAGATGCTGGGTTGACTTTGAGCATGCCATCTAAAAAACACAAGAAAGAATAGCCTCTATTGTTTGCAGAATCAATGGGCTGTTTCTCCTTCTGTGTGCCCCGCACCCCGCTTTCCTGCAAAAGCGCCCTTTCAAAATGTACAAAGCTGACAATTCACATTTGTTTTTTTTTTTAGCGTTGGTCCCCTGCGCAAGTGTGGCTTATTGCTCCCCTAATGTGGGGAGGGAGTTTGCATTTGAGAAGCCTCTATCAGGAAAAGGGCAACCCAAACCAGAGAGAGCATTTCAGCACACTTGCACAACCCGCCTATTGGGTTAAGAAGAGATCCATCTCCATCCTAATCCTTCCTGTTGAGTCAACAGGGATGGTTCCACCTCCTCCCTCTCGCCCTTTCAACCACGAGTTGTCCCTCAGCCAAAAACCAAGGGCTCCTTGTTCCTCCTCCTCCTCCTCTTCTTACCTCGACTTCCCTGTTCTTCTCTTTGTTTCTACCTATGGAACTTCTCCCATTGCTGGTCGTCTCCTGCGCTGGGATTACCGAGATCCGCCGGAGAGGCATTGGGACCAGGCGGCGGGTTGCCCAAGCCTGATTGGAGGACGCCTTTCGGATTTACTCCCTCTGAGTAGCAGCCCACCTGGAAGACTGTTCATATCCTCGCGTCGCCGAGAGTTCCCCCCCTCACTCCCGCGGTCCTTGGGCGGTGGGGGAAAAAAAAAAAGACAAAAATAATAATAATCGAAAGAGCGATTCCTGTGAAAGGGGAAAGGAACGGGAAGCCAAGCCGCCGCGAGTCGCCCTTGGCCCCGCGACTTGGCAGAAGAGCTCGGCCCACGAAAGGCAGAAGTAAATACTCCGGGAGTTTTGAAAATTCTCCGAAAGGCGCAGAGTTCCTCCGAGTCGGAACTCCGCAGCTTTTAGTCACTGGAGCCACCTCTTCCCCACCCACCTACCCAACCGCCATCCCTTTTTCTCCAGAGCATTGTGGGAGAGACGATTTCAAGGTCTCCGTTACCTAATAACTGTCATGGAAACGGGAGGCGCAGCTGGGTCTTGATTAAAAAAAAAGAAGAAGAAGAAGAAAACGAAGAAAAAAAATAAAATAAAGGCGTTTCTTTTCCTCTCACGGCTTCTCGGGCGCTTCCATTTTTTTTTTGTTTATTATTATTATTTTTGCACCGTCGTTTGAGGGACTCCTCTCTCCTCAGAGAGAGAGAGAGAGCAGGCCAGCCTCAGCCCGTCTCGGCCGGTCTCGCCTGAGGCGCTGGCGCTGCCTTATAAGTAATCAAATTAAGGGCAACCGGCGAAAGGCGCTTAAGCGTCCTATTTTGGAACCAAAGCTCTTTCCCCCTCGCCCTGGCCTTCCACATCATAATCTCCTTAGGGTTCAAAGGGAGCTTTGCCCCGAAGCCGGGGGAGAAAGGAACGCTTCAAACCTAAAAGAACATAAAGTGGTTGTCGGCGAAGGGAAAAAAAAATAAAAATAAAAAGAGCAGCAAATTGCAAACGAGCCTCCCCGGGGCTAACCAGTAGGGGAGGGGAAATAGAATAAAAATAAAAATGAAAAAAAAAATTAACCCTTTCCTTCCGGCCTCTTCAGCAACAGTAAAATAAATAAATAAACAAAAAAATACAATAAAAGTTAAAAAAAAAAATAAAGGACGTTGCCGCTTTCTGGGCATTTTTGAAGAAGGGGAGTCCATGACAACAAGAGAAACGGGGGCAACGCAGTTTTCACCTTGCTGAACACTGAGGCGATTCAAGGAATTTCCACAGGGCAGCATAGTGCCTGGTTTTTTGGGTTTTTTTTAGGGATTTTTGTTTTGTTTTGTTTTTTTGCACTGAATGGGATTCTAATTTGGTGAATTTCAAATCCCGCTGATGCTGGGACAGTAAAGGCCAATGGCTTTTCCCTGCTACGGCAGGGCACCTGGGTCCCTTGATAGACCTTTCCTTTCTGTCATCTATACCAGAGGTCTCCAACCTTGGCAACTTTAAGACTTGTGGACTTCAACTCCCAGAATTCTCCAGCCAGCAGAGCTGGCTGGAGAAT
>NW_020769320.1:21755580-21792948 GCF_900518735.1 Pseudonaja textilis | reverse complement strand
GCTGGCTGGAGAATTCTGGGAGTTGAAGTCCACAAGTCTTAAAGTTGCCAAGGTTGGAGACCTCTGATCTATGCCACCTCACCCTTTGCCCTGCGGTACCCACTGTGGGGCCTTTCTTTCTCCTTGGCTCTTTCATTTGTTTATTTGATTGATTTGATTTGTCAGTCGCTTATAAGATACAGATATAAGAATAAACATAGTTTTGAATACATGTGATGGAGACTTCTAAGAAAAATAAAAAGAAACAGTAGGACAGGCACGTTGGTGCGCTTATGCACCTCCCACACAGAGACCTTTTAGGAAAGGGGTGAGGTCAATAGTAGACAGTCTAAGGTTAAAGTTTTGGGGGTTTGGGGAAGAATCCACAGAGTCAGGTAGAGTATTCCAGACATTGACCGCTCTGTTGCTGAAGTCATATTTCCTGCAATCAAGTTTGGTGCAATTAACCTTGAGTTTGTATCTATTGTTTGCTCAAGAGCAAACAATAATGTTATAATTGAAGCTGAAGTATTCATGGACAGATAGGACATTGCAATGGATGATTTTATATACTATATTTAGATCGGCCCGTAGGTGGTGTAGTTCAAGGTTTTCTAAGTCTAGAGTTTCAAGTCTGGTGGCATAAGGTATTCAATGAGTAGAGGAGCGGAGGACTCTTCTTGTGAAATATTTCTGGACTTTCTCAAGTGTGTTAATATCAGATACATGATATGGGTTACAGACTCATGAGCTGTATTCAAGTATAGGTCTAGCAACTGTTTTATATGCTCTAGTTAGTAGTGTGATATTACCAGAGAAGAAGCTATGTAGGATTAGATTAACAACTCTTAATCTTAAACTCTTAGCTTCCTGTCTCTCAATTAAACAATGTCAAACTTCCCCTAAAAGTTTAATCTATCTGGGTTGTTCTGGATTCCAACAACTCTTTCAACTGAAATTCAACTAACATTTAATTGGTGAGATTCCATTTTTTTTTACTACCGGTTCTGTGTGTGTGGCTTGGTGGGTGTGGCAGGGAAAGGATACTGTAAAATCTCCAGTCAGAGGTGGTATTTGTCAGTTCTCTGAACTACTCAAAATTTCCACTAACGGTTCTCCAGAACTGGTCAGAACCTGCTGAAGACTACCTCTGATACAAAACCTTTGCCAGACCAGTTCTTGAATACAGTTTGTCCACCTGGAACCCACACTGTATATCGGACATTAACACAATTGAGAAGGTTCAGAGGTATTTCTCGAGAAGAGTACTCTATTCCTCTACTCACAATAGAATTCCCTATGCCCCCAGGCTTGAAGTTTTGGTCTTGAACAATCTTGAACTGCGCTGCCTGTGGTCCAATCTAAGCATAGTACACAAAATTGTCTGCTACAATGTCTTGTCTGTCAGCGACTTCTTCAGCTTCAACCACAATAATACATGGGCAAACAATCAATATACACTCAAAGTAAGCAGCTTCAAACTCAGTTGCAGAAAATATGACTTCAGCAATGAGAGTGGTCAACGTCTGGAACGCTCTACCCAATTCTTGTTACAGCCTCAAACCCTCACAGTTTCAACTTCAAACTGTCTACTATGAACCTCACCCCATTCTTAAGAGGTCCTTAAAGGAGGCGTGCGTGGCCACCTCAAAGAAGCACTCAACTGGAAAAGAAAGTGCAGGAAGAAGATACGAAGTGGAAGTTTTGGCTGACCAGGATAAAAAGCAACAACTAAGGTACCCTGGAATTTAAACTTTATAAAAGATAACATCACTCTCAAAGAAGAGTTGGAAGCAGCGAAAGAAAGAGAAAAGGGAAAGTTTTTTACTTCTTCACTCTCCTTCCTCACATTGACAACGAAAAAGAGCTGAATAAGAAATCAGAAAAATCTACTTTGGCACCGATAGATAATTAAGCTGAAAATAACATTTGCCAAAGGGACAATAAAGATTTCTGGACACTAAAAAATCCTTTTTTTTTTGTTATAAGCAGGAAGGGAGAGGAAAAGAATAAGGGCAGGATTTGGAAGGAGGAGACTTCCTGGAATTTAAAAGAATCTAAAGTTAAATCTCAATAAGACTTTTAAAGGATACATTTTAACTGGAACTTTGTAACTAAATAGTAACCCCAGGAAGAGAAGGTGAAAAAAGAAGAAAGCGTAAAAAGAAACAGCTTGTGTGTATTTGGATTGCTTGGTGACTTTGGGATTTTTTGAAATTATATTTGAATGACTAAAAACAATTAGGTGGTTGTTTAAAAAATTCTACAATGGCATCGAAGAGATGTACGAAGAGATGTAACCCGGGATCATGCTACTTTCAAAAAAGATGTTTTATGTTTTTATGCTCTATGTTTTGGTTGTTTATGTTTGTTTTTAAAAACCAATAAAATTTTCAAAAAAATAAAATAAAAGAAATCATTGCCTGACACTACGACCTCCTTCAAGGCAGCCCAAATAAGACTCAGAAAACTTCACCTACTGCCTGAGGGTTTGTGGTCCAATTCACCCATCTGCTGTCATTTTTAGTTCCTCTAGCAACAGAAGACCAGATCACTGAACTCTGAACTTTATTTCATGGCCAAATTTTAGTCAACATTTTAACAGCATTTCACATAATCTCAGCCACGAAGTTGCACTTGAAAAAAAAGAAAGAAGTATTTTATGACATACCCACAGTTCCTTGGACAGGAAACGATGATGGCCACCAGTCCTCTATAACTATTGCTGGCTGCAGTATTTTGCTCTTAAAGGTATGGTCACAGATTTTTGACATGGTGAACAATTTCAAACACTGCCTGTGTCTTCTAGAAGTTGGCAGGGCAGCAGTAACCATTGCTGACCCTAAGCATCACCTCTTTCTACTAGTGGTCCTGTGCCAGATATATCTACCACCACAGACTGGCAGGGATCCCACACCATGCTGGATGCAGCCATAGTGTTTTTCATGCCAAAACTTGACTGTTCAAAAAATCCTGCACCTGGCAAGACAGAATACAAATGCTGCTACCATGGCTTCTATCTCAGTGTTTGCTCTGTTGCCAACTGAGGCTCTCAGTATACTTCTAATAACTGCAGCCAGAAGCAAGTCCTTGGAAATAGCTCAAGAGCAATGACTGCTTACTTTCTTCACTGTTACTGCTTTTGAAATGGTGGCAGTTCTCTGGTGGTTGGTATTGGTGCCAGCCTTGTTTCCTCCATGAAAGGAGCAAAGCTATTTTTCTACAAATGATACTGATTGTGAGTGCTTGAATGTTGACTCTTTTCCATTGCACTATGGCATATTTCCATGGTGTCTACTTAATGCTATCCTGATTGTCTATATCTCACAAGAAGCTGCCAAACTTACACCCACTACTTGATATCAGTGGTGGGATTCAATTTTTTTTAATACTGGTTCTGTGGGTGTGGCTTGGTGGCATGGTGTGGCTTGGTGGGTGTGCCAGGAATGCTGCAAAATCCCCATTCCTTCTCCACCCCAGTAACCTTGATTTCCAGCTCTGTTCTCCTGTGCAAGGCAACCAAAGAAGACCCAGCCAATCAACTGGGACTCAGGAGGCAGAGAATAGATGCGAGTGGGGCCAGTCAGAGGTGGTATTTGCCAGTTCTCTGAACTACTCAAAATTTCTGCTACCGGTTCTCCAGAACTGGTCAGAACCTGCTGAATACCACCGCTGCTTGATATCCACCTTGAATTTTGAATCAGTCGTTTGGTGTTTTTCCTGCAATTGGAATGTGGAACCAGTGGCTTTTCATGGCTTTTCATGGCTTCCAAACATTGTAATGTATTTTTTGCTACTTATCATTACTACAACTTTTTCATCAGTGACTAGCCCAACAACATGACTCCTAGCAATTTTAGGAATCCCATGACAAAGACCAGCTGGCACTCACTGGAAGCTTACAGATGAAACTCAAAAAATTAGAAAATCATGCAAAAGTTCATTTATTTCAGTAATGCAACTTAAAAGGTGAAACTAATATATGAGATAGACTCATTATATGCAAAGCAAGATAGTTCAAGCCTATACCTTGCCATATATATTTCAACACAATTTTATTTAGATCTTCAAAGTAGTCTTTTCCAAGCCTAATTGGAATTGTTTGAAACAAATATAAAATTCTCGGTAATATATTCATCTTGATTGTTGAGATTCTCCCTATTAGTGACAGTTGTAAATTTTCCCATTTCGCCAGATCTAGCGCTGTCTGCTGTTTAAGTTTAATATAATTATTCTCTGTTAATGTACTACATCTTGCTGTCAAATATAGCCCCAAGTACTTGATCTTATTCATGACTTGAATTTTCAATAGGTCTGCCAGTTCTTCCTTTTGTCTTAATAGCATATTCTTTGTCAAAATCTTTGTCTTATCTTTATTTATTTTCAAACCAGCCACCTTTCCATATATCTCTATCTTTTCTATCAATTTTGATGCTGTTTCTAAAGGGTTTTCTAAAATTAAAACCAGATCATCCGCAAATGCTTGCAGCTTAAATTCTTCCTTTTTGATTTTCATTCCTTTTATATTCTTTTCATCTCTAATATTTCTGTTTAACACTTCCAAAGTTAACATAAACAACAGAGGTGATAGTGGGCACCCTTGTCTTGTTCCTTTTCTTATATTAATAGAGTCTCTCATTACCTTTGCCGTTTGTTTATAGTATATAGCTTCTATTGCTTGGATAAATTTTCTAGCAAAACCCATCTGTTCCAACAGTAATAACATGAATCACCAATTCACATTATCAAATGCCTTCTGTGCATCTAGAAATATCAGAGCCATTTGTTTTTAAGGATGTGCCTCATAGTATTCCAAAGTGTCCAAGATTACTCTCATATTGTCTTTAATTTGTCTCTTTGGCAGAAATTCATTTTGATCAGGATGGATAAAATTATTTAAATATTTTTAAATCTTTCTGCCAATATTGAAGCAAAAATTTTGTAATCTGCATTTAGTAAAGAAATGGGTCTATAGTTCTTAATTTGTAAAGGGTCGGGCTCCTCTTTAGGAATAAGTGTAATATAGGCTTCTGACCAAGATTTAGGTAACTTCTTCTTTAACATAACTTCATTCATAACTTCTAGCAATGGAAGATCCAACGGTTCTTGCAATGTTTTATAAAATTCTGGCGGAAGTCCATCTGGGCCTGGTGCCTTTCCATTATTTTGCTTCTTGAGTGCTTCAGTTAACTCCATCATCGTTATGTTGCTTTCTAACATTTTTTCAGTCTCTTTAGGTATCTGAGGTAAATTAGCATTCTGTAAGTACTGCTAGACTCTTTCTTCATCAATATTCTTTTGCATATATAATTTCCCATAGAAGTCTCAAATGATTTCCTTCTTCTCTTTGCTACCATAGCAAACTTGGCCTTGGTCATCTATTAATTGCAATATTTTCCTTGATTCTTTCTTCTTTCTCAATTTGTATGCTAACCATCTACCTGGTTTGTTTGCGTCTTCAAAGTAGTTCTGTTTAGCACTTCTAATTTTCTGTGCTAATTCTTCTTTTTCTATTTGACTCATTTTGTGTTTAATTATATCCATTTTTAGCTTGATGTCCTTTTTCTGTGGCATTTTCTGTAGCTCTTTTTCAAGTCTTTTACGCTCATCCTCTAGGGCCTTAGAGGCTAGCCTTTTCATAGTATTCCTTTTCCTTGTATAGTCTATTATCAAGCCTCTAACATATGCCTTCATTGTGTCCCATACGTTCTGAATTGATGTATCTTCTTTTTTGTTTTCTCGAAAGAAAAAAGCCAATTCTTTCTCCATCCACTGTGTGAAGTCCTTTAAAATAGTATTATTTAATGTCCATCTAGATCTTCTTTTTTGTCCTTTCCATTTAATTGTCATTGGATTGTGATCTGCCCAAGTACTTGTTTCAATATTTATTTCTTGAATGTTAGATATTAATTCTGTTGACATCCATATCATATCTATTCTGGACCATGATAAATGTCTATTTGAGTAGAAGGTGTATTGTTTAGTTTTAGCATTTCTTTCTCTCCATGTATCTTTTTAGTTTATTTCATCTACCATTTTAAAAAAAATATTTAGGGAGAGTCTTTCTGTTTTGTTTTATTGTTTTCTGTGCTGTATAGTCCAATTTGTTGTCTACAATTCCATTAAAATCTCCCATCATAACTATATTAGCATAGTCCAGTTCAATTATTTTCATATGTAGTTTTTTGTAGAATTCTTCTTGTTTGTTATTCGGAGCATATATTGCAATCAGGAGTGTTTTCATATTATTGTCCATTATTTCCACCATTAGTATTCTTCCATCATCATCAGTATAAATCAATTTACTGGGATAGTCTCTTTAATATATAAAACCTCTTTTCTTACATTGGGTCAAGGAAGTAAATATTTTCCCTAATTTTGGCTGTACCAATAATTGTTCATATTGTTTTTTTAATATGTACTTCTTGTAGACAGATTATATCAAATTTTAATTTCTCCAATTTATGAAGGGTTTTCCTTCTTTTAACGGCTGAGTTAAGTCCATTTATATTAATTATAATCATTTTTTCTCTTCCATGGTTATATTTTATAGTTAGGTTTAGCAGCTCTTGTAGATCTTAATTCACGTTGTTCTTTGGCTTCCACCTTTCCACCTACTGCACCTTCTTCTTTTTCAGTCGCCATTTGGCAGTCCTCTTGGAATTCAGTTAATAAGATCTCTTTTTCTGCTTCTTCCTCTTTCCTTCCAAAAAATTCTGTATAAAATAATTCCGCTTTCTCAATTGAGTCAATTCTGTGTCTCTGTTCTTGCTATGTGAACATTAAACCTTCTGGAATCAGCCATCTATAATTCACCTCTTTTTTAAGTAGCAATTTAGTCAGGAATCGGTATTCTCTTCTCATCTCTCTCACTCTTCTGGGTACTTGTTTCAAGACCACAATCTCCTTGTCTTTATATTTCAATGTTTTCTCTTTTGCCACTTGCAATATTTGCGTTTTAATGGCTTTCTTTGTAAATCTGATGTGAACTTCTCTTGGTAAGCTATTTCTCATCGTATATCTTTTGAAAACTCGATAGACCTCATCTATTCCATCCATCATCTTCTCTTCAGTTATTTCCAAAGCTTCGGCCAGTATTTCTATAATTATCTCAGCTAGGTTTTGTCCTTTTTCTTCCTCTACGTTTTGGAATCTAAGATAGTACACCACCCAATGAAATGGAAGAAATTGAACAACCCTTCAAATTCTCAGCTTCCTTCACAATCACATCCAAATCCAGGCACCAGGATCTCACTTATGCCCTTACCTGTTACTTTTTCTTCCCTGCAGTTGCAAAAAGCAGAAAGATTCAGGCCTGTTGCTCTTGATTATCGTGCATCAAGAGGTTATTACTATGGTGGTTGGTCCAATATTCAACTAGTGATGCTGTAATGGATGACTGAACCCACTGAGTTTGCTGGCAACCAATGCATAAAGGAAAGGTTAGTGTATAGTTCTGGGAGAAATACTCTAGTCAGCAAAGGTAATATTGCCCAGGGAAAATGAGAACTTGGAAAAGGTGATGTATCATTGTTAATGTAGATAAGGAACCATTGTTCCCAAAAGGTAGCCTGTACCCAAATGAAAATAGATTCTGGAGTTCAGTAGTTAAATGAATTCAACATTCAGGAATTAACAAAATTATTGCCTACAGCTCTGACTATTTACAGCCATTTTTTATTAACATTACATTTTATTCAGCATAAGGCTCTTTAGATGCTGATTCCCATATTGTAATTCAGTTCTTGTAAACGTTCTGACAAATCAGACAATTTGGAAACCAAGAACTGCTTAGGACAATAAAGAATAAAAAATGGAATTGCAGAACTCCACAAATGGAAGAGCTTTGGGACATGTTCAATGTGTATTTTACCGAACAGTGAATAATCACAGCCAACCCATGCATGTATGGCAATAATGATTATACAGTCTTAAATCTAGCTAGTTCTGGCTTTAGCAATTAAATCACACACAAGAATGTGTTATTTGCTGCTGAACTGAATTTCTAGTTACACATTCTTTAGTAGGCAGAGGACAATGGCTCTATTTGCTCAAGTAATTTCATGCTTAATAGTATCATAGACATTGTGGAGGAGCTATAAAGTGTGTTATTATAATGTTGTTTTGGTATGATGGTAGGATGACTCTGTAAATCGCTAGTAAGAAAGTTATTAATAATAACTTTATAATAATATTTCTTGGCCATACTAAGATCCCATTGCCATTCTTAGACAATGAGAATGGTGGATAGCAGCCCTTAAATGTTTGATATTTGGTGTTCCAACTGCTCCAACAGTTAGTTTAAATAATAATAATTTGAGTTTTCTACTGGTCATACCATCATTTGTTTTATGATTAGGCAAACCCTCCAGCATGACACATTTTCAGAATTTAAAATGTTTTCAACAACATCAAGAAGCTTTCTACTTTTGTTTATGAGCATAACATAATTTGTTTGACTTTATAACTCTGTAAATATTAGTAAAATTCATCAGTAATACCTTTTGTTCCTGTAGACGTTGACATGTCTGCAGAAGTTTATAATAACTTGTATTCACTTTTGTTTAGGTAACACAAGTTAGGAATATTATACATATTTTGTACACCTGTCGAAATTCTCATCACAACTGGTTTGTACCTGATATTATATAGCATCAATGTTTCTGTTAATGGGAAGAGGGGAAAAAAATACAAAGATAGGCCCACTTTTTTTTTCTTTTAAGGTAGTTTAAATTAACAGCCTATTTGAGTTAATGAAAAATAGTATTTTATTTTTTATATATTTATTGAACAGTAAAAAGCATTATATAGTGACTGACTGTGATTTCAGGGGAGGTTATAGAGGACCATGTTTAAAATCAAAATAACCTCCGACGTTTAACATGTGGAAAATGAAGATGTTCCCACTTTGTTTATGACTTAAATTAGCCTTTTTTTGGACAGATATGCTTTTTTCCCTGTGTACATTATCTTGAAAATAAATTTTGAATAGAAATTACATCTTACTCACATTTTAGTCCAGTGTTTTTTAAATCAAAGCAGTTAACAAAAAGGAATTCCTCAAAGAAAGTGAGTTATGGAAAAAATATTTTGGCCTCTTCTGATTATTCTCTATTTCTATACATTCTTATTTTTCTAATTTGTAAGCCTGAAGACATTTGTTCTTTGTTCTTTTTTTGAAATTTAATCATGCATTAGTTAGTGATTCTTTTGAGGGTTTTATAAATAATAAATATTAGCAACTAATATAATATTTTATTCTATCCATAGATCAAAATATAGAAAAATATGAGTATATTATTATTTATAAAGTAAACTAGTTCTTCAAGCAACACATGTTTAATTTTTTAATTGGGTGTGTCAGCTGGTGCTCCATTCAAAATCCAAGAAAGAAATACTTAGACTCTTGTAATTGAGAAAAGATATCTTTTACTGGAAATCAAGCAGTAGCAACAAGAGAATTCTGAATCTGAGGAAATAGGCACGTACATCACATATATCAAGGGACTGAAATGTTCCCACCCCCAATAGTTCAAATGGTTCTTCCAATTAAAAGTTGTGAACCTCATCATGTGGACATCTTCAGGTGGCGATGATTAGTTGACCTTGGCTTACTCAGATAAAGGTTTGCAGTTGCGCAGAGAAGAGAAAGCTAAGCAAGAAATAGAAACCCTCCTCAGTTTATACAATATTAGTTATTAACACTTTTCCCCCTTCCACCCCCCATTACTCATGACAGCCAGAAAGAAGCAAAGATTGTTGAGAAATGGACAAACTAATCCTAGCCCTAAAAAACAAAGAGTCTTCAATATATTATAACAACTGAAATTCCTGGTATAAAAGGTTAGACCAAAGATAGATCGTGTATTATAAGGTATAAAAAAAGAATGGGATAAATTTATTTGAGTGTAATCCAAATATAGATATGGATAAGATTTGCGTATATGATACAATTTAAGAAGAAAAGATCTTACAAACTGCCGAAAAGGAAAATGTTTTTAAGTGTTCACCCTCCCTTCTTTCTTTTTCTTTCTTTTTCCTTTCTTTTCGCGTTTCTTTCTCTCTTGCTTGCTTTTTTCTGGTTTTGTTATTTGTGTATATGTTGTAGATTTGTTTTTTTAATTGTAAAATTAATAAAATTTGTTTAAAAAAAAAAAGAAAGAAGCAAAGCAAAGGAAGAAGATTTTGAAGGCTGACATTCGGCCCTCCTAGAAAAAGGCTGACAGGGCGTATGACAAAATGTTCAGCATAACAGAAAGACCATTTAATAAATCAATGCCAATAGCATCTGAAACCATACAATTTTGAATAGCAGCTCCAGAAGCAAAACAAATCAACTATGCAGAGGAAAAAAATAACACTTAATTGCATGCTTAAAAATGGTAAAGTTACTACCACTATAATACTTCTGAACAAGGTGCTTCATGAATAGGCCTTCTCTTCTGGTTTTCAGCATCTCCAATTCACTTAATATTTGAAGGCAAAGGCATCAAGGTTGCAGTAGATTCATAAATTTCACACCTAGTAGTATTACTAAATCATTCTTTTAATGATCCTTCAAAATTATGACACTGAAAAAATTGACTTATGACTGTTTTTCAGAGTTACAATCTTTGCAGCATCCCCCATGATCGTATGAAATGTTTTCAAACTGATTCATACTTATGATGATTGCTAGGTTCTGCAATCATGTGATCACCTTTGGTCAACTTCTGACAAGTAAAGTCAATGGGGAAGCCAGTGTCAGCTTTGGGAGCCATATTAGTACCAGAAGCTTCCACGCTGCCGCATTCCTGTGCCTGGGAAAGTAGGAGAGGGGGAATAGTAGAATGTTGGTAGTTAGACATAATAGCATTCTTCTCTTCGGTCAAGGTCATGTTATTCCTGCACCTGCAGGAGGAGTGGTTGAAAGGATGTCTCTAGCTGGAGTGGATGGTGATGGGACCATGCAATGGGTGGAGGGGTTTGGTTTTGGACTTTTGAATTACTAAGGTTAAACCCGAAACTCTCACATTCGGGTTTTCCAGATGTGCCAGTATACCTACTCGAATAAAAGGAACTTTGAGAAAATGCCTGTCTCTGAGTTTGGAGTTGGAACCCTGAGAGCCAGATCCACTTAACAACTACGTTACTAACTTATCAACTGCAGAGATTCACTTAACAACTGTGGCACAAAAGGCATAAAATGGGGCAAAACTTACTTAACAAAGGTCTCACTTAACAACAGAAATGTTGGGCTCAATTGTGGTCATACGTCAAGGATTACCTGTATCTTGTAGCGTCCAGTGTTTTTTTAAAAAATATATTAATTAATATCAAAGAACCTGAAAAGGAGCATTTGTCTACAGTAGGTTTTTGTTTAAATGTAGTGTCTCAGGTAATAGATTCCTGAGTGAATGGGAGTAGAAAATACATATGTCTCAGGTAAAATTGGAAGAGACTTTGGAATATATACCATGAGACCTTTCTATGAAAGAAAAATAGCTTTCTGTCTGAATCTAAAAATCAATACATCTCTAAAAGTGTATTTATTGCATTGTGACAGCAATGTCTTACAAAATCTTTTTACCAAGGGGGCTTAACATACAACCATGTCATTCTTCAATAAAAATATTTAAATGAAAATGTGTCAACAATATTTCCCTACTTGATCAGGGATTAGATACAGTAGGTAGGCAACTGACAAAACAAAGCTAGGCTCTATTCCATCTAAGCAGTAGGTGTTTAAATTGGCTGTCGCCTGCCTGCCAGATTTTAAAAGCAATAAGATCAAAACATTTAACAGTTAAAAGTTAACACCAGTCAGGTTCTCTGAGAACATTAGCGCTTCCAAATGATGATGGCTTCTAAAAATTTAATACAAGTGTTTCTAAAAGGATCTTCCTGCTTAATTTTATCAGTCCCAGTTAAACTCTATGATAATTCAAATGGCCACATCAAGATGTCATGCTTTGCTTGATCTATTTCGTTGGTGACATTTAAAATATCTTATCATTTAAAAAAAATTTCTGCAGAACTTTGACCTGAAAAAACAAGCTCTTTACTTTCTTTAGTATGCCTCTGATTCACTTAGGCCCAGAGGAATTGTTTAGAAATAAAAAGACTGTAGGAGGTAGAAATTCTGCTTTCCAGCTTAAACTGAAACAAGAAAGGAAGAAATTGATGGATAATAAGGAAAGGAAAGGAATGCAATTTAAATTTTTTTTTAGGAAAGCCGAAGAAATGTGAAAAAGAGATTTGGTGACATCGTATTAAAATAGGAATCAACCAGAACCTTGAAGGTCAGATAGGATCCTGCAGTATTCCATATACAATTCAGAAGTGGTATTCAGCAGGTTCTGACCAGTTTTGGCCACCCCCAGCCAGTCACATTACCACCAAGCTATGCCCATCAACTAAGCCACCCCCACAGAACCAGTTGTTAAAAAAATTGAATCCCACCCCTGATTATCACAGACATATAATGGTAATACATGGCCCCAGAATTCTTTGTTTTTATTTAACTGTGGCCTAAATAGATTATATTTCCACCCATTTTACACATGGTGGTCTAGGGAGTCTTCTCCAACACCAGTGTTTGAAAGCATCAATACTCTTTCTATCCTACGTCTGGAGAATTCTGGGAATTAAAGTCCACGTGTCTTAAAATTGCCAAGGTTCCCTTTCTGTAGTGAAAGGTGAAAATGACACCTTTGGTGATCTTGCTGGAATTATATACACTTGGCATAAACTGCCAACCTTCTTCACTAATCCTCCTAAGAAAACACCCCCATTCCTCCGCCACATTTAGGCAACACAGCAAGACTTGAAGGGAATGAGCATCATTTCTCCCTGATGTTAATTAAAGTATCTCATCCTCTTTATGTAGCTTAGAGAATCTTTTCATTAAGCTCCATAACACCTTTTTCTCAGACTTCTGCAGAAGCCCGGGGTGGGGGTGGGGGTGGGGAAATCAGGGTATATTTATTTATTTATTGCACTTCTCCACCACCACATACAAATTACACTTGGCAGTTTGCATAGAATATGAAACAAGTTAAATCTTCCAGAGTGTGATTAAAAATTGAAAGCAAGTTTCACAACAAAGTAAAGCAGTAATTACAGAGAGAGAGAGAGAGAGAGAGAGAGGGAAAAGTAAAAGATAAAAAGATTATTTGTAAGCCTAAGAGAATGGCCTCTGAAAATATCAGTGTTAACAATATTGGGGGGGATGGGACAGTGCAGAAGGGGTTCCTGTGATCTCTGTCAGGAAGCTGTTCCACTGTGTTAACTACTACAGAAAAACAATGTCTTCTACTTTCAGCCTTCAATTCTCTCAGCAATGTAGGTTCATGAGCAATTTGGCTGCTTGGCTGTTCTAATAAGTCAGACTGATGTTAGTTGAAACAGGATGCTCTGAAGGCTTTTAAGAAGAGATTGCAGGGCAGCTGAGGCCCATTACCTGGCTGTGGCCTATTCAGAACTGGGCCATGCAAATGGTTGGATGGAGTATGCAATTGTGTGCATGCACACAACTTGTGCAAGCAGATGCATATGTGTGCATGCATGCAGATGACTGCCAGCGCGCTGCTTTCACAGCCCAGTTTCCCTCTCCTCCGGATGGGCCAAAAAACCATAAAAGTTGGGGACCTCTGGTGGTTGGACTAAAAAAAGGGGTCTCCAACCTTGGCAACTTTAAGCCTGGGGGACTTCAACACCCAGAATTCCCCAGCCAGCAGAAGATCCCTTCCAACACAGTTATTGTTTTATCCTGCAGGTATTCAATGGATACCAGAGAGAATATTCAATTATGTGAGCTCCAATTATTGAGCGTTCTATTTTTCACAAAACCAATTTCCTGATTATAGATACAGATTATAGAATAGTATTTGGAAAAATTCTAACAATAAATACATACATACATACATACATACATACATGTCAAATATATCTTATGAATTAAACTGTACTCACATATTACAACTCTTTCTTGGAAAAAATCTGATGAAAGTCTCCATTGTAATGGCAAAACAAAAACTTTCGCTGTAAATAGAAATGTACAGTTAAGAAAATTAATATAGTATGGTTTTTAAAAACCAAAATTGTTGACACATGACATAAATAAATGCAAAATATAATTGTTATTTTGCCACATAGAAAGATAACCTGAAAAGGAATTAATATTAGGGAAAATGAGACAGAAGTATGACACATTTGCTATTTAATAATGTATTTTTATTCTAGACAATTGAAATATTAAATACCAATAATAATTTTAAAAAATTGTAAGAGACTCAATAGATAAACCAAACAAACAAGTAATTAAAACAACCAATTCATTAGGAAAATTTATTCAGGAATATACATTATGACCAAAGGCCATTAATAAGATAGTAAGGCATATACTGTACGTCAGCTGAAATTTTCTTTTTCTGGCATCATGTGTAGAAGATGACCAGACTGAGACCAAGGAAGGGGTCAAATAAGTCATAATTCATGAGTCCCTTTAAGCCTACAAGCCATCAAAATTCAGCCCAACTTGAATGCCTATCTTATCATTCCCACATTTTCTTTAACAGTCAATTGACCAGATTCTTGTAGAAAGCTTAAGCTTGCATTAAATATTTATTCTCATTTGACTTGCTGAATCTCCCATTTTCCCAAGTACTTTACCTCTTGTCCAGTTATTAAAGACAAAAAAGGGTAAAGAAAAATGAGGAGTGAAAGAGATTACTATGATATAGATACCACATATGGCTTCATCTTATATCACAGGCACTGAGATAATTGATGACTTATAGGTGCTAGAGGTTAGTGGTTATCACAGCTTCTTCTCTTGCTTAATGAAAGGTATTTTAGGAATTGTTTAAATGTGTCAGAGGACTTCAGTGATCTAATATACATATGAAAACTTCATGTAAGACAAGATGCACCTCATCAATCCTATTAAAGGCAACAGGTGTTTGCTTCCTATTAAAACATGCATTACAGAGGTGGTATTCAGCAGGTTCTGACCAGTTCTGGAGAACCAGTAGCAGAAATTTTGAGTAGTTCAGAGAACCGGCAAATACCACCTCTGACTGGAGATTTTACAGTATTTTTCCCCTGCCACGCCCACCAAGCCACACCCACCAAGCCACACCCACCATGCCATGCCCACAGAACCAGTAATAAAAAAAATTGAATCCCACCATTGATGCATTATACTAGATATTGGTGAGATTAGAACAATCGGGACACTTAATGTTTTGAAATGCCACACATGAAATGCTTTCCTTCTTCCAGCTTTGTTTGAATGAGCAATCAAACCAACAAAGAAACAGAAGTAAGTGCAAAATTATCAAGTATTAACATCAAATTGAAAAAAAAAAAAATCAGACAGCACAAGTATTCAAATTCAAGTTTGCTAAATATGTCCATAAAAACTTGACTACTGGGAAAACAACTTTCACTGATTCACCTATTATAGATAATATGCATAATAATTTGATTATTCATCAGAGAACTATTTTTCTAAGAGATAAAAATAGACTTAGAAAACTGTTCAGGAACAAATCATTATGATTCAACTACAAAAACAAATTTTAGTATGATGTAAGAGTGAAGAAGAAATTATACTCTACTGCCTTTAATAAATCTACAAATACAACATTATATTCAAACTGCTTCTGGCAAATAAAACCTGAGTGCTCAGTTCAGTTGAATAACATTTGTAATAATGAATGCAGTGAGTGGATTTATGGATGAAATATCTATAAAGATTGGTTTGAAAAATTCAAATCAATTCACCTCAGTCAAGCCTACCAGCTGTATAAGATAACATAAAATAGAGTTTGCATATATTCTTATTCTAAACCTATTTTTTAAATTAGTAAAATATGATTCTAACAAATAAAATAGAGTATACTTAAATAGTAAATAGAATACTATATAGTGTGATATATGATCTAAGACAGGGCTATCAAACCCACGCCCCCCCACCTCACAGAGTTACACACTGGCTATGCCCACGCCCGGTTTAGAAAAGGGAAAAAACGTTGGAATACATCACATAATGCAACCGTATGCCACTAGTTTCACATCCCTGATCTAAAACACTAGGATATAATGAATAACCATAGATTATAGACAGTTATGAGGTATAGTATATTTAGAAAGACAATTGTAATAGGAGAATATTCTCTAATCAGCCTATGGACATATGGTCAGTAGTAAACTCCACTCATTTCAGGAAGTTGTTTCCAGGTAGGCACTATCTTAGCTGGATTATGTTAAAGAATAATTGAATATTAAATTTTCTCTTGCAAAGTTTAGAATTTTCCTTATGTAGCCAAGATAGGTGAATGATAAAATGAAGAATTTCCTATGAACAGTAAATTCAAAGAAAATTAAAATACATTTTATTGAAAAATTCACTAAAAAGTAGAAGAGAATGTTATACAGTAACTATGGTAAATCTTTTAAAAACTGAATGTTGAAATTTTGACCATCATGGATAAACTGGGAGAAATGAGCACAGGTACTCATGTATTTAATGTAAGGAAGTGTATCTAGTCACAAAAGAGCCATGTTGCATCAAAAACAAGAGCATCTCTGACATATGTTTGAGAAAACTTTTATAGGTTAAATTTCTGCCTAGCTACAGAGATCCCCATATCTTATATTCTAATTCTGGGGGTTTTAGAAGACTCAAAGGCCAAATTAGTTTATTTCCTCAGCTACAGAAAAACCCGTGTAGAGATATTGGCACCAAGAAAAGTGAAAGCATTAAATGAATCAAATCAAACATCACAGGCCTTTGTGCAAATAAATCAAATTTCTTCTAATCAACAGACTCACCTGCACATGCTAATATATAAAACCTTCAGAACTATTGAAGACCTTTGGATTCCTTTGGAGATTTGCTGTTTTCTTACTTTAACTAAACAATGTTTGTTGTTTAAAACAAAGAAACAAACAAACAATGGTTTCTTCCGCAAACCCCCAAAACTTTAACCTTAGACTTTCTACTATTGACCTCACCCCTTTCCTAAGAGGTCTGTAGGGGGCGTGCATAAGCGCACTAACGTCTCTACCGTCCCTGTCCTATTGTTTCTTTTATTTTTCTTATATGTACCCATTTCATGTATTCATAACTATGTATATACTTATACCTGTTATCTTGTACGTGATTGACAAATCAAAATAAATAAATAAAAATAAAATATGATTATTTGACTTTCACTAATTTCAGAAGCTGCTTATTATTTGAATGGGGGACTTCCTGAGAATTGCAGGCTGATGTCTATATCAATAAAACTTTGGGTAATGGCCAAGGAGATTTCCATAGCATCCTTCCAAAAATATATATGCTACCTAATCTCTTCGAGTTCATCAACAAATCATCATCATCATCATCATCATCATCATCATCATCATCATTAAAGTTGTAAGTTGTCCAAAGACCTGCACTGTCCCCACATCTGGAATTTGGAAGTTAATGGAACTCCTGTCATTTTTTTTATTGTTATAGCTGTTTTTGTCTGAATTATTATATTTTATTATGATACTTTTTAATTGTTTACTGGGAGCTGTAAGCCATCCACAGTCTTTCAAATGAAATGACCATAATAAATCTAGATGATGATAGCAATAGAACTTAGACTTATATACCACTTTATAGTGCTTTACAGCCTTCTCTAAGCTGTTTACAGAATCAGCATATTGCCCCCAACAATTTGGGTCCTCGTTTTACCCACCTGGGAAGGATGGAAGGCTGAGTCAACCTTGAGCCTGGTGAGATTTGATCTGCCAAATTGCAGGCACCTGGCTGCAGCAGAAGTAGCTTGCAGTGTAACCACTCTAACCACTGCACCTTCAAGACTCTTCCTAATGATAATAATGATGATGGTTGCAATAGCATTTAGACTCATACACTTCCACATAGTGTTTTACAGCACTCTCTGGTGGTTTACAATATAGAAGCATTATTATTATTTATATATTGCCCCCAACAATCTGGGTCCTCATTTTACCAATCTCAAAAGGATGGAAGGCAGAGTCAACCTTGAGCCCCATCGGGATTGAACTCCAAGATGTGGGCTGAGTTATTCTGCAATACTGCAATTTAACAACTGCACCACCAGGGCTCATGATGATGATAGTGATGACTCCAGAATCAAGACACAAGTCACCAGAAGTTGACTTTACTTTGATGGCTTATTTTTTAAATCAGCTTTTTCTTCTTCTTGTAATGGTTCCATCCTCAGGATACAATCATTTAATAACTTTAAGACTATGCAGAATATATCTCTATATAAATCCATGTAAGAAACCTTGAAAACTTGTTTGTTTTTCAATTGTATTAATTGTGCGCTGCCTAAGGTCTATGATTTAGAAGTATGCAAATCTTAGTAACAGAAAGTTACTTCTAAGGAAATATATTTAGGTCTGCAATCCATGCCTTTTCTTCTTAAACAACTGCTTATATTATCTACTATCTACTATATTTAGCCAATGTACTGTGATCTTAAATAAAAAAATGCAAGTCAGTTGAATATGAACAAAATTAGCATTAAATTTCTTAGGCATCTTTGATGTGGTGAAGAACAATAAGACTGTAGAATAAGATTAACTACATTTACACAATAAAGTGAAACACATTAAATTATAAAAACATTATAGCTCTGCTAAAAAAACTTGGAATGAGAAAGACTATAAAATAAAATTAAAGACTGATAGTGTCCTTTTTTTATATTAAGAAATGGGGATGGGGAATATTTGTAATACGACAAAAAACAAAACTTATTTAAGTTGCAGACTTGCTACTTATAGGAATAAGTTAGCTATGAGAATCCTGGAAGCATGTTCAAAGACTACTGTAGATGATTTCTCCATACCCGATTGGAAGGCTGGTTCTTTCTGACACTTGAGAATCTTGTCTTTAAACTGCCCTTTTAGTAATAGAATGATATTGTAAGGCAGGGATCGCCAGTCTTGGCAATTTGAAGATGTGTGGACTTCAAGTTGCCAAGATTGTAGACCCCTGTACTAAGGCATTGTCCCTTCCAAGGGACAGGAATATAGGATCTAAGCTGATTGAAGCAGATTGAATTTCCTTTCCCTCTCCAGTTTGTGCTATAAGCAGGGGTGCGATTCAAAAATCCCAGCAACCGGTTCACTGCCTGGTTATAGTAGTAGGCGTGGCCATGATGGCTGTGGCCTACTGGAACTTCCGGGAGGACCGTTTTTCATCTTCGCCAGAGTCCGGAGGCTTACCTCGGCCCTCTGAGAGGATGAAAACAGCGTTCCCCAGACTCTGGAGGGCCTCTGGAAGCCGGAAACAGGCCAATTTCCAGATTTCCGGAACTTCTGTTTCAGCCCATTTTTGCCCTCCCAGAACTTCCACACAGACCCTGCACTTACCTGCATCCAATACAGGTCACGTGGGAGGGGCAGGGTGATGTGGACAGGGCCAACCGGTCAGTTCAATTACTGGTTCAATGAACCAGATATGAGTTTAACATCTAGTTTGCGTGAACCAGTTCAAACCGGTAGAATCCCACCCCTTGCTATAAGATCCTGAAAGATGCAACAAAAAAGACTTTTCCCCCTCTCTGACTAGGCCTAAGACATAGATTTTCTGCCCTAGTCAATGAAAGAATTGAAACCAGTAAGGTCAAATTTACAGCAAAGGGATAAGTAGAACAATCAAGCATTCCTCCACGCCATCCCCCATGCTGCTTTGTCATTCTTTGTCATCTTTTTTATTGTTTGATCTATCGGTATAGAAGGTAATGACATTATATATCAGAAATCTTATTGCAGGTAGCCAATTTCTCAAGGACTTGATTGTTTCCAAAACGAAGTAGATCCATTAATTCTGATTAAAAGAAAAAAAAAATGGAAATTATTTTCTTACATGTTTTCTTCAGGTATTTTATTCATTTTTTAAAAAATTAAGTCATCATGTAATTTATATTAGCATTCCCCAAAATTGTATCAAATATCGTGTAGCTTTACAGTGTTAAATATTGCTTTTGAGTCACTTTTTTTTCTCCTCAAACTGCCCTGCTAAACCATAACAAAAGCAGAAGAAAGGAGAAAGTGCTTTTTTCCCTATCTCCCTACAATAATCTAAAGTAGTGTTCTGGTAGATAAAAATGTCTTTGGGCTGTTATTTTTAGAGAGGGGGAAAAACACTGTGTAAGAAAGATTGGAAATGACACAAAAGAAAATGAAATCCAAAACAAGAAAGCAAGAAATATTGATTAGCCTTTGTCAAAACACAGTGTATTATATCTCTATATTAATTCCGTGTTATGTATCTCAAAATTTCAGATAGCACAATATTGAAGAAAAATAAACATTGGAATGTTGCTTTGTTCTATAATTCAACTGTGATACAGTCAAAAAAAGACGGTCACTTTTTAGCAGAGCTGGGTATTAACTATTTGGTTCACTAAGATGTCACCTGCCAAAAGTTTACACCAATGAACACAGCATTGTTTTAGATTTCAAGCCAAGAAATTTCATTGTGGTAATAATGAGGAAAAATGGTTTTGATGCCTCTTCATTCTGAATCCAATTAGTAGTGAGATTTGAGGTCACTGCCGGAAGCTGTAAGGATGTAGATCCTTTATTCCAGTGATACCTTTGCCACTGCTATATGCTTCAAAAGAGAACTTTTCATTCCTTTCTTTACGTCTTATTGAACACCTTCCCTGGGATTCAGTTCTTAAATTAAGTTAGCATTGCTGAGAACTGTCATCTTTAAACTAAATCTCTAGATGGCCCAATTCATTCAGCACTACAGCAACCTGACAAGTCAGATTACAGTGTAAGCGTGAGGCATTTTGTTTTCGCTATTTTTTTATGCCTGTTATCAAATCAATAAACAGTAATACTCTTTGAATGCCTTCCTTATTCAAAATTAATGATAAAGTTACGACTTGAGAAGAGGATGTGCACTTGTATGCAATTATTTATTCTTTTTTTGCCAGAACTTATACAACGGATTCTGTATGTGTGTGCAAATATGCTTCTAATCAGATTTTATGAATCTTAGAATTGTAGAAGGCTATGTAAACCACCAACTTTGTTCTCAACGCAATCCAATTTAAATCAACCCAAAAAACTGACATTCTAATCTCCACTTGAACACTTTCAGTGAAGATGAGTTTACTGCCTTTCTGGGTAACACCAATATCCAACTTTTCTTGTGTTAAGAAATTTTATCTAACAATCATTTAAGATCTCAAATACATTATTTTGTGTCCTATATTTTGGAATGACAAAGAACTAGTCTCAACCCTGCCTTTCAGGATTATATGCAACTCAGATCTTTTTTCAAAACTAAAGATAACCACTTTAACATCAATATATAGTCTTCCTACAGTCTTCCTACAATCTATTTAAGAAGTTACCTGATCCAAACATGGCATAAGAAGTAATGCTAACAAAAATATGCTGAATTCTGGTTGCTATTTTTTTGCTTCTCAAGACAGAGACAAAGTAGACTGAAATTTCTTGGAGTCTTGAACAATATGAACAACCATAATATATTCTATTGCATCTCTGAAATGGTAGGTATTTTAAATTACTAAAAGTGACAGAATAGTTTGGGGCTTATACAAAAGTTATATGCACCGAGATTTTTCACATTTCTGTACCAGTGTAACTTAGGGTTTGGGTTTTTTTTCTTCATTTTTATGTCACCCTTCAACATTAGTGTTTTTTTCCCCTCATTTTTGCTTTGAGAATCTCTTACTATTAATGGAATTCTGAAAATTACTGCACTGTTTTTGAGGTCTTTATAAACCTAGTTGGCCTAAAGTTTTCTGAATGTACTTTTCTATAATTTTGAAGATTGGCAAAGCATCTAACTGTCCCCTGCCCCAATTATCAAGGATTTTCCAAAAATAATAAACGATGGTTTGGTTAGGGCAGGGGTGTCAAAATGGCAGCCTGCTGGCCGGATGCTTCATATGTAGGCCACACCCACCCCAGCTCCAGGAATGGGAAAAATGTCATGAAACATTGTGTGATGGCAATGTGATGCCATAAGTTTGACACCTGTGGGTTAGGGCATCAGTCTTCATAACATGGGATATAACTCATTTTGTCCTAAAGATCTAAATTCATTTAAAGTAAAGTTATATTCCATGACCATATATCTTCGGTATCTCAAACTTCACTTCTGGTCCTTCATTCAGTCTTCACAATAGCTTAATATCACACACACTTTTTCGGCAGAGAACCTAGGATGTAACTATGTATCTTTGCCATTTCTTAGTTATTAGCATTGCTGATTCATTAGTTATGGATTAGTTATGTTGACTATTTTTATTTTCCTTTCATTTTGAACATATCTAAAGAGAAATATCTTTGTATGCTTGGCTTTTGTGTGTGTGTGCTAATCTCATCCTAAAATTTTGACACTGAATCTATAGCTCAGAGCTATCTGCCTGAAATATTTCCTTCCAATCAAACCTCTTCTCGTTTTCATTTTGTTTCTTCTTTCACATGTTTACTAACCCTCTTGTGTAACAACACTGACTTTTAATGTAATCCTCTATTGCTTTCATCACTTAAATCCTTGCAATTGTGTTTTTAGTATCTCTTTCTTTTTGGTAGCTTCTTTTACCATGGGATTCTATTTGTTGATCTTCTGATTTGATTCAAATCTGCTTTTTGGAAATCCAGCAAACGGACTGACAATGCTCAGTTTTGTTTTGCCTTAAAATTAGGAATCCTAGCATTGCATGGGAACTTTCAGATAATATTCCTTCTATTTCCAATTTCATAAGTCAGTTTTCCTTTCCCATAAGTATGAAACTAGATTTGAATTTCTAAATATTTTGAGATACTGATCTCCAAGATAATCCAATATTGAGAAATAAAAGACAAATGTATAAATCTGTTATAAACCAAAATGCAGGATTGGAGAACAAACCAGATACCAAGGATAAAAAGCATAAATTGGAGGCAGGCCACATCAATTCAAGCTTAATTTAGGAACATATCTCTTCCAACCTAGCGGGATCCATAAACTGCCCTGGTGTGTAGATTATGTATAGCTCTTGAGATTACAAATGATCAAACTGTACATTATATTACATTTATAATATATAGTTAGGCATCTCTGGTATTCTATTTCTTAAGTAACTTATGGGGTATTAGACGACCATCTCTGTATTTCAGTTGACAGTATTTGGGACAAAAGACAAAACATAAGGAACTGAGAAATGCTATATTATGAAATGGTTCTTAATAGTTCAGAAAGTTTTCTTCTCTATAAAAATTCAAATTTTGTAACAGAAAAAAACGTCTTGTTGAATACCCTTTGTTCAGCATTTGCAAAAATCATTTTAAAGTAGAAATTAGGCTTTTTGGCTTTATCGATATCACATGCTATTTTAGCTAAGGATAAATTCATAAACATTATTCAGATTACATCACCATGCTTTTGACCATTAATTACTATATAACACATCTTTTTAAAAAACAAGAGTGCAAGTAACTTACGAAAAATGATTACATGACATTGTTTGAAAGCATTACTTTTAAATTATTTTTAAAAGTAAGTAAACCAAAAGATTTGAATAAATTGAACTGTGTTTTGCTAATCCCATTTCTTCTCATTTTCTAACAATTCATACTAAGTTGTGTGTAAAATTAACAGCGATAACAATTGAATAGAATATTTATAAATTTCAATCAAAATAATTCAAAGTAGGTTGAACAATTAAATTTTTAAAGCAAAAAAATAAAACTGTCAGGCCAGGAACCAGGATAGAGTTCAAAAGCACTGTGAGTTTATTCGATAAGCCTGTATGAATCTGATCTAATCATCAAGACAAATTGGCAGCAGATAAGAGTCAACAGATTTCAAGGGGTGAGTGCGGGGTTGACTTAAGTCTCTTTCAGGAGTGGCTGGACTCCAGACTAATGATCCATTTGACTCTGCCCTCAGGCACAGTCTAGTTATCTCCTACAAAAACTGGGACAGGGAAAAATAAAGAGAAAAGAAATATGGAAAGAAAAGATGCAGTATGATTATACCATATGGTAAATATTTTGCACCTTACTTAATGTATTAAAATAATAAAATATTATTAAAAATAATAATATCATATTTATGCTAATCATTATTTTGAATAATAAATTCATACATACTGACTTTTTCATCTTTGTCTCATGTGTATCTGTTTTATCTAGACATTTATAATATATAGATAGATGATTTAATATATACGTACACTCATGCAACTGTGTAAAAAAAATCAATAAAAACAACAAAGTGTCACTCATTCCAGGCAAGACAATCAACTTGCTCTTTGGATATAGAAAAATGAAATGTGGACGCTGTCATTTAATATTATAGCAATCCAAAATCAATCATGGTGATGTCAAGTTTAAATAATCAAATGGAAATGAATATAAATTTCATATATATGCGCCTATGAACACAGTTTAATTTCTCCAGTAAAAATAGGAAACACCTCTGTTAACTTCATACTCTATTATATTTTATATAATTTTCAACACTGAAATAAAAAAAGCCAGCTTGTAAACACAAAAGACAAATCTTGGAAAATACAATTATTTGTTGATTAATTTAACCCAAGAATTCATTAAGGCTAATTTCACAGTTACCATGCTCCTACAAGTCTCAGCCCTGGTTCTACTACAGGCAATCTGAAAATCTTATTCTTACTTAATAATTCCATTTTGAGCCATCAGAATTGGCATATCTTAGTGATTTGATTGTTAATTTTAGTATACCAATATTTAATACTTGTTTTCCACCACAAAGGCAATGGCTGAAATTAAAGCAACCATGAAGGTTCTGAAAATACCTTGTATTAAATATCTGTGTTAAAGCAATTTAGATGCCATTATCTCTGAATCCTGGATGGAACAATTGTGAGCTAAGCCCAAATATTAATTTTATTTATAGGCATTTAATTTTATATTTAGTGAGTGAATCTTTCAGAAACATGTCATGTATAGTATCTTTAATGGGATGATATGAATTAGTTCTTGAAACTTTTTTAAAAATAGTTATTTATTTAGTTAGTTAGTTAGTTATTTTGTCAAGCGATTATAAGATAAAAGTTACAAGTATAAACATAGTTATGAATACATGAAATGGATACATATAAGAAATATAAAAAGAAACAATAGGACAGTGATGGTAGGCACGATGGTGTATTTATGCATGTCTACTACAGACCTCTTCCGAAAGGGATGAGGTCAATAATAGACAGTCTAAAGTTAAAGTTTTTGGGGTTTGGGGAAGAAACGACAGAGTCAGGTAGAGTATTCCAGACATTGACTACTCTGTTGCTGAAGTTGGATTTCCTGCAAACAAGTTTGGTGCAGTTACCTTGTGTTTGTATCTATTGTGTGCTTTTGTATTGTTATGGTTGAAGCTGAAGTATTCATTGACAGGTAGAACATTGCAATATATAATTTTATATACTATACTTAGATCAGACCGAAGGCAGCATAGTTCTAGGTTTTCTAGGTCTAGAATTTCAAGTCTGATGGCATAAGGTATTATTGTGAAATATATCTGGACTTTCTCAACTGTGTTAATATCAGATACGTAATGCAGGTTCCAGACTGATGAGCTGTATTCAAGTGTTCATCTAGCAAATGTTTTGTAGTTCTCTAGTTAGTAGTAAATACTCTTTTCCAGTTGGTTTCTAAGAAGCCAAATATCTATTTTATTTCAATTCAATTATATTTATTTAAAGCCTCATGCCTCAGATGTCATCTAAAATAAGTAATCCCATTTTACTTAAAGTAGAATATTTGGGTTTCAAAGATTATTTTAATTACTCTAAAAGAAGCATCTTAATTTCCTTATTTTATAAACAAATCATGTTTTTTGAGTTAATGCTGGATTTTTATTAATTTGTTCATTAGGCATAACAAAAAATATTTTAAAGCATAGGTTTCTTGACTTCCAGTTTGCAGCACTTTGGGGCAGGCAGGAATCCGCGATCGTGCGTGGTTTCTGCCTGCACTCGCTACTGGAGTGCCCTGAGCCATCTGGCTTCAGGGCTAGCCACCTCCGTAGAAGGTGAAGATAGGAGGGATCTGGCAGGGTCAAGAGATATTGCACCTCTCTTCCCTAGCCGGCTAAACTCCCTTTTCCGAAGGCGGTAGAGCGGCGGTCAGAAATGGCCACCACAAAGAAGCGCTCAGACGGAAAAAGAAAGTGCAGGAGGAGTTAAGAAGAAGTGAAATTTTTTTTGCTGACCAAGACAAAGCAACAATAAAGGTACCCTGGAACTTAAAACTTGCAAAAGATACAACAATGATACCAAAATTTTTTCTATGTATTTTAAATTGATGGATTTTAAAAAATTAAAAACATAGAAAAATTGGATGTAATGGGAAGTTTCTCTGTTCAATTAAGCAGTAAAATGGATTCAATATTTTTAAATGATTTGCACTGCACAATTTTATATACAAAATGGATTGCTACTGGAGAATCATTGGAACTAATATTAATCATTAGAACTACATTCTATCTCTTTTCAATTCATAGTTCTAAAATGATAGACTAGAAAACATTCAAGAATTGGGATTCGATTTTTTTTTTGCTACTTTTCTGTGGGCGTGGCTTAGTAGGCATGGGTTGGCTTGGCGGGTGTGGCTTGGTGGGCATGGCAGGCGAAGGATACTGTAAAATCTCCATTCCCTCCCCACTCCAGGGGAACTGTACTGTAAAATCTCCATTCTTGCCCCACTCCTGGCGGAAGGTTACCGTCGGTTCTCCAAACTACTCAAAATTTCTGCTACTGGTTCTCCAGAACTGGTCAGAATCTGCTGAATACGACCTCTGCTAGAAAAGGAGTTGCCAGAATTTTTCTTTCCACAGCCTATTTCATTATCATTTAAAGCTTTTGAGACCAACTATATTGTAAAAACTAGGGATATTGATTAATTGCTATCCCCTATTCATTGGTTTAAACATGTTGTTTAGAAGAGCTGTGATGTCTTGGCTGTTTACTCAGGCTTTCAGTGAGGAGGAGGGAGATCCTTCACTTACTGTGCTTGTCACCTTTTCTCTTTTGCAGTTTTAGTTGTAATTTTTGTTTGTTTGACTGTTGTGATCTCTCATTACAAGAAATCTCTAAAGAGTTTGATAATAATATGTAACAACCTTAATGAGCTTTGCTTGACTATTTGACTGTTAAGCATCTGTTTGTAAATATTTCTGTTGGCCCATGCAGCACACATATGCTCTGCTAAATATAGACTTCAAGGATCCAGAGAAGGTTATTACATTTTCTCCCCTATCTGATGTACAGCATATCAGCTTTGTTGAATATAGTGCTTTACAATAGTTCTTTTCCACTTATTCTTCCAAATGGAAAACCCTACAATTTGACTTAAAGCTATATTATGCAAATCTCACCCAAGGTATAGAGTTTTTTTTAAAAAAAAACTAAAAACACTTTGGATTAAACACAAAGTATATATCTAAATTTAGAGCATAGTACACTGCAGATCCTCTCCTTTGTCTCTTTACCATGATCCAGTTACTTTTCAATCATCTAGCTGAAATCTAGGTGTTCCCAACTGCATGCTATAGAATGTGGGGCTATTAAGTCCTTTAATAGAGGAATGTGGGTTATTTGCAGACTATTAAGACTTTGTCTGCCTCTAGAATTATATATAGTATTAGTCTATTTATTTCCTTATATTTTGGAGCTCAAATTTATCTCCATAATAGCAATCGTATGAGATAAACTGAGTTAAGAGATAATTATTTTGAACCTTGCTACTCTTTTCTTTTGCTTCATTTGAAGCAAAAAATCTTTGGTGTGCACTCTTCCTTTGCTGTCACACTGTTCATATCTGCTAAATAAAAAATAGATGCGCACAAAGCTATAAATTTTACTCAGTGACTTTTTGGCATAAGACAAATGGAGCACAACTTTGTAATGTGGACTATTCCAGTTCAGTTTGCTAACCATGTCCTCCTCTCTCATACTCCATTTGATCTCCCCTTCCTGTAGTTTGTTTTAAAAAATCCACCATTGCTGTCATGATTATGTATCCGTTAACTAGGCTTTCTTGCTTACCTGCTTGCTTCCTTGATTATACTTACTTACTGACTGACTGACTAACTGACTAACTGACTTATTTACTTACGTAAGATAAGTTAAGAGAACCCATAAAAAGCGTTCCTCTTTCTGTGACAAGCTGCACAGAATTCCCCAACGTTTTCTCCTCTAAATACTAACCTTTCTTCTGAATCCAATGAAGGAGGGAAAAATAATGCCCATTTATTTAATATTACAAGTATACAAACAGGATTATGTAGGGAATGTTTAATAATAAGGCCTAGCAGAGTTGTTCAGTTTTCTTGAATTTAGTCCATTGCTCTCCATTTGTCTCTATAGGTACTAAGAATTGTTGGACATATAATGTTGCTCGTTGAAGTTCTAAACATATTAAGGGGTATTTGGCAGCTGAGAGCTACAGCAAATATTATATTTTAATAGCCATAATTATTTCAGGGAGAGAAAATGTTCCAATATCTCATTGTGCAAATACACTTCCTGTTAAGATCAAATGTTCTTAAAGTATACAGAAATTGTTTTCTCCATTGGAGCATATCCACTCATTTCATCTTCAGAAAGTCATCATTTTCATATATTTTAATGAAGCATGAGATTATATTCTGAGTAAACTAAATTATACTTAGGAACACCAGGGACAGATGTTGAATTTCCAAGTGTCATTGATTTATTTATATCATTATATATTCCTATTATATTCTGCATAAAAATCTATATAATACATAATGAAGCAATAAATGGAAGACCTTTACAATAATTCACTTTTTCTTGATGTGCTAGACAGGTTTATACCCGCTTATGATCAGAAAGATGTATGTAGAATATAGACAAGAAAATTAAAATTGCCATTGAGTTCCACATTGAAGTTAAGAATAAACTATTTAGTTTACAATAATATAAGCAAAGAAGACTTCAAAAATCGAACATATTTATGGTTTGTCTTTACTTATTTAATTGGGATGAAGTTCCTTACTTTACTTCAATTAATGCAATAGAATAAATTAAATACTTGTTAAATCCAAGAGGTCAGTATATAATTCAATACAATATACATGTTTTTGTAAAACAGATTTTTTCTGAGTAATTCTGTAAATATAAACATTATTTTAAAGCAGGTATAAACAAGGGCATGACATAATAAATGAAATACAACTTCCTTTAATTTATTACAATGGTAACACAAATAATAATTGGTTCATTTTTTATGAAACATTGTAAGTGATACCCAGTAGATACCACAAAGTTGGATTAATTTCACCTTTAATTCATAGAGCATAAACTTAGTGTTATGTTTCCTTTCAAGCTCATTTGTTGAAAAGAAACCAATATAAACTAGTAGAAACACCAAGATCTTAATCCAATGAGTCATATTGCAAGGGCTGTTAATCTACCAAAGTCTATTAGAGAGAGAACTACTTTTAAATAAATATAAATGTACATAAATAGAGATGCTTTTTTTAGTGAAACCAGTGGATGAATTTAACATAGTTCTTCATGATTCTAACTGAATTTCAGCCAAATTTCATGACTAGAAAAGATTTTTTTTACTTTATTCTATTGCAGTTTTGAAAATGCACAAAAACTAGAAAAACTGAGCTATAAACCAAAGTTTTAAAATGCCATAAATAATTATAAACCATAAAACAAAATAAAATAGATAAAGAAAATTATAAAGTATCTAAATACGTCACCATTATTTATCAAATGTGAAATAACATGCTAAACTTTCAGATCAAAAAAGAAAAAAGTAAATTATCATGAAATTGATACCAAAGAGAAACATATTGTATTGTCTGTTGAGCTCTAGAAAAATTGGGTTTTTTTAAAATGGATATCATTTTCTTTGTCTTACACAATATTCAATTTTTAAAATATTTTTTCAATTTTTATTATTATTTTTATTCTGACTTTATTATTATTTTTATTCTGACAAGGTGGTGAACATGCCAAATACTCCTCCCTATTTTCCCTACAACTCTGTGTAGTGGATAGGGTTGAGAGTGTGACTAGCCCAAAGTCACCAAATCAACTTAATATTTTTTCAAGTTCTCACAAATAATTGTGCAACTCTATTTGCCCGATACAGTGAACATTCTTGAAAAAAAAAAGGTTACCACGTTATTTATTTATTCACTCATTCACTCACTCACTTACTTATTTGACTGTCCATCTCATGTAAATGTGTCTTTAAATGTCTAACATTTAAAGCAGACTAAAAATACAACTAATAATTAAAAGCATAGATGACATAACAGTGTAATGTAGCAACAGATAATAATCAGACAACTCACAGTCAATATGACCAAAAAAGAGCTGACTGACATTATCAGGGCTCTAAGCTTAATCACAAATCCAAGCTGTTAATGCCTTGCAAAAGGCTGAAAGGATCAGGGTAAGTCTGATCTTGGGATGGGATAATGTTCATGGTGGACAGCCACCATGGCAGAAAAGACTCTTTTGACTTCAAGTAAAAATATGTTGTAATGGTCTCTTACAGTATTGCATCCAGAGAATAGAAATTGCCAATCAAGAGATGAGAGATGGTTGTTTATAAGATCATAGTTGCCTTTTTTGAAGTTATAATTGGGGATTCCGTCGTTGTGATGATTTTTGTGTGGATGTATGTTGAGACAAAAGTCAATCATGTTGTGGTCACTGTTGGAAAAGGGTTCTTCAATTTGTATTCAGTAATTTAAATTCAAACTATTGCAGAAGATGAGATCAAGGCAGTTGTTAAGTCTAGTGTTGTTGGTTACTAGTTGCTCTAGTCCCAGATTTGTTACTGCATTGTAGAAGGTTGCATGTGTGGGTTCAGTTGTACATTTGTTTAAGGTCCAGTTAATATGAGGTATATTGAAGTCACCAAGAAAGATAAAAATGAGTGGGCAGGACGCTGCCCATGTTAATTGTGTATTTAGCTTGTTTGCATGTTCAATGTCATAATCAGGGGCTCTGTAACATAGTAAGAACCGAAATGTGATATTTAAGGACAGTTCACAGATGATGGTCTCAGGAAGAGCAAGCTCCTGAGTAACTTGGATGTTTTTTAGATGTAAGGACTTTTTATAGAAGATAGCAACACTACCTCCTCTATGGATTTTACAATCTGATCAGTAAACATGATAGTCTCTTACTGTGGTAATGGAGTCAGGGAGAGATGCGTTGAGCCATGTTTCACAGACAAATATAATGTCACATTTAGCCGTATTTAGTAAAGGAGAAATACAGGTTATTTATTTACAAGGCTTCTTGCATTGAGTAGCTTGCATTTAAGACCAGTTGTGGTTGGAATAGAGGTAGTTAGGGGTGTCTGTGCCTAGTTTTGAGTGATGTTGGATTGGATGGGGTGGGGTTGGATGCAGAGTTGTGGGTTGTGTGACTTTCTTTTGATGCAATCAGTTCTGTGGTCAATGTAAAGGTCCTTTTCTCCAGTGTCTAGACAGGTTTTTGAGTTCTGCGCGGAGCTCATAGGAGCAGATTCTTTGCAGTATGGATAAGTCTGGTCTTGAGCGAAGTTTTTTGTGGTTGGGATTGGTTTTTGCAATGGCATTTATTGTATGAATGAATGTGCATTCGCTGGACTCATTTTTGCATACACTCTACAAAATCTTGGGGCCACAGAGCCGTCATTGTATTTGCACCCAGGGCCATCTCTGGTTATTTCAATGATATCTTCAGGAGAGTTGTTTGTTGTATTTGAGTTGCTTATGATATCACAAACTTTGGTGATGTTGTCTGATTTGTTGGTGTCTTCAAGACCAAATAAGATGGCATTTGGACATTTCTGTTCCCGTTCCATGGTGTTTCTGGTGAGTAAGGAGATATTATTTGTGGAATTATTTGAAGGGGTAGTGATTATTTGTGGCTGTGGTTTGGTGGTTATTTTTGGTTGTAGTTGTGATTGTAGTTGAGGTAGTAGTTGTGGTTGTTATGGGATTTGATTTTGAGCTGATAGGTACTCACTTATCTGTGCTGTATTTTTTTTTCAAGAGAGATTAGGCTTGCTTGTATAGTTGTTTCAAAACGTGTTGCTAAGTGTTCTTCTATTGACTGAATGAGTGATTCTATGCTTTCAACTCTGTAGGTAGGGTACTCAGTTTGTTTAGCTTAGGAGAACATGATGGACATAGATAAAAGAATGATTTTGAATTTTGAACCATATTAGCTAGGCTTTTGTTTGCGTTTAAGCAGGCAGGGTGGGCTAGATTATCACATAGGTGGCATTTGATGTAAATTTTGCTTTCATTGATGGTTTCAAGACATCTGAAACATGTGCAGGAGTCTGGGAGGTCATTGGTAGAGATATTTTTCTTTTGTTTTGGTCTGGAGTTTTGGTCAATGGCAATAGTACAGTAATCAATTACAATAGCTAGTTAATGTGATAGGTAGACAGTTACTTAATGAATGTTGGTAATTAATAAATGTTAATTGATATGTTAGAGAACAAATCAAAAGTAAGGTTGCTTATTACTAAAAATCAATCAATCAATCAATTGGTTATTCAAATCACTCTAATCAAATAATTTTGCTAAGCAACAAACAGCCTAATTTATTATAGTAATTACTAAACACACTGGTCAATTAAATTCACTATATCACTGATTTTACTAATCAAATATTCAGTAATTACACTATATGCACTAAACACTCAATCATACTTATCAATAAAAACAATAAATCAATTAATCATTTGATAAAAATTAATTGTTTTAAAGAAATTGATTTTTTGAGATAATGAAAGTAATGAAGTGGTATTGAGAGTTAGTAAGTAAAAGGTTACTGCTTTGCTTTGCTTTGCTTAGCTATTTCTGATATCTGAGAATAGGTTTATAACCCCTAATAAACCAGCAGGAGGTCTCTTTTCCTGGGCTGTTTTAAAAAAAAAAGAAGGCAAGGGCTTACACTCTCTTTCTTGTTTTTTAGGTTGAGTTTTTGAGCTAGTAAAGATGCAAAGATGCTGAAGGGGGCGGATCTCTGGCCCCTTCTTTAGCAGAGATAAACAGAACAATTCACTGGGAGGCAACAGGAAACCTTTTGTTTAGTTTTTCCTTGAATGGGATTTCTGGCCCTCTCCTAGTTAATTGAAATACACTTTCAAAGTTTGTTGCTTTTAAGAGAAAGAGGCACGTAGATCGTCTTCCACTGGCAATTTGAACAGTTTATATGTTTACTTATGTAGACTCAGATTTGTATTGAGCATTCGCTCCTGGCTTCAATATACTTCTGCTTCTATCACAGGAAATAAAGTTGTTTCCCATCTTCACAGGAGTTCAGTTATAACAATACTTCCCTACTATTGAAAGTCCAAAGTTACTGTCCTTTTAAAGAAGGAGTCCGGATTAGCAAACTGGTGAAGAAGGAAGAGGGAAGGAGTGGGGGGAAGCAGTCTGCTTCACACCCTGGCTGCAAATGTCTGAAGACCGATTCACAGCTCCTGGTGCTCATCGCCCTGCAAGAATGGGATGAATCTCACCATCTCACCGCCCTGCAAGGAGGATCATAGAGCCTCCGGTACTGGCAAACCCCACCGCCTTACCATCTAGTAAGGATGGGTCGAGTCGCAGATCGTTGAGCGCTTTTGAATAGAGCATTTTTGAATTTAGTGCTTACTGAGGAATGAGTTCTTTTCTGGCATGCTGGTCAACGGTGGGAGGAATCGGAGACCTCCAAGTACTTTTGAATTGAGCGTTTGCTGAGGAATGGAGCTCTTTTCTAGCTTGCTGGCAAGTCTCGGGTGTTAGGCTTTCCACCTCGCTGGCTGGACCTGCAGGGATTAGAGGGCTTGTCGCCTGGCACTGCCCGCACCCAACTGAACCATCTGCTAAGCACTTAGATGCTTATTTTATTTGGATAAACAACAGTTGGATGAAATTGTCCAAGGAACAGGAAAAAAATGATATCTAAAAAAAAAAAGACATGGAAGTGATTATATACTTTCAGAATTCAAAAGCTTTTTTCTTTGTTTTTAAAATTGCTAGTTCACAGACAAAAGAAAGGTTGCAAACTTTTTAACAGAATGATAATTATGATCAGAGAAGCAAATGTCATCCAGGTAATTTGCAGGAATCTTTAACTGTGAACTATTCACGACAGTGGTATTCATAACAAGAAAAATCTACAAAAATAGCTAGCGTTGTAGAATGGGTTTCAAATACATTGCCGCTAACCACGAACATATTAATACAAAACCTCTTGCAAGTTCTTTGTGTACTATCATAGTTATTTGAAAGTAGTCAGAATATGAATTGTAGTATAAATGAACTATTTAATGCAATAAATAATATTTCTATTATTTCTAATATTCTATTGGATTGTTGTACACCGAACAGGTTTTTTTCTGGGGCATGGACAATCACATACATTTGATTAAATAAATAAATAGTTAACTATTATAGTTAGTTTTATTTAATTAAACTGATCTGATTTTACATTGAAATTCACCTTCACTTGGGCTACTTTAGTCATTTAGTGGACTTTTATTGGACTTAATTCTGGTTCATTACATGTCTGAAATTGATCAGTTAAAAGAGAGGGAAGGAAAGACAGAGAGAGAGAAGAGAGAGAGGGAAACTCTTAATATTCTCTGACAAACAGTTTTTGAAATTTGGCGGATGGACTTTGCCAGATGTCAGTGGGAATTGACATTCAGAAAATTAAATTAAATTTAAAGATCCCATGTTCTTACTGATAA
Source organism: Pseudonaja textilis (assembly GCF_900518735.1). The sequence continues at coordinate 21,758,214 of NW_020769320.1, read as the reverse complement.
TTAGTATCTTTAAGATAATTGAACATATTATTTTAATTCTGGCTAGATTTTGGGTTGCTTTTTCCCACCTACATTTTAAGCACCATGGACAGTTGTTTTTTGGAATCCAACTGGGATGTTTGCAAATCCTTCTGCAGTTCTAACCGTGAAATATACTTTGCCAATTAGAGATTAAAGTTTCTTTGTACAACTCCTGCATGAAATATCCCACGATACCAGGAAAGAATTTTGTTCGTTTTGGTTATTATTTCAGGAGGAAAGTTCTTTCAACATTCAGCTTAATGAAGCATAGCAGTTACAATTTTAATTCTCACCTTTTCAAACATAGCTGTAGTGTTAAAAAAAAGAAAGAAATTCTGAAGGTTTCTCTCATTAAAAGTTACAGGTAGTTGTATGATAAGGTCTAATAAAAGGGATGTTCACATAATGAATGCCTCAGATTTTAGTCAGTAGGTTAAATGTTTCTTGAGAATCTACAGTAGATTTTGATGGTTCTGGCTGTAAGAATAATAGCAACTTACTTAAATGTCAAATACCCCCTCTCTCTCCCTTTTTAGCCTTTTGAATTTTTAACTTTGAATTCCACTTTTACCATGAAAGTTTTAACTTTGCTCTTAACTCTATTTTTAATCTGTGTTTATGTTGTTTTATTATGTTGTTGTAAACAACCCAGAGCCACTTAGATGAGATTGGTGATGTAAATGTTTAATAAATAAATACCTAAAATAAAGCCATATAAAATAGTTTTTCTCAACCTTGGTCTTCAACATCCAGAATTCCCCAACTGACATATGGAGTTGAAGTTTACATACCCTAAAGTTGCTGAAGTTGAGAAATATTGATATAGATGAAATGAAATGAAGACGAAAATGAAAACAAAAACATGAAGGAGTAGCATACAGTCAGATATTGATGAAATCTTCAAAAAGAAAATGGAAAGAAATGAGGATGATTTGTAGAACAGTATTAAGAAATACTGAATGGCCCTGAAATTAAGTTTAATTACATTTTAGGTTTTAGTTCTTATTTCATGGCTTTCGTTTATTTGGCTGATTGTCTCATTTTACACATGTTCCTTCAGGAGGTACATATGTATGAGAATTTTACAATGATTCTTGCACCTGCAATTACGTTAGATTAATTGATGTATTTGATATATTGTCTCTTCCCTGTGCCAAGCACTTCCTGCGATTCAATTGTATTTTGTCTCATCTACAACTACATACTGAAGGGATCAAATTGCTATATTTTAATGACATGACAAAGCAATAAGCCTCCTTTTTAATGGGAATATTATATCTACAGCACTTTAAACATCTGTTTCAAAAATGTGGCTAGCTTACTATATGGGAATAGTAATAGCAATGCTGTTACCATGAGCTCTGGCGCTTAGATCATTAGATATGAGTACTCCAAGGTCCTTGAGAGAGTGAGGGTCATCAACGAGGTCATGTCCACCTAGCTTGTATTTGGTGTACTGATTTTTTTTACCAATGTGTAGGACAGAGTATTTGTTGGTAGAGATTTGGAGTTGCCAACTGACCTTTCAGACACATAATCAAGGTCACTTTGAAGAACAGTAGCATTGTCAGTGGTGTTGAATAGTTTTACATCATCCGCAAAACTCCATGTACCTTGTTCTCTGTTTCCTTTTGACTGCATGGTTCACCAGGAACCATAGCAGCTAAAGTAAATATATAAAAACCTAATAAGATTATAAAGCTAAAAATATGTGAATATGTAACATGTAAATAAGGTGAATAAGTGCTTTTACATAGAAAGTACAAAAAAGTCAGTGAAAAAAGGTACGCAGAGCAAAAAGTTTATATTTTAAAACTTAGCATTAAAGCATTACATATGACATACATTTTACCATATACACTGTAAAATATATTGAACATTTTTCCATGTAATTTTATTATACTGTAAAATGCAGGACATTTAGCACAGAAAGTCATAAGCCCATTTTTCTTCTAATATATATTTCTCTCTTAAAAGCCTCTAATATTTATATAGAAAGTACAATAAAATTAGTGAAAAAAATAATATTGAGAAAAAATAGAGGTCTTGTACCATGGACTCCGTATTTAGTACTGTTAAGAAGTTTGCTGATTATATACTTCATTCCAGTTTGTGGCTCCAATATTTATAATGTTGCCACTGTGCCTTGGTTTTACAAAGCTTGTCAGGAGGTATTTTTGATTTTTAAAATAGCAAGATTAATTTTAAATTGTTAACTCTGTTTATTTATTTTTTACTTCATCCTATATGTTCTTCTAAGCATTACAGAATAATAGAAATAAAAATCCATAACTACTCAAATAAAACAATCCAGATATATAAAAGTTAGCCCATGGACTTAAAATAACCTCATTTTACAAGAATGTAAATAAATAGATTAATAGAACTGACAGCATCAAATCAACGTTTCATCTCAATTAAGCAAGTCTTTTTAGATTTATTGATTAAATGTAGTTACATGTAAATACTGATTAGTTGGAAAATAACACAGAAAAAACAGAAGCAAAAGATTCGGTTTTAAAAAAGAAATAATATTGGTTAGACACAGCTAGACAACACCAATATAACACACACACACACACACACACACACACACACACACACACACACACA
>NW_020769320.1:21737939-21755570 GCF_900518735.1 Pseudonaja textilis | reverse complement strand
ACACACACACACACACACACACACACACACACACACACACACACACACCAGAGGTAATATTTGGATGAGTTCGGGAAAACCGGTAACAGAATTTTTGAGTAGTTCACAGAACTGGCAAATACAATCTCTTACTGGCCCCCACCCTCATATATTTCTCTGCCTTCTGAGTCCCAGCTGATTGGCTAAGTCTTCTTTGGTTGCCCTGCACAGGAGAATGGAGCTGGAAAGCAGGTTAGTGGGGTGGGGAGGGAATGGGATTTTGCAGTAACCTCCCCCAGGAGTGGGGTAGGAATGGAGATTTTACAGAATCCTTCCCCTGACATGCCCACCAAGCCACACCATGCCCACCAAGCCATGCCCACAGAACCAGTAGTAAAAAATTTTTGAATCCCACCACTGACACATACATATTTTATGTTAGTGAAGGGTCTCTCTGAATAGTATGTCCCTGAAACCTATTATCACAGGAGATACTTTGACTTCTTTTCCCAGATTGATTAATTGATAATCATTGTGTAAAGGAAGAAAGTATAATCACATGTAGACATAAAAAAATATATTTTCCATTTGTGTACACATGGGGATAAACTATAGCCATGCAATCTTGCAAAAAGGTGAATTATTAACTTTGTTGCTCAGTATTGGATCATGCAATTGATTCATATGTAGCAGAATTGTTGATGGTGATTGGCAGTTTTGGAAATGCCAGGTATTCAGTATGAGACTTATTAGAGAATAGCAGAAGACATTATTCTTATTTTTTTTTTAAAAATGATGGAGGGGGACATTTATACACTGTAACTATAAACCAATCAATTTAATATCCATATTAGACAGACATCTACACAAATTATAGGTGTTTGCAAGCATTTAGAAGGAAATACATTGCTTGGCAAAAAAAAAATTGGCATGAAATAACCAATAATAAACCATGAGAAAATTATCACATTTTTAAAAATAAAGCAACTATTTTAATTGATGCAAAAATGTAATGGACGAAGTATATTTTTGATTTCAACAAACTCCCCATGTGATTTTAATAGTGAACAAATATATATAATGTATAGTTCTCGACATATGACTGGATATAAGTCCAGGATTACCTTTATGTAATTATTTAATCACTACAGAGATTAACAATTTGTAACATATATTAATGTCTTTCCTAGAGTGAAGTATTGAATGCCATACTGGAGAGTATCATTCTAGGCCATGTACTGTTCAATATAGTAGCAGATGAGGGTGAAAAATATGTTAGCAAATTTTCAGAAAATATAAAAATTACAGATAGTAAGCATGATTCTTTATTGTTATAAAATGGATTGTGATTAATCAGATATTCCCATGAAGGATTTATTTACTAATAATCACCAGCACCATCATCAATCAAACACCATCTGCCTATCCTAAGTCCTTCAGAAGATCTCAGTAGGTGAATAAAAAATTCCAAATTCAATCTAAATATCTGGCTGACTGTAATAATCGAATTCAAACAGACAGTCACTGCCACATACAGCCCAGACTTAACGATTGTCAATAAGAAAGACCAAAAAAACTCTGGATAGTGGATGTGGCAGTACTTGGAGAAAGCAGAAGAGAAGAGAAAGACTTGTAGAAATTAACAAAATACAAAGACCTGCAAATAGAAAGAGAATGATTTTTGGCGAAGGAAGTACCAAGAGTAATAGGCATTTTGGGTACAATCTCAAAACATTTGGAGCACCACTTGAATCCCATTGGAATTGACAAATTCACCATCGGTCAATTGCAAAAGCCAGTTTTACTCAGAACAACTTACATCCTGCACCAATGCCTCTAACACTATCAAACATAAACATCTTCCAATCCCAGAAGCTTGGGAAAGACTCAATAGGCAGATAGAGATCAAAATCTATTTTAAACATCTGGCTGACTATACGATGAACCACAATAAATAACAATTCAATCATGGGCAATATCAGTCTGTGAAAATATGTTTTTCCCCATTGCAATTTTCCCTAGTATTCAGATCTCACCAGAATGCAGTTTCATCAAAATAGCATATAGATCGAAATATGATACCCAAACCCCTTCTATTTCAAATACATTTTCCCATAAGGTATGACTCAAAATGAAACTAAAAATATAAAATGCATTTATTTTTTAAAATGTTTTTTTTTATTTTTCTGCAAAGACTTTAATTTTTGCAGTTATTAGAAACCACTCAAAGAACAGCTAAGCAGCTAGTACTATATTCATTTATCCCTTTGTCCTTTTAAGCTTTCATACTGCAATGTATCCATAGTAACTCAGTCTTTTCACTCTGAAATCCATTAACTGGATTCAGTTCTGCTATAAAATCAAAGCCAAGAGGGTTTTTTTTTAAAAAAAAGTTGGTTTAAACATTTATAACAAATATTCCTGAAGGGGAAAAAAATCCCTAAAGGCTGTTTTTCCCCATTGTAATTTAACTGTAAGTGGAAAGTAATGTATATGAAAGAGAACGATTTACATTTTAATGTCAAATATTTCATTGGCTGTATTTAAAATTATTTCAAAATAAATAAATCCAGTGCAATTGTCATTAATCATCTAATCAAATGATAGTAGAATCATCAACAATTACTGTGCCATTCAAACCCAAATCATTCATATGAGCATAAAATTCAAATATCGTAACCCCAAAACAAAGAATATCTTTTAATAAATAAATATCTTGTTCTTATGGAAGATATTCATTACATTTATAAATATAAAAATATCAAATTCTGGTCACTTTTTCCTTGACTTCCTATAATAAGTTGAATCAAAACCTGGGTTGAATTCCATAAACAACTTCCTAGGAAAGTTGTAAAATTCAGTGGGAATGTTTTGCCCACATGTAATGAATGGTCCAAATACCAGTTAAATAGAGTTAAAGTCAATTTAATCAGAGACTGTGACATTGTAATGGCAGGCCAATTTTGATTCATCACTTTTTGTGCTCCGTTATCCAATTGGCTTTCTGTTTTCTGTTTATTTTTTTCTCTCTTTCATTGTACCTGCATTGTGAGTTAGGGAAATGTTGGGGATTAACAAAGCTCAGATAGATGCTTACCCATCCTGATTCATGTTCAGGGCTACCTGAGATTAAGTTATATCAACTAGGAAAGATGCATCTTCACAATTAATATGGAGGACACATTAAATCATCTGAATCAGAGTTCCTCAAATACAGGACATTGATTTATATATGTGATTACTAAGAGGCAATGCTAAGTTGGTGGCATATAAGCAACCAATCATTCAAAACCTGACAGACTGTTATCTCTTATATGAATGAAATTGCCAATTCATGAAATAAATGTGTAAATATTGGCAGATGCTGAAATCTGCTCAAGACTGAACATATAATTTAAAATGCTATATATTATAAATGAGGGGATAATAATTAATTGCAAACTTTTTGGTGAATGAGTAGCCTTAGAAATATAACATTCATTCATTCATTCATTCATTCATTCATACATACATACATACATACACACACACATGCATCATACAGTAATGAATGGCTTAAATTGAAGAGTTTTAAGACAACTAAAAAACCCCCCAATCATTATCCTTTTGTCAGTTGTTCCTTGATATATAGCAACTATTTAATTAGTCAACATGATGGAGTATAAAGTAATATTACAGCTGTCAGGAAATAATACCCCCAATGTAAAATTACAACAATAACAAAAAAATAGTTTAAGTAGTATTTCAACAGAAACCATTACATTCCAGAAACATCTCTGCAAATACCATAACATTTCATATTATTCAGAGATATTCAATCTGGTAGCACTCAATTTATACAATGAGGAATTCCAACAGAATTTACTTCAGTGTAACAAGCAAAGAAGATTAATCTTACCCCTTGCTTTATTTTCAACAGCTAGCATTGTGAGCTATGAAGAAAGATAGAGATGGATAGACATATATACATATTTAGACACACATATACACATATACAAACATGCATATAAAATGTGTGTGTGTACATTTGTGGATATGAACAATAGGGTAGAGGGAAGTAGTTTAGGGGATAGTATCCTTTTTCTCAAATAAAAGTATATATATTAAAACTTTAAAAAATCTTAAATTGCGCTGTTAATTACTGTTACTAAAGGATCCATGTATGATTTGTCTGTGCCTTTCTTTTCATGTCCTGTTATGCTGCCCTTCTCTTTTCATTTAGAACTATGCCTTTATGCTTCAATAGTGCATCTTTAGAATAAATTGTGTTGAACAATGTTACTCTTAGAAAATTCTGTCACCCTAATGAACCCACAGTTTCTGTTGCTGTCCTCTGTGTTATCCTATGCACAACATATTTTATAGCTAAACTATTACAGGCGTTAAGCAAAAAAATCTTTAGCACAAACATCTGTGCAAATTGGTATCATCTCAAATAGGTTAACATTGAATGATGAATGCCTGACCTGGCTTTACATTCAGGCCTCGGATTTTGTAAGATATGCCAAATTCTGGCTGTGTCCCATATTGTCCCTTCACAACATCGCTTTCTAATTAGAGCCAGAAAAGATATTTTTAAGACAATGAGGAACAACAGTGAAACTGAGGCTTAACTAAGTTGATCTGAGATATATATATATCTAATAGTAGGTGATGATTGCAGAATCTGCTCAATCAGTTTAGGTTTTTTTTTAACCAGGAAGCATGCTCAAAAGGAAATATCTCTATTGTATTCTATGGAAATGCCTGAAAAAAACCCTAAAATACACTATTGGGGACATATACCTGTATGAATATAGATGACATCTTAGGAATTGATACAAAATTTTGCATCTGCTGGATCGATTCAAACTTCAGCATTTTTCCTTTACCCAATTTAATTTTTGTGTTATACAGAATAACACTGGCTAGAAAAGCAGAAGGAATATTTGTTCCTATTGTTCAATTTGTACCTTACTACTATTATTACTAATCCTCTGCATGTTACATTGCATTGAACTTGGGCTTTAACCGAGGTGCTAACACTACAGTTGTATCAGAAGTACCAAACTCCTTCTGGGATGAAAAGTTTGAACCCAGAACCCAGTTTGCTCAGGGGATGCCCAGTTGGGAGCTCCTTTCATATCCTCATTAAGTTGCCCACCAAAGTGGTACCTGTTTATCTACTTGCAATTGCCCAGTTTTGAACTTCTGGGTCAGCAGGAGTTGGAATGTGTGACGGGAGCTCACCCAATCTTGTGGCATCAACTGGGTCTCTAACACGAGCCTGCCAATTATCAGCCCAGCATCCTAACCTTGTGAGCCACTGCACTCCTCTCAACAGCGGTGCTAAATGTGCAATCTACACCATGTGAGATTTTGATACCAGCATAATCTTGATAGAATGTTTTGGAATAAGAGAATAATTGAACAGCAAATGTGAACTGACATGACTTGAATAAGAAGCATGTAATATTTTTCAAGAAGTGGGTATCAAGCATATTAGGTACGGTGTTTCCTTTCTGCATAATTTACATTATGGCATAACACACTTGGATGTATGTGGATTGTGCTTGAAAGATTATATTCAAGCTTTTCAAGTCTAACTCTAAACACATTTGAGTAGTTTCTATTTTTTCCTTATAGAATAGGGAAAGGTATTATAATAACTTTACTTACAGAAGTACCAGGATCATCTTTGGTATTTTCTAATTCAAAGAATCAAGTAGTAAGAATTGAAGAGTTTCTGCAAGCAGAGTGGACAATGTTTAGATGACTGTTCTGACCCAAGTCTTGTTCAAATTAAACAAACACAAATTGTGTAAAAAAGCAAACCTTTCTCAATGGGGCGCTGGGAATTCTGCATTCCCAGCCAAGAGTCAGTTAAAGTTAATTGTCCAATATCAAAAGCAAGCCCTTCCAAGGTTGCGAAAGGCTGCCAAGAACAGAAGACTAACTGATTAAATATCCACTGAGAGAAGTTTCAAAAAACAAACCGGAGTAAGCAGGGCTTCGATGAGAACTCTTGAGTCTAAAGAACGTCTTTGCTTCCTGCAAAGAACTCATACCCAAGCAGGGGTAGGATTATAGCGGTTCACACCTATTCGCTAGAACCGGTTGTTAACATCCTAAACAGTTCAGAGAACCAGTTGTTAGAAGAATTTACTGCCCTAATCCTGTAAGGAAGGCAGGAAGGAAACATTCTGGTGTTGCTTACAGAAACTGCCTCTCTGTTAACCCTTATGATATTCTTGGCAGGACTAGACTTCCTGTCTCAGGAACATCTCTGGAGTTTTTTCCCCCTCCTTTGCTGGTACTTTGCTTGATTGGAGTGACCATTTAAAGTTACATGAAACAACTGGCTCTCCGAACTACTTAGAATGTTAACAACCGGTTCTAGCGAATAGGTGCGAACTGGTAGAATCTCACCCCTGATTCTTGGCCTCCCTGCTGCATCTCTCACTAAGAAATGCAGAAGACCAAGGAATGTAAACCTGATTGCTTTCTTCAATGCTGCATATAAGTACAACATAGAAAGACAGAAGTATCTGCCTGAGTATCTTACCTGAGTTGTCTACTTGAATGTATTACAGCAATGCAGCTGTATAGCTAAAAATAATTCCTTCCTTTTTTAAGAGAAAACTTAGAAGCCTCTTAAATGAATGCCAAACATTTTTTTTCTTGAGAAATGTCGAAATCTTAAGCAAAGGTATCAAAACACCTTATTAATAGCATAGTAATTTATGATCTACTGTTTGCCTCTGCCAAAAAAATTATCTGTCTTTCAGGCAGAGTTTCCTATTCTGTTGCTCCATCTATTAATATTCTAAGGTTCCATAAAATGACAACTTTCCTAAAATGCAATAACTACTGGGATTTAAACATCAAAAGGATAAGCTAAATAGACAGGTTTTCTTCGCTAATGCCTGCGTGAAAGGCTGTAGGCATATCACATTCTACAGTAAATAGATCAGGCAAAGGAAGTACTATCAAGCATTTTACTGCATGAGCACAACTTCCACAAACCTGTCATTTATAATGACAATGTCTTAAAACTGTTAGCAGCATGTTCTTTATTTGAAATCAAGCAATCCTGCAAACCAGGTTATGTTCTCATGTAACACTGTTCCTTTGACAAAGAAGCAGTTAGTGACTCCTATTGCTTCTGCATACAGCAAGGGCAGTAATAGCAACAAATATAATGATAACAGCATCATTTCTCTGGTGAAATACTTGGCTCTCACTTAAGTTGCATTTCCGTATGTTTTCCATTGTTCTGTCATATTCTAGTTGTCCCTGAGTGCTCATGTCTATGCGGCAAAAATCTAGTGGGTCATAGATTCACCACTGCAGTTCCATTGTGCATCTTGTACCTTATATAGATCATTCATTTTTGCCACGTATTATTTTTTTCTTCAGATCTCTGCTTTTATTTGAAGGTTTTTTATTTAATACCACCAACTGAAACCCTGCAATTCTCATTTCATTCTTAATAGCCTTGCTTGTCCCTTCCATAATCTATTCACATTGTGTGTATGTGTATTTTGCTGAATATTTTTAATATAGCATGTGCTACGACATGAACAATTATTCTTAAAAATAGTAAAAGCAGCCACACTAATATCTACTTTACCTATTATAGCTGGTGTTTTTGGTTTTCATTTGTCTAGTCACTTTTGATTGTCCATCATCTGTAGAATACAATTTCACCCTGATTTTTTGTCAAGAACCGCTTCTCTGAAGTTTGTAAACTGCTTGTATCACCAGTAATAATATCTACCTATCTTGCTTTTTGTCAGCCTGTCTTCAGGTGCCTTTGATTTTTCTAAGCCTCAGTGTCTCCCCCAAATATTTGAAACTGAGACTACTGTTCAGGTATCTCCTGTTAAAAGAATGAGTGCACTCATGGAAACGTGGTGAGAATGGTGATGAATAAGACACAACCAGCATACAGATACATTGAATAGTAAAATGTAGATGTTACTTCCAGTAAACGGGTAAACAAAGTCCAACAAACAATACAAATCATACGCAGTTAAAGCAGTTAGTATCAGTCCAGGGATAATCCAAAAACGAAGTCAAGTATCATAAACAGAGTTCAGTAAACGGAGTTTGCTAACAGTTGCAAGACTCACAGCAATCCAAGCAGAACAACAATCAGGCAAAACAGCAAAACAGGAAATGCAAGGAGAACAAACCAAGTTTCTGGCTCCATCTTATGGCCGTTGGAGGAACCTCAGCCAATCACAATTGCAGCATTCTTTTAAAGATACAGTATTGAATTACTATCTTGGTTTGTATATTGCCAACCCAACTGTTAGGTGACTATCATTCCTAACAACTACCATGCAATATGAGTTTTGCTTCATGTCAGGTATCCACGTTATTATTGCTTTCAGTGAGCAGTCTAGTTTTGCTTCATCTGTTGCTGAATGAACTGTTCTTCTTCTGATCCAAGATTTCCCAACAGTTTTTTCCACTGTCACAATTCAAAGGCATCTATTTTTCTTATTTAGCCTTTCTGATAGTTCATCTTTCACACTGCAATGTTTCAATTAGTAGACTCACTGTTCAAATAGTATGTGAATATTTCTTTGCACTTTCCTCCAAAGCAGCCTCTTTTTTTACAACTCACCATCCCTGTGAATTTTTGAGCATGGGAAAATAAAGTCTGTTACACCTTCACCTACTTCCACAACTATTTGCACTAGGTTATCACCGCTTATTGACATAATCCTTGGGATCTTTGTACATCAAACATCTCTGGATACTATTTTTTTTGTCACTCTCAGCAGGGTAGTTTTTAAATATTTCTGACTTCTGTTATCGAAGTAGCATAATCAGAACATTTGTGATTATTGGGTTTTTTTCTCAGTAACTTTAATTCCAATTTCTCTTTTCTAGTGTAACATTTTTCATGAACTATTCTGCATGCACGTTAAATAAGGTGCCACAACACAAGACCTTGGTGCATTCTTTGAATGATTTGTAATCATTTGACTGCTTCTTACTCTGTTCTAACTGTTACTTCTGGACATAATCATTTTCCCACCCCAAGAGATGGTCTGCTACATTATATTATTAAGGGCTATCCCAAATATCTTGTATCAACATTTTCAGATGCCTTAGTATAATTGGGAAAATAATAACAGGATTCTTTTTCTATTATCCATCCTATATTTGCAACATGATCATAGGTATAATTGCACAAGTTTGAGAATTATTTAGCTCTGCCCTTTAAATGTATCGAACTATAAATTGATCTTTCCCAATCCCTTTGACACCACGATATTTCCCATATCCATAACCTGCTTATAAAGGGCAGGTAGTACTTTAACTACATAAACTTGCAAGATCTAAAACATTTTGGGTGGTATTTCAGTTCGTGCAGCTCTGTTGCTAGCAATATACATGTATTTTACCATTAATTCTTTTACACTAGTTTTCCAAAATATCTTGCTTTACATCAGTGATCAATGTTGAATATGTATCATCAATTTTCAGATTTTGTGTATAGGTGTGTGTGTGTGTGTGTGTGTTGTATAGTATATTGCAATTTTTTCAAAATTTTCAAATGTATGTTCTTTCCCAAATAAATCTTTGCTCAGTAGGCCCATCATTGCAAAACAAATTGTCTTGGTTTCTATAATTTTCTAAATGTGTAAATTAACCATTTACTGGTTAATTATAGTTTCTCTTAGATATAACTCCTTATTTCTTCTTGTTCCTTTCTAAACTCTGTTTAGTTGGAGAATAGTTTATCTGCTACTTTTTGCTTGCAATATTTTTTCATCTATTTTTAATGTATCAGCAGACAATCATTTGGCTTCTTTCCCTTTTTACATTTCAAAATATTTTTATATGTTATATCTTTAAAATGTTTTAGATTTCAATTCAGAGTTTTCCAGACAATGTATGTATGAGGTTTAGCTCAGTGAATTTATTATTTACCATCATTTGTAACATTGATCAGGTGTGATTCTGTTACTGTGATTTGCTTTAAAGTTTAATTTTGCAACTCTAGCTACAATCAGCATCAAACCCTGTTTTTGATAACAACAGGGATTTGCCTTCTTTGTGGACATATATAAATCCCCATTTCCAACATAAGTTTAAAGCACCAGTAGTTTTATAAATTCTAGAATATTTTCCTGCAGTCATATTTCAAAAGTACTTCAGAGTATAAATTTCAATCTTATTAACCACATATTTACACCATTATATACTGTTATATAACAGTACATAATTGTTAGGTTATATATATGCCATATTGGTACAATCAGTATGTCATGTATAAAGTTCCTAGTCCACTTTTTCATATACTATTTCATTTGTTTATCTTTCTACCCTGTTTCTCCAACAATACAGCCTCCCCCAATAGGAAGTCCCAGCATGTTTTATAGGCATGAAATGAAATTAAGCCCCTCCCCCCAAATTAAGGCCTATATTAAAACATGTGAAATCGGGGGGAATGGTGGGGGGGCTTGCCGTTAGGAAGTACTTTTGTTGCACACCCGGATATGGTGCTGCCTGCGTTGACCCCGATACGAAGGGCCCCACCAACGCCGAGATCAACATCCAAGCCATCTCCACCCACCCGAAGATGCAAGGGGGGGGAATTAAGTCACCCCCGAAAAGACGGCCTAGTCATTTTTTCGGGGCTCAAAAAAATAAAATAAGACCCAGCCTTATTATATGAGAAACACAGTATTTCAAATTTCAATAAAAGGGAAGAGGCCCATAGGGCTGTGGGAACTCCAAAGGATGGGAAGCCAAATGTCAGGCGGTGGGGAGGCCTTGGGAGACTGATGCAGGTGGGATTTTTTGCCTTTACTAGGCCCCCCAGGGTTTTCCCCATCCCTGAGGCACCCACGCTCCATTTAATGACCTGTGCAACCATTAATACACAGGGAAAGCAGTCATTAATGTGGTTCATTTAACAGCTGTCCTGACTTCTATAATTATCAAGTTCCACTGTAGTCATAATTCCAGAACTATCTGAGTGCAAGAGACAAATCCATCTATTTTCATCATATCTTTATTCATTCACTACCATGCCTCATCCTTCCCAAAAATAGTGAATGAAGTCTGCAGCATTAAAAGGTTGTCATGGTACTTAAGTTCCAAGAGAAACTCCTACTGTGCTTTTTCTTCGTATATTGAAGTAATTTTGAGTACTTATTTCCAATTGCTACAAATAAAGTTGCCACAAGCTGTCCCTTTAAATAATGAGCATGGTGAAAATGCAGCATTAGCAAGAACCAGGAAATTGAATTTAAAATATAAAGAAAGATTATATCCAAACTTTGCTTCCCGTCACAACTCTTCCAACTTAAATATATTCCTGTTATAACTGGAGTATTAGAATAAAGGAAGGGGAAAGTGAGAAAAAAGAAGGCAGGAAAAGGAGAAAGAGGAAGGAAGTGAGGGAAAGTAAGGAAGAAGGAGAGGGAGGAAGAAAGGAAGAGGAAAGGGAAAAAGGAGAAGGAAAGAAGGAGAGATGAGGGAGGGAGAGAGGATTTCTGACATTCATTGCCAGTTTTCCACAAGAAAATTAAATGTAGTCAAGCAGGAATTTGGAAGTCGTTCCCAACTTCCACTAATGTCTTTGTTTGCCTGTATTTATTTAGCTTCTCTGTTTAGATAAGAAATATTTCTGAAATGTGACCCAATCTATCACAAGTTGTATAGTGTGATTTAAAAGAGCAGAAAATTTCAATCGCCTTCCAAATTGACAACTTTCTTTGTTTAGCACAGTCTAACTGGCAATTTGACAATCTGACTATCTTATCAGTCATCTTAAATAAAGCAACGAAGAATGTAATACTCTTGGAGAATAAATAACATTTACTTTGAGAGAGATTTTGATCACCTCCAATTGTGTTTCAAGCATATAAATAAGATACGATGAAATATTTTTTACAGTTATAATCCAGAATGAACAATGACATAAATAACATTACTGGCCATTAAAAATAACATTACTGGCCATTTTCTCAATAATCTTCTCAGATCTTATTTACAAAAGGAGAAATAATAATAAAAAATGCTGCTTCTACTATAAGACTGTTAGCTCTGCTGCAATATTGTTCACCAACCTATTAACATAATTTTAATATAATTCTCTACAATGGTTCATATACCACTGTTTTCTTTTTTTAATATATCTCTCTCTCCCTCCCTCTGTCTCTCTCCCCTGAATGGCTGTGGTGCTAATTTGGTTTTGCCCTGGTGGCTAATTTCATTGGACTATATCAAGACAGTTACTGTATTCAGTATGCTCCTATCTATGTTTGATCACTTTTAATCAAACAATTTTATTAAAAATAATTCACATTTGACATTTTAGTTAAATAAGTTGTTATCGATACATTTATTGTTATAAATAAGTTACTATTACCATTGGTAAATAAGTTGTTATTCACCAGTAGCTTTATTATTGAAATAATTAGATTATGTTTTTGCTTTTATGTTGTCTAATTACTTTAATAAATATAGGTTCTATAGATCCCTTAAAGAGGGCTATAAAGCACTGTGAAACCATATATGAGTCTAAGTGCTAAGTGCTGTTGCTGTAGATATGCTGTTGCTGTAGATATATGCACTACAAACCCAGATCTCAGAAAGTATGTGTAATTAACAAGAAAAACTTGTGCCTTCCTTAGAAAAACCCATTAATACAAAGTCAGTAATTAAATGTAAACATAGAGTTGGAAGTGCCATGTCATTAAGAATAACCTTATGCTCAATAGAAAAATCCAAATTAAAACATTCCAGATAAATGAATGTCTAGCCTCAGCTTGAATATCCAATTAAGATTTCTTTTTAAAACAAATGTTTTAGCATTACATAATCACTTTCTTCCAACATTTCTGCTACTTCTATATCCCCAACAATTTGAGAAATAACAAGTAACTGATAACTGGGATTCTTGTACTTTCTTCTATTCTCTGACAGAAAAAATACTTCAACAAATAAGCAATTTCATATAAGATGTATGCTTATTATAACAGATCCTCTCTGTAGTGCTGCCAGATTCAGTCATTTGGATTTCTGAGCAGGAAAAACTTATTTTTGACATGGCAAAAAAGACTTTGGGCTTTCTAATGCTTTTGTTCCTTTTGAATAAATTACCGGTGTATCCTTTTATTATTATATTCCAGCCAAGGGAGTCAACCCATCCAATTTTATTAACATTAAATGACTATATTTGTCTTTTTACTACAAGTTCTTCTTCGCTTCCCATACTCTAAGCAGCAACATGAAGGTCATGAAATTGTTGAGCCATTTTTTTACTTTTTTTAAAAATACAGTTCTTTAAAGGGGACCATTTCAACAAGACTCCTCTTTAAAGTGCATTTTATCTGAAGTTCTTAATTAATGAATACTTAATTAAGTATTCATTTTCATTCCTCCCCCAGATGATCCAATCAAACTCACCGTACTTTTGTCAAATACATTTTTAGCAGTTCTGTGTCCAGTGGTGGGATTCATTTTTTTTTACTACTGCTTCTGTGGCCGTGGCTTGCTGGGCGTGTTGTGGCTTGGTGGGTGTGGCCTGGTGGGCATGGCAGGGGATGGATACTGTAAAATTTCCATTCCTTCCCCACCCCACTAAACTGCTTTCCGGGGCAATAAAAGGAAACCCAGCTGATCAGCTGGGACTCTGGAGGCAGAGAAGAGATAGGGGCGGGGCCAGTCAGAGGTGGTATTCTGAACTGCTCCAAATTTCCGCTACTGGTTCTCCGAACTACTCAAAATTTCCGCTACCGGTTCTCTGAACTACTTAAAATTTCCTCTACCGGTTCTCCAGAACTAGTCAGAACCTTCTGAATACCACCTCCGATGCTGTCCATATTGTGGCAGTGGTCTGTCATGAACCATGGTTTCCTCAACAGTTTTATTCCAGTGACAACAACTGTGTAACCAATCACTTACTCACAAAATTCTTCTTTCTCTTTCTATTCCCCTTCCATGGTGTGGAGGAATGAATGCAAATGCCACCTGAAACCTGCAGGATGATTGTAAGAAGAGCAAGAAAAGTATGGTTTACAATGTAGTAGCCATCTTTGTGTCACCCAAGAAGAAGAAAAACATCATTAAAGGATATGCAAGTAGATAGTGTCGCTTTTGGACAAAATGTTTTATGTGTCAAATAATTATAATATTTAAATAGAAATACAACTCCTCCAAATAGGGTGCCTGCAGTCCCACTTAAATGACAATGAGGGTTTTCAATCTTATAACCTTCCTGCTTATGGTTTCATACCGGCTTGGACAGGGAAGCCTTTCAGACAGAAAAATGTCTTCTGTAAACTACAGTATATACTATATATCCATAGTGTGTTTGTCTCTCTCTCTCTCTCTCTCTCTCTCTCTGTGTGTGTGTGTGTATAAGGTCACAAGTAAAGCAACAAATTGCAATAGCTGGCAGGTTAACATCACCTCTTAGAAATAATTAATTATATAAATAATTGTATATTTATAATAGCACACCCCAACCAGGCACCCAGATGAAACCTAGCTTCCTAATAAATGATAGCTGTCTGTTAACCCAAAGCCAAGCCTCACTAAAAGCCACCAATACAGGAAACACAATGTTGCCAGCCAATCAAGACCAAAAAATGCTACAAAACAGACAGAAGATATTAGAAACATCAATCAAGCAGAACACAGCAAACTCCAAGACCAATAACCACAGACCAAGACTCCCAATCAATCAGAGTGAAGAAAAAACCATTCTAACACAGCAGTAGGCTAGCACCAAATTTAAAACAGAAACGGCTGTCAAAGCCTGACTCACAGATAAACATAATACACAAGCCTGATGATGGCAGATGAGATTCTGTCGAAACATCACTACAACTTTAAAAGTACAACTATAATGATGTGGGAAAATACCCGAACAAAGCTGAATACCATAAATATAAATACCCGCAACAACTTAAGAAAACAATTATATATTTATATATATATAATTAAATAAATAATTAGAAATAGAGAAGTGTGATTTCAGCAACAGAGTGGTTGATGTCTGGAACTCACTACCTGATTCTGTTGTCACCTGCTCAAACCTCCACTCCTTTACCCTCAAACTAACCTCTATTGACCCCATTCCTAAGATGTCTGTAAGGGGCGTGCATAAGTGCACAATTGTGCCTACCGTCCCTGTTATATTGTCCTAATAATAGGGATTATTAGTTCCTATTTCTTGTATTTAAACTTATGTTTATTCTTGTTTCTGTTATATTGTAAGATTTTGATAAATTACTACTACTACTACTAATAATAATAATATAAAAATAAATAAGCATTCCAGGCTGGATCTGACAAGGGAGGAACCAACAACAAGAGATAACCCTCCTTTGACCAACATGACTGAAGCAAAAACAATAGAGTGGTTGTTGTATATGCACATACACATACATACACACACACACACACACACACACACATATATATATCCATAATTAAAAGGGAAAGGAAAGAGAGAACTGTTAAGGACTTTGATAGCAAATAGTCTCCTATGTATAATACAAATATTAAAATCCACATAATAAATCCGTTAAATTTATGGATTGTGTAGCTGCAAGAGCAAATGGGAGGGTACATTGGAGGATCTGCCAAAGAAGGTCAAGATATGATCATCACTGAAAAGGTTTCAGATGACACAGTGGGAGTTTTTGGAAAGAAATATAGATTGCATGTCAAGGAGCTGGTCTAATTATTTATGACCTGTGAAAAGATCGGAAGTAGCAATTCCTATCATTTCTCCAATCATTTCTTCCAAAATATATGTAGCACACAGTATTAAAAACCACCTGAATTTCAAAAGCTAGATATTTGTCCCTTTCAGCTCTCTTTTGTCTCTCTAAATTCTTTTTTAAAGACATCCATGAGAAATAGCATAAATAAAATAGAAAAATTACAAATCCTTTTGTTTTGGGGGGATGTCATACCCTAACAAACCGACCACTGTACTACAGTTTATATCCCTATTTCATTACATTTCTTCCCCATCTGGATCTCTTCTTGGGTGTTAGCTATTCCTGCCAGCTTAATATTATCTGCAAATTTGGTAAGTTCCCCTTCTACTCCCTCATCTAAGTTGTTAATGAAGATATTGAAGAGTACTGGGCCTAAGATGGAACCTTGTGGCACCCCACTGCTTACTTCCCTCCATGTAGACTTAGACCCATTAAGGACTACTCATTGAGTACGGTTTGCCAGCCAGCTTCGAGTCCATCTAGTGGTGGTGCTCTCTATTCCACTTTTTTCTAGCTTACTAAGAAGTAGATTGTGGTCTACTTTGTCAAATGCCTTGCTGAAATCTAAATATATTATGTCCACAGTATTTTGCTGGTCTACTAATTTAGTCACTATGTTGAAATTAGATTGGTTTGGCATGATCTGTTTTTAACAAACCCATGCTGACTGCTAGTTATTACTTTATTTATTTCTTGATGTTTCAAAATGATTTGAATACTGTATGGGTCTTAATTGGACATTACCAGGTAAATCCATAAAATGTATTTTCATATTTAAACTCACACACAAATATTGACCTAATTCTTTAAGGTTACTAAACAAGGTTAGCCAGAGAAATCTTAGTAAGACTATAGTTGCATTTACTATTTTTTTTATTCAGGCTATCTCAAATTAAAGAAGAGTTAACAAAACACAGCAGGACACAATTATCTGTCATGGCACAAACTGAAAAATAAATGTTTCCTTTCATTAGAATCTGTGGTTGAAAGGTATTAGTGCTCTTATTTACCTTATCCTGAAATTGGGAAAAACAATTCTGGACAAAAAGAATTTAAAATTGCCAATGGATTAGTAATCTTTGTGTGATAAGAAAATATATTCACATATCACACTAAATTCTAGCTCCTCAGTATATATTCTCCTCAGTATAAAGGCAAAAATATGCACATCAAAATGTTCCTTAGTGCTCAGCAAAATTCTGGTCTTATTTAATTGTATGTTTTAGGCACTAGCCTAAATTATAACCTGCATTATGTAAGACTCTCTAGGGGCAAGCTGCAGCCCAATATATTTTTTGCATCTTTGCTGCATGCATGATTTATGACTTCCCAGATCCACTATGGCAATTATTTTGTGAGTACCCACTGTAGGCTTTAAAGATTGCTCACTATTTCAAAAAGTTCAGAGAGTCCAAATCTAAGCCTTAATACAGCTTGTTTGGCTTTGGCACATTCTCTGAACCATCACTGATGTTTGTAAAAGGCAATTTATGTATGGAGACCTCCCGGGTCTCCATACAGTCCCTTTAACCATTTGTTGCAGACCCTGGAGCCTCCTCTGACTATTGTTGCTGACAATGTGTAGTTTCGGACAATTTGGGGATACTGTAGTGTAAGCACAAATGTAGTTCCATTCATGTTGTTTGAAACAAGCAAGGCTTAATTTTCTTTTCTCTTAAATTTTCTGAGCCCAAGTGTTTTGGCTTAGTGTGATACTTTATCCTAGCCTGCAATAATTTAATTAACAAACAACAATTAATATTGTTATTTTTAATCCTCTTTTATATCAATCTTTTTTATCATTTATCCATCTATCATTATCTATCTACCTACCTACCATTATCTATCTATCTATCTATCTATCTATCTATCTATCTATCTATCTATCTATCTATCTATCTATCTA
>NW_020769320.1:21642817-21737929 GCF_900518735.1 Pseudonaja textilis | reverse complement strand
TATCTATCTATCTATCTATCTATCTATCTATCTATGGCAACTCTTGACAGGCAGCATACCAAGTACACCTATTTTTCCATTCAACAATTCTGTGAGGTGAGATTTGCTGAAGACAGTGGCCAGCTGACTTTCATCTCTAAGGAAGCCCTAGAGGCCTTAACCCACCACACCAAACTGTTTCTCATCATATCATCTGATGGCATAACTATTATTACTATTATGTGGTGCAAGTTGTTGTCTGTATAATCAAAAAATGCAAGTTTGCATTTCATACAGTATCTGTAAATGCATAAGGTGGGGTGGGAGGAGAGATATTATATCTAAGGTTGGTGATGTATTCGCCCTATCACTCCACTCTTATGCTAACTTGGAAAGGGGGAAAATCAATATATGGGAGCTTGTGCAATTCATAAAGGTTCCTTCCATAAATTAGATCTGATTCAAACAGATTTCCAATTACAGAAAGACTTGATAAACCTTCAGCAGTTTTCCTTTAAAAATATTTCCTGAAGTCTGCATTATTTTTCCCCTAAGTGAAATGGTTGTCAAGAGGGTGGAACAGTGAGCAAATCCATATCATTCAGCTTTTCACATCAAAGTCACCACTGCTGGCAGAGCAATTATATACCATCCCCAGAAGTAATGAAAAAAAATCTTTCCAACTGAATTCATTGAGAGATGGAGTAAGGTTGAGGACAACCTTGTTGAGAATTATACCAGAATAAACTCAGTAAAACCTAAGCCATCAAACAAAATAAGAAAGCAAAATGCCCATTTCAAAAAGTCTGCACTGTACATGAATTGGCAACTTGTCTCCAAGTGACTTTATCCCAGACAAATATAACACATAAAAACATGAATAAGAATTTCAGCCAGTTTCTGCTATCCTTGTCGGAGGAAAATGCCACCTGTAAAACATCTTATATGTTTAAGAATAAATCTGAAAAATGTTGGAAATGTCATCAGATACCTGGCTCATATTACCATATGTGGTGGACTTGTGAGGACGCTAGAAAATATTGGACTAAAATCCGCATGTGGCTGGAAAAAATGACAAAGAAACATATAGATTTGAAACAGGAGTTCTTTTTATTGGGAATTCTATCAGATGTATATAGTAAAGATCTGAAATATTTGATTGTAAATGCGGCTAGAATTGTATTTGCTAAAAACTGGAAAAATGAGAAAATTCCATTGCAGGAAGAAATTATTAAGAAAATATTGGAATGTGCTGAGATGAGTAGATTGACATTTGAAATTAGAGAGCAAAAAAGACAAACAATTTTATAAAATTTGGGACCTTTTCTATCAATGGTTAGATGATGAAATATGATAATAGAATACCAAGAATTTTAGATAATAAGGAATATTCTTGTTTTTTCTTTTTCTTTTGTTATTAGATACTATATCTATAAAGTGTTTCTTTTAGGATAGAATTGGCATGATTATATGATTTGTTATAGAATAAATTACTTAAATTATAGTTATCTCATAAAGTATGAATGAATAAAAGTATAGTCAAATGATTTTTTTTTTAATAATGATATGAATATATATAAGTTAGGATTGAAAATAAGAGCTATTATGTAACATAATTGTAATTGAGACTACGAAATGGATGCACAAAACTGATGAACCAACCGACACACTGTTTGTATATAAGTACGGAAGAGAACTGATGCTTTTATGTTTTGTCTGTTTTTGTTTGTTTGTTAAAAAAACCAATAAAACTGTTTTTTTTTTTAAAAAAAGAATTTCAGCCAGTTTCTGTGGTCAAGACATAACCTTACACACATTCTGTGGTAAACTCAGTGAGTCAGTAGCTCTTCTTTACGTAACCTGTGAAACAAAAGGGAGGAAGAAAAGGCACAAAAAGCAAATAAAAATGCTTAGCATGAAAATGTCACTCAGTTATTACTGGCTTTATTTTTAATACCTTGAATGGAAGTTACTTTGAACGAGATCACCAAAAAGACAGTGGGAGATTAAATAGGGAAAGAAGGAAGCCATCTGAAAAATGATATAATAACTGATGGCAGCTTTAATAAATTTGGAGGTTCATTATAGCTTGCATTGCCTTAAGATGCATGTGATCTTCTAGTCTTGTAGTTCAAAACATAAATATATTACAATTAATTAACGTAAAGAGCCCTGGTAGTGCAGTTGTTAAAGTGAACAATTACAGGCAAACTCTGCTTATAACGTGGAGATCGATCCTGACAGGGCTCATGGTTGACTCAGCCTTCCATTCTTCCGAGGTCAGTAAAATGGGGACCCAGATTATTGGGAGCAATATGCAAATAATGCTTCAATATTGTAAAGTGCCCATAGAGTGTTATAAAGCACTGTGGGTAATATATAAGCCTAAATGCTGTTGCTATTGTTATTGCTAATTGATGAAAACTTCAATTTAAAAACAAAACTAATACAAAACATTGTCAGTAACATCCTGCATTGAGGAAAATACTGTATATTAGAGAGGAAGTATGACTGTGATTTTTCTAAAGGTGCTTTTTTTTTCCTTGAAGGCATTTTGCACAAGTACAAAAAAAGAAGAAATTAGTCATGAACAATTGGTCACCCAAAAACTTGACTAAGGGGAATTATAGCGTTCTCCTCTGATGGTTACAGCGTGCTGTGTATTGGAAAAGATAGAAATGAGCGTGGCAGTTTGTTTATTCAGGTGCTCATTTCTGAACAGATAGGTGAAGTCTGGAGTTGAAGTTGAAAGAAAGAAGACTGAAGTGACCTTGAAAAACTCTGAGCTGATTTATCAAAGAGCCTTGTATATTTGGTGGCAGAGGCTTGTTTTATATTAGAATTGCTTTTTACCTTTTGCCTCCCTTTCTACCCCTCCTGCAGTGGGGCTCTCTTTTTCTCTTTAATTTGATTTTAACTTTTTAAACCAGGAACTAGAATGTAAATCTTTTATTTTTGTTTTTTTCTTTGTTTATTAAGAGGAACGTATAGAATATTTCTCTTTTTCCCCTTTTTTATCTTTGATTTTTTACTTTTTTACATTTACCATTGCAACTAATTTCTTTTTCCTTTTTTCCTTTGGAGTGGCAATTGTTTGCCTTCATTTTTTCCCTTTTTTTCTTTTTTCCTCTTTTTTTTTCTTTTCTCTCTCTCTTTCTTTAAGTGTTACAAGATGAGTAGAAAGACAACAGCTCCAGCTTCTTCTATACCAAGCCCCTCACCCTCTGGAGGACAACAATCTTCTTTCCTTTTTTGAAGACAGTGTTCTGACCCAAACCTTGTTCCAAGGAAACAGACATGAAATGGAGGTAACAGCAAAACCTTTTAATGATTCTTTACAAATTTCATTCCTTCCCAGTTAAAAGACTGTTTCAAAAACTTCTTTGCTTCCTGCAAAGAACTCCAGTTTCTCAGCTGGCTTTTATCTCTTAAGGGTGAGGCCTTTACCTTGCAGCCTTACTCCCGAGTCGCCCATGCTGCTGCAGCTGCTCTTTCCTTCAAGCAGCCCTGAGAACATGTACACTGGGCACAGGCTCCTCAGGGACCTCTTCATCACTGCTGCCAGCCTCCACAATTTCTGAAGGCAGCATTCCACTCCCTGATAGTCCTGGCCCCATCCCTGCATCACACACAGGACCCTCATCTGATTCCTCACTCTCCGTGTCCTCAGCCATCTGCTGGTGAACTGCAACAGACAGAGACATTTCTTATCCACCAATCTTCTGAGACATATCAATTTTCTAGAAATTCTCAAACTTTAATATTAGTGTTTCTCCAATCACCACTGCTAGTTCATTTGACTTTGGAGATCTAAATTCATTTAAATTAGCTAAGGAATGTTTTACTCTTGCCTTATATTACCAGTGGCAAAATTACAGATGGTCAGGGATTTGCTTCCCTTCTGAAAGAAGTCAGAAATAATTCCCAACTTGCTAAACTCTGTTATTTTTGTATTACACAATTTGGAACCAACGGATTGAGCTTTTGTGACCTAAGTAATGTCAAATTACTCGAGGAAATGTTCTTCTGAAAGTGGCAATGTATTCCTTGCCACTTTGGGGAGAATATAGATCTTGAAATAGAGAAAATAACAGAAAATTGGCTTTTGAAAACCCGTGATAGCACAGTGGTTAGAAAGCAGAACTGCAGACTACTTCTGCTGACTGCCTGCTGCCTGCAATTTGGCAGTTCAAATCTTACCAGGCTCAAGGTTGATTCAGCCTTCCATCCTTTCGAGGTTGGTAAAATGAGGACCCAGATTGGTGGGGGGCCATAGGCTGACTCTCTAAACCACTTAGAGAGGGCTGTAAAGCACTGTGAAAGTGGTATATAAATCTAAGAAGTGCTATTGCTCTTGAAAGGGATGCTAATAAGGATGCCACTGTAATACAATCATCCAAATTTTCATCTTTATAATTAAGCATGATAAAGAAAACATAGAAGCCTTTTCCAGTGTATGGCTAACATAACCAATGTTTCATTGAGAAGGGTTTTAACTTCCCTTCACCTGAAGACCATATATCTCAAAGAGATTATGTCCCCTGAGGAAGAACAACACTTCTGTTGATCAAATGGAAGACATTATCTACTAGGTCCTTCACTGTCCCAATTACAATGGGATCATAGCCAAATTATTAATGGTAGATGAACTCAAGCATTCCAATCTTGGAAAATCTCTCTGAAAAATAAAACTGGTATTTATTGTTATTGGTTTTTGCTGTTTCTCTGGAATAAAAATAGTTTATTTAATCACCATTTTATAGACTTGTTTCTACAACATATTAATGGATAATTTTTTTAAAAAATAATTTCAGTACATTTTCTTCAGCTCAAACATGTATACCTGGAATAGCTCATTTTCCTTTATAAGCTGCCTGGCCTACAGCATATAATTAGATGAGTGGCATCAGTGTAATTGTTTTTCTGTCACTGCTGAATTCATGTTATATAATTGTATTGATTAAATCCATGCTAAACAAAGAAGATAAAGGTAACTTGTTTTGAATAATGCTATTGGCTATGTCACAGGAAAAACTAGAAAATGACAGGATTTGTACCAGAAGAAAATAGTTATTGTACCTGCTGATGGTTCTTACCAGGTGAATGGAGTGGGTGGGATTGAAATACTTATTCTTAAGGAGAACAGAGAACTCCCACTTAACATGGGAGACATGAAGTTTTTCTGGACTCGGTGCCTCCTAATAAATAAACAATTTGGAGCTGGGAGCAGTTGTACAAATATAGTATGGGATAGACTTTCCTCTATCTGTGACCCTTTGTGAACAAAATAAACTTTTATCAACCTTATAGTTAAAAAAAGAAAAACACCCTTCAGCACAGGAGAATTTGCTGTGTCATTCTAGATCCAGGTATAGCATATTACTGTCTGAAGAAAAATAATGTGTTTTAGTTTGGAGGAGGGAGTGGGAATAACATATCTTTCAGGAACATCTAACATAACTTTAAAAAAAATCTCAATAAACTAAAAGCATTTTTTTTCTATCTTGAGATATATAAATTAGTAGCATACTAAGGAGGAGATGCCTGGTTTGAAAAGCATTTTTCCCCCAGCTTAACTGAAGAGATCAGGTAGGGTAAATATAAATTGAGATATTCAGCCAAATTGTGATGCTATCTTTAGATTGCAGATGGTAGTTTAATACTTTTGTATGTATATTTGCTTTCAAGTCTTTTTTGACTCTTTGTCTCATAGACAAGTCCATGTAGGGATATTTTTTTTGAGAAGTGGCAAGATTTTTGGAATTTTTTAAAGAGCTGGAATGAGAATGAGAATACAAAACCATCAGTCTCAAAGCAGGTTATTGCACATAGTTTTCTGGTTTCTAGCCTGTGTCCTTAATAACAATAACAAATTGTTTAGTAAATAGGGTCAGAAGTCAGTTTAAAAAAAAATTAAATCATACCTGAGATAGAACTGGGTTTGTATTATGTCTTCAGGCCAATTTCTGGGAAAAAGAGGAAGGCCTAATCCTTTCTGTTGCTGTGTTTTGTTTTGTTTTGTACTAAGTAAATATTAGAAGGGAACTGAAATGCTATGCATTATGCCCTTAAGTTCAAACAGTCAATTCCTATAGACTAAAAAATGACTTGGCTCTGTCTTCAAAATCTGTCCAAAATCTGACGGAAATGATATTATTATTATTTTGAAAATTTTATTTGGGTTTTCACAAAAACAAAATACAAATAAAACATCTTTTTTGAAAATAGCATGCTCCCAGGTTATCACTTCTTCATACAGACACAAAACTCAATTTCATGCTCATTTTTATATTCTATTCCATATCTTATTACCATTTTATGTTTTCTACATAGTTTTTCCCCTCTTCTAATTTTCTCAACTTTGTTTTGATTATCTCAATTCAAATCATTATATTTATACTTTTGTCTGTCCTGTTACAATTTCACATTATCTTTTCTTATTAAACAATTTTTTCCCTGTAGTTACCAATTAGAATATGACACCTTTATATACGTTAATTTTATCCATTCAAGCTCTCATTTAAGCTTCAATGTATAGCTTTAAGATTATAGCATTCAATATAATACATAACTTCCAATCGAATTCTGCTTGGTACATTCTTAAAATAGACACTTTATTCTTAAAAAGAAATATGTGTGTGTGTGTGTGTGTGTGTGTGTGTGTAAATAAAACACATTCCATTCCAATTCAATTCTATCATTAATATGCATTAAAATCTTAACATCTTTAACATTTCTTTTCAATTGAATATCATACTTCCTTGGGAACACTTATAAACTTTCCATAGTTAATTCTTTCTTTCCCATATTTCTCACTTATATTTTTATAAATCATTACTAATAATTTAAAAATGTTCCCTTTTAATTCTCTCAATCATTTTAATTCATTTATTTATTAACAAACATCCCACTGCATTACAATAAATATTTTATCCATCATCATATCTTCTAAAGTTGTTCTATTTGTAATATAGCAAAGCTATCTTATGTACCTTTGCAGAATCCCTTTTACAATTAAATTTTCACCCATTATCTCTAAACAAGCTTATGGTTACAATCCTTATATCTTTTCCCTGTTTCTCCATTTCTTGTTTCTTTTACAACTTCTTTTCCTTGCCTTCTTCCCCCTCTTCTTCTCCCTCCCCTTTTTACCCCCTCGTCTCTGTACTTCTAACTCTCTCATCTGTAATCCCCTCTTCTGTTGCTTTCTAATATTATACTTATCTTTCAAACTGTTCTTCTTTTTGGTTGTTTTTTCTAGTCTTAAACCTTTCACTCTCTTTCCCCCCTTTTCTTTTTTCCCCCCACTTAAAATTATTTGATCATTAAAGATGGCTTCTTCTTTGT
Organism: Pseudonaja textilis; assembly: GCF_900518735.1. The sequence goes on along the minus strand of NW_020769320.1, from coordinate 21,730,603 downwards.
CCCAATCTTCTTGTTCTGCAAGCGTTTCTTGTTGCTTCTCATAGTTCCAGATCTCCATTTCTAAGAATTGAAACATGAAGCCAAAATAACTTCTCCCTTCTTGTGCATCTTCTTTCCATTTTTTAAGTTCCGTTTTCAGTTCCTCTAAGAGTGATGCCATTTTAAAAACGTTTAAACAACCATCCAGTTAATTTTAGTCATCTAGATGCAAAAACCAAAAATCACCAAGTAATCCAAATAATCCAAGGCTGTTTCTACTTGCTTCTTTTTTCCACTTTCGCTTCCTGGGATTCTATTATTTTGTTACCCAGTTTCCATTAAAGTGTATCTTTGAGGAATCTTGTTAAAATTTCACTGTAAGTTCCTTTTAATTACAGTTCCATTCCTTAATTCCAGGCAGTCTCCTCCATTTTTCCAGATCCTGCCCTTCTATTCTTTTTTTTCTCCTTTCCAGCTTTTAAAAACCTTTAAATGTCCAGAAATCTTTATTTATCTCTTTGACTTTTATTTTCAACTTAGATGCCTATTAATGTCAAAGTGGTTTTTTTTTTCAGTTTCTTGCTTAAGTCTCTTAGTTGTCAGTATAAGGAAGGGAAGAAAAAAAAACCCTAATCCTTTCCCTTCTCTCTCTCCTTCGCAGCTCCAAAATCTTTTTTGTGAACAATGTTGTTAAGTTTAAATTCCAGGGTACCTTATTTGTTGCTTTTGCTGTTTAACCCGGTCAACCAAAACTTTCTCTTCTTATCTTCCTCCTGCACCTTCTTTTCCAGTCAAGTTCTTCTTTGTGGTGGCCATTTCTGACCACCGCTACAACCGCCTTCAGGAAAGGGAGTAATGGCCAGCTCGGGAGGAGAGATGCAGCTCTCCTCAATCCTGCAGGCAGTCTCCCCCATCTTCACCACCTCTACGGGGTGGCTTAGCCCCCAAACCAGCCAGCTCAGGGTGCTCCAGCGGCTAGCACGGATCGAAGCCCTGGAGAGATGAGGTTTCGGTCTATCGCTGAAGAAGCTCAAACCGGAAGTCCCAAAATGATATTATTTTGATGGATGAACATACTTTGGTTTTTAATTTGCAGTTTTTAATGTGGGAATTCTTTCTTGCTTCTACAGGCTGCTGTTACAGGTTATTTAAGACAAGAGTCTTAAAATTCATAGCAATAAATGCCTTTGTGAATGTTCAGTATAATTTACCCTTCCCTCCTTTTTGTATTAGAGACAGATAACTAAACTTAAAATGTGTCATGGGAAGAAGATTCTAAGCAGTTGCACTTTTTCCGCACATCTTTCATTCTCTTTGAATTGTTTTTATTCTGTTATACAATACTATCTATCTGGAAAGCTTTTGGACCACATATAAACAGGACACAGAATACATTACTAGTTAAGAGAATAGAACCACACTGCCCAAGGATCTTCTCTGGGATGAAATAATTCGAAATGTATCAGATGGCATGTAGTGAAATGAAAAATGGAATAAAAACTACATCTAAAAATGAAGGGTTCTAGAAAACCAGGATTATCATAGTAACCAGGTGGCCACAAAGAACTAAGCTTGTTATTGCCTTTGTGGTTTTGTCATTTTAAGTGTCTTCTTTCCCAAAGACAGAATGATGACATTTGGGCTGAAGTCAGAATTTTGGGGACCTCCCTTGATAAGTCAAAACAAGCACTTGTTTTTATCTCAGATCCCCACTGAAATAGAATGACCATTTATCCCCAATTATTCATTCCAGTAGAATGGAAATTATTATTTTTTAATTTTCCCCCTCCTAATTCTTTTGGCTGTGTATGAGTTTTTGCACCCTTTTCAGGTGCAATTCCAGGCATACTGAGGCACTCCATATGAGTGACAGACTATTCTACGATAGTCTGTAGCTTCTTAGTTTCCTGCAATTTAATAAATTCAGAGAGAACATGCCATGAAGGAATTGTTCCCAGTAAGCCATTTTTCAGGCCAATGAATGTAGGCCAGGTGTCAAACTTGATTTCCTTGAGGCTGCATCAGAGATGTGTCTGACCGCAGTGGGAATGTGGACAGGAGAAGTCGCCATTTCTAAGTCACTCATGACAGGGGTGCCTGTGATGGCCTGAGTGCCAGAGAAAAATGGCCTTCTGTGCTCTGTTTTTGCTGGCATAGGCACCACAAGTTGGTTCTTTGCTGTTCCTAGGGCAGCCCCAGGGGGGCGGTCTAAGCATGGGCCATATCCATCCTACGGGCCTTGAATTTGACACCCCTGACAGAGCCAGGTAGACAGATGAATGGCAGAAAATGGTGTACTTGAAAACAATAGAATTTCTTGCTATGTTGTAACATGTACATAAATAGAAAAAGGAATAACCAACAAAAGACATTCTAAAAAAATCACAAGAGAACTGAAGGTTAAAAAAACACACGCTTGCCTTTAAAGAATAAAGATTTTCAGAAAATACTTTATTTGCTTTGATAATGAAAGGTAAATTTTTAAAAAAGGGCATTGGAATTTTTATTAATTAATTAATTAGTGTAAGCTAATCAGCTAGCTTTTCATCAGATAGATTAAAATTGAATGAAATAATACATAAATTGTTTATTATTCATTCATAAATCTGACAATAAACAATAATGCAGTCTTCTGACTTTTAAACGGTATACAGGTGATATTGCATATTATAGCTGCCTCTCTGCATTGCAAAGGTTTAATAACATGAAACAGCAGGAGGTTTTTATGATTCCAGATATACATGAACATTCTGAACATACTTTAGGAGGCTCAGTGATTTCTAACTAATGCTTTTCACAGACACACAAACAAGCAACCAGTGCCTGTGCGCAAGATGCATGTAGTACCTACACGGATAAACCTCTTTTCCTCTGGTTCTTCATCTGAAAAAAAAAATGAAAATGATTAGAACTTTCAAGTGAATGCCCATATGGTAATGTTTGGAAAATTTCTGGATGGCAGTTGTTGTTTTTATATACACTGTAAATCTCATTTCTGTGGTTCACATTTCTTTCACTTGAGATCCCAATATCTTTCTTTCATATAAATTCTGACAAAGCAGTCTATCCCTTGGAAGTTCCATATCTCTCTCTCCAAGTATCTACTAAGGACAGGTTGTCCATTGTATCACATTAAGACTTTGGTAATTTGCTTTGGTTAAGTTTAATTTCCTTATCTGAAATTCTGTCAAACTGAAACAACTACTTCTTTCCAATTCCCCATCGTACATCACTTCTCATTTGGGAAGAAAAAATATTTTTGTTGTTTTTCTCAGACAATGTATCAAAGCATTTTGCAAAACATGAATTTATGCAATAGATTTTCACTTTTCCCTCCATTCATTCATCTTCCCAGATCAGTAAATCCACTCATGTCTGAACACTAGCCGATTGTTAGCTTTCCATATATTTTTGGAAGGATACTTCAGAATAATCCTAAATTCCTTTTGGTCTGAGTTCCAGCATAGCCAAATTGTCCACCCCTCTTTTTAAGAGAAAATGACAAGTTTCGGTCTTTTTTCTCTAAAAGATCTATCCTATCCTTAACTTGTTTAATTTCCTCTTGGAATCTTGTCCAGTCTTTTATTTATTTTTCCCCCCAAAATCTTAAACTTAACTTCTAAAGATTGTGTGAGTGTTTTATCCCAGTCATCAAACATCGCCTTCCTAACAGACAAAGAAATTTCCTGATGATGTCCAGAATGCAAGTGAACGAATACATCAAATGGACAGTGGTGGGCTACTGCCTGATCGTACTGGTTCAGGCGAACTGATAGTTGTGATCTACTGGCTGGGCCCGCCTGCCTGCCCTTGTGCTATTCTTTCCATATATAACTAATTTTCTGGCTTGTTCCTTCCATCCTCGCTGCCCAGCTGAGTTCCGCACCACCCCTGCTGTTCTCACTGGAGCTGCTTGTGTTGATTAGCCGCATGTTTGAAGCTCTGTTTCAGTCCCAAAGGGGCAATGCGCTCACAACCAGCGAACCAGTTGTTAACGTAAGTGCCGCCCACTTCTGCATATGGATATACAGTATGACTAATCATAATGTTAAACAACATGTTGAACTGAACCACCATGATTTTTCACGATATACTAAACCAAAATCAGGAAAACTGTTTGCTCACATTGTATGAATCAGCCTGTTGAAAACCTGAAACATTGCCTTAATTCTGTCTTTGACAACAACAGACAGATACTAGGATTGTTATAGTTGCAATATACCCAGCTAATATTTATGAGTAGTGTTATTCCTATTTGGGCAGGTGAAGGCTTATACTGAATGGGATCTGATTTATCATATCCTCAGTTCACAAATGCTAATGGGGAACGCTGCACTGAATAATCTTTCAGTGTCATTGGAGTCTTTATTACTGTAAAAGATTAGGGGCTTTTCCCTACCACTAACATAAGGTGCTTCTCACCAATCTTTGAGTTGGCAAACAACTCTGCCACCATGCACTTATTTAATCCATGCTGCCAATCTATATCCTGCCTTTATTCACATTTTCCTCAATAGTATCACTCACCAAGCTTGTCTCTCTCCAAAGTCATAGCTGACAAAGCCTAAGAGAGTTTGCAGACCTTGAAGCCTTCCTTGGTTGCTTTCCAAATAACAGGACTGCTTACATGGATAGCTAAGGATAACTGAAAGTTTCTTCACCTGTGTGCTGGCAATGAGATGTAAACATCATGGGGACAAAGGAAAATGAGTGTAGCCAGGATATAAATGTGTCATAATTAGATACAAGGGATTATGATCTGCAAGGCCACCCTATTAAAAAGTGAGGCATTGCCCAGTCTTTTACATTTAGCATTCATAGAGTTCTGTATGTCTTAAAACAACAAACCTTAGCTGCAAATAAATTTTGTATGCATAAGAAATCAACCAAAGAGAAAAACAGGTTTAAAAGCTAAATATTAATCAGATGAATTCTAAAATGTGGAATTGCTTTTTTTTCCCTTTGAACTTTTTATCTTTCATTTTTGTTATATTATTCTTAATTTGTATTCATTTTTTTATTTCTGTATTTTTAAAAAAAGAAAGGAAAAAATTCTAGCAGTCAGAGCATAACCTAAATGCCTTTTAATTATTTGAAATATTAAAGTTTATGAGAAATTAGATGATACAACTTAACTGCCTTTTACTAAAAATATAATTTCATGATGTAGGTTAATTAAAGTTAATCAAGAATGACTCCAATTATCCTTAAGACAGTTTTACATTAATACTCATCTCTCAATAATTTTCCACAATTAAAAAAAAAAACTAGGAAAATGAATAGTTAAATATCTAGCCAAAGATAAAAGCCTTGATATCTTTTTGTTAACAGTATCAAGACTTTCTCAAGATTTACTTGATATAACAACTGAATAGAATGCATCATAGATGATTAGAACATTCCTCAATCAGGAAGTTATTGTTAGAAGATGTGATGAGATAAGAAGCAATAAGAGTCTCTTTTGAAGAAAAAGGACATGATAATTTTATCAGGTAAGCCATCATAGTGAGCCTGAATATTGAAAGTTTTGCTTTCAAGTTTTAAAAAAATAAAAATGAAAAGAAACTCACAAGTTTAATTTTAAGGATTAAAATATATGTTCATCTCAAAAACAGTTAAGATGATAACTTTCCGTTGCACCAGAAAATAATCACAACGGGAAACTATCTTTATAGAAGAAATCCCAATCATAAATTGCCACTTGGCACTCTATTGATAAGTTGCTATCTAATTTCCATCTTCATTCAGGCCAAATCCACATTTTCTTATTGGCCCATCACCAGTGTAGGCCATTGACATTTTCTGAGTGAAGGAATGGATGAATCAAAGAACAACATATTCTCTGTTTATTTGATTATTGTACCATCAGAGCAATGATGATACCCTAAAACAGAATTATAGAATTATTATTAAAGATATAGAAAATATCAATTAGAACAAATTAAGGATTAATAATTTAATTGGAACAGATATGAAAATAAGATCTTATAGGATAATTATTTGAGATACACAAATGTTTATGGAACCTACAAGAAAATTAACATGTAATATGGGAAGGAAATATCATGTGGAATCTGACTGAGAACGTATATGTATATAGTATATGGCAATAGATAAAAATGATAATATTTTATCAGGCTATATAATTTGTTAAAGGAAAATCATATGGAAAGCATATTTGTGTAATGTAATGGCATATATGAACATAGTAAGATAAAAATAATTATATTGTTATTAAATTATATAATTTGTTAAATGACAATAAGATGGAAAATATAATGTATATATTGTAATGAAATTAGAGCAGGAGTGTACTACAATACAATGGTGGAAAAATTAATGTTAAAAAGGGAATAAATATTGGATAATACAAATTAAGATGAATTTATGAATGCCTAATGGAATGATATAATTTGATAAAATTTGCAAATATGACGAATACAAGAACATATTTTTTTTTTAAAAAATGATAAAGAATATAGAGATTGATATAAAGTAATGTATGAGAATATAAAATGGAAAATTGGTAATAGGTAATGATATGAAATTAGATAAGAAAGCTGAATATGTAAGTATGGTCATGTTTTGATTTAAAATGTAAAAAACCTGGAACCACAGTGTTCACCCAAAAATGTATTCAAAGAAATTAAAAAACAATGTATTTAAAAAAACAGAAAAGACCTGTCTGTGTTGGTATGGGTAGAATGGGGATGAGGCATGAAAACTGTGAGCTTTATAATTAATGTTGAACTTGGATCCAATCTACTGTGCGCAGCCTTGCTTGGATTCAACGGAATCTAATGCAATACTTTCCTTTGAAAACATTTCTTCCTAAGACATTAATGGAAATATTATGTTTTCATAAATAGGACTGAAATATCATTAGAGTTCAGATTAGATAAATAATTTTACAACACAGTCCTGCCAATATTTACTGGTGTTTATTTCCAACTCCTGGTGCATCATTTCAGAAATGTTGTTTTAATTGAAACAAAGACACAGATGCTCATACAATTTCTGGTTTCGAATTACTACATAGAAAATGCTCTTAATTGTAATTTAAATTAAAGCTTAACCTTAGGTGATTTTTTTCCCATTTGGATTTATTGTTGTAAACACTGTAGAAGTCCTTCTATTGCTGACACTCTCTGAATTTAATAACGTCTGTACGATTCCATTCTGGAATGTACACTGAACTCTATAGATGTCAGGTAAAACAGACAGAAGAAAAGGAAAATAAATATCTGCTGATGTAAGTCCTCTGAGCAATAAAGCCAAGATCAGGGAGGTCAGGAATAGAAAGCTGCTCGTCTATCATTTAAGGACCTTATAAAAAGTTTATATATTTGCTTTCCCTCTGCTAACATATAACCTTACAGAGTGCATTGTAATAAACATTTCTCCTTAGTCACAACTTTACTATGAGGTCAGTTGTGGGATTCAAAATTTTTTACTACCAGTGGGCATGGCTTGGTGGGCGTGGCAGGGGACGGATACTGTAAAATCTCCATTCCCTTCCCACTCTTGGGGACGGTCATTGAAAAATCCCATTCCTTCCCCACCCCACTAATCTGCTTTCCAGCTCTGTTCTCCTGTGCAGGGCAACAAAAGAAGACCCAGCCAATCAGCTGGGATTCAGGAGGCAGAGAATAGATGGAGGCATGACTAGTCAGAGGTGATATTTGCCAGTTCTTTGAACTACTAAAAATTTCCACTACCAGTTCTCCAGAACTGGTCAGAACCTCTGGAATACCATCTCTTCAGTTTAGAGGAGTATTGACTGAGGTAGTCAATACTCCTCTAAACTGAAGAATCTAGATATACACAGAGTTCTGGAAATGAAGAATTTGTCAATGATATGATACATCCCTTTCTTCTGGTCTTGCTTATTTCTACCCGACAGCTTGACCTTCACAGCTCTACGGATATTCACAATTTTAACAAGCTAATGGAATGTACAATGTATTAATAATTCCTTCCACATGAAAACAGTAACAGTCAATTCAATCAAAAAATATGTTTACTGACTTCCATATCCAAAGATTCTACCTCCAAAGGCTCTAAATAACCAATCCCCTAAAATAGATATGAAAATCTTCCTTATCACCACCATCAATGTTATTTTATTGCTATGTTTCTCCAGTACTGTTTCCACTTCTAGTCTGACCGTTTGTTCTAGTCTGGCGTTCAGACTTCAAGAACAAGACGTATGAGAGTTTACGAACTGTGAAGATAACATGCAAATTAAAAATGTAAAAATTGAAATGCATTATCCATTTGGATACAAAAATATTGAACTGGAGGTCACTGATTTAGCACATAAGATCCCTGAAGAACCTTTGAAGCAATTAATTGTGAAAGACCACAAGAATGACTTATATCAGATTCTTTTCTTCTAAACATCTATCATTGACCCAGATTGCTACACTGATTAATTTAGGTTAAACACTTCTCTTCCCCTCCACTCAATTTTAAACTAAATTCTCTATAGTTTCATTATACTGGTTTATGTAATCTCAGTGCATATGAAACTGGACCACACATTGCACTATAAAACCTGATGAAAGGGAAACATGATTTTGCTTAGAAATAAACCTTAAAAAGGCATGAGATTGGAATCCATACTGGAAAAACCTAGAGCATGACCAATGTTAGTAAATCATCTTGGAACTGCAGGAAAAAAAATAAATTAAATTAAAAATCTGCATAAAAAAGAAAGATGAGTTTCCAAGGGGACTATTTCATTAAATTTGCTGTCCTTCTTTAACTTATAAATAGCCAGGAGTGCTATATTTAAATAAATAAATAAAATAAATCTATTTCTATCTGAAATAAATAGAAAAATCTTTCATGGCTCTCCTCAGTGTTCTGAGACATGCTGCAATGCAGTAGTATGCATTGCCCACTGGACATATTCACAGTTCTTGCATATCCATCCAGTTCTTCTAAAAAAAAAAAGGTTAGAAATCTAGAAGAATAGTTCCTTCTTCTACAAGTGGAATAACCAATATTGTGGAATTCCAAAGTTCCTTAACACATCACACTACATGACAAACAAACACACAGACCAGTCTTATAATGAAAATAATGGATAAAATAATAAACTAAAGTAAAATAATGAATAGGGAAAACGATGAACAATAAATTAATTTCTAAATTAAAATCATTTATAAATAAATAAAAATAAATTATGCATGTATTAAATAATGAATTATAAGCTTATTAAATAACAAATTAGTAAATAATAAAACAAAATAATGAATAAAGGAAGGCTAATAATGAAAAGTGAAGTATAGCTTTATTCTCTGGTTAAATTCCTGTATTCAGATTGCATGATAAACTTGAGAGCAGCATTTATTGAGAGACAGAAGCAGTGGGTTTCCTTAGATCCATTTGCTGCTAAGCTATGTTTAGTGTAATATGGGTATCTGATCTGTAGAGTGACTCCATCATAAATCTACCAGGTTGGCTTAATTGCAGAAGTGGTGAAAGTGGCAGTTGAAGTTTTCCTTGAAAGTGGCAGTTGAAGTTTTCCTTGCTTTGACGATCCTTATGCCCAAGCGATTGCATCTTTTTCCACAGAGAAAAATAAAAAAAAAGTGCATGAATTATTCAAGTATCCAATTATCTGCAAACCAATAAATGGATCTTAGCCAAGATAATCAATATATTGAAATCACTTAAATTGACTAATTAAATGATACTTTCGATACTATTAACATTGTAGCATGAGTAGATCTGAAAAACACTCAGGAGAAAAAAAGTCATATTAATATACAACATTTTCCATTTTTAATAATAAAAGGGATAACTTTAAATCACATTTGAAATCAAAGTGCCTTTTCAGAAACAAACTCCACTGGTAAGTTCGCTGGTGAGACAAAGGAAATTGCTGTTGTTTTCTATTGCAGATGAGCTTGTCATCCTGCAGCCTTCTTAGCTATCTAGATTTCCTGATTTGAAAATGCTCCAAAAACATTTTGCATAATGTATTCCTTGGAAATATGTCTCTCACATTCTCTTACTCCTTTCATTAAAAAGATTCTTCAGTGCAGCATTTACCACAAAGGCAGTTGTTGGACTCTGAATAGAATATTCTCCTTTTTCCTCTGACTCTACTTGTATCTGTTTGTAAGAAAGAGAGGTGGAATGTAGTTCACAGACAAAGGATTCAAGGTCAGTGCTTGACATCCCCAATAAAAGAGGGCAAAAATGGCTTAAACAATATTCTGAAGAGCCATTGCCATTTAGAGAAAAAAAAAAAAAACTCGGCAAGATGCCCATACAAGCTTGCATTGTATAATGCAGTATCTTATATTCTTATTTGAAACTTTCAGGGTGAGAATATGACACGATAAGTACATTGTATAAAATCAAGGCAAAATTTTGATATTCCACCTTCCCTGAAAACTCTTTTTTAGGAATAAAGACTTTTAGTAAATATCTTTCAGAGAATGCTGATTTTATGCAGTTCTTCCAGCCTAACAAAAAAGCAAGTCACTGGTTTTTAACTATTTCCAGCTGTTCTGAAGTCTGCTACCTGCAAAACTAAATAAAAGGCATTAGACACATTTTCTAAAACCGAGGGCAAATTTATTTTGCAAAGCAACCAATTACCTCTACATTGATTGGCTCAGCTGGCTAAATTGAAGTTTTATATTAGATGAAAAGTAATTTGGGTAATGTGAATGGTAAGAGAAAAAAGAAAAGTTTCATTTTTAAAAAACATAATAACAACAGCCTCTGAGTCATAGTCATAGACTGAATTAATCATCCTTTTAAAGCTATTATGAGAGAAATAGAATATGATATTTGATAGGACTGTCAATTTTGTATGAATACAGTATAAGAAAATTACCATTAAAAAAATCAAAAGCTATTTTAGTTCAACAAATACATCTACCACATCTCTAGAATCAATTGGAAAATTGGCATTATGTTACTCTACATTTAATATTAAATATAATTATTGTTAATTAATGTTCTCTCTGTATTGCTATATATTGCATTATTTGTATTAGAGACTTGTAGATAAAATTTTGATTTATAATTTATTTTAAAGTACATAATGTAACATAAAGTACATAACTCGTCAATTCCCTAATAAATGTATATTGTGGTTTGCCAACTCCATACATACGAAATCGACCTCAGTCCATGATACTTATGGCTGGATAAATCTGTTAGTATTTATTTCTTTCCTTACTTCCTTTACTTCCTCCAGTTTAATAACTCTGCATGGTCTATAGAGAATCTCAGTAAAATACAATATCAAAATACAACCATAAAACACTGTAATAATGTTCTTTTTCTCAATAACCATCAAAACCCTCAGAGATCTTTTTAAAAGGAAGGTTTTAAGAATTTAAGACTTTCTAAAAACCTCAGGCAAGAGGCCTAAGTATGTTTGTGGCTTATCATATTTCCCGATAATTTTAAGGTATCACAAATCTTTTTTAAAAATTAATTAAGTAGCATAAACAACAAAAAAGCAAAAAAAAACACAAAGAAAATAGAAAGGAATGTATATATACACACATCAAATTATTTCTATAATATTATAAAAAAATTAAAAAGACAAAATAAATATATATACTCACACATTTTGTCATTATATACTGTACATATATTGCCTCTTTCCTTGCCTTGCTGCATAATGTCAATCAGAATAGAGCTGGAAGGATCTGTGAGATCTTCTAGTCCAACCCCTTCTCAAGCAGGAGAGCCCATACCATTCCAAACAACTGGCTGTCCAGTCTCTTTTTAAAAGCCTCCAATGATGGAGTATCCATAACTTCTGAAGGCAAGCTGTTCCACTGGCTAATTGTTGTCATTGTTGCATATTCCTGCTTGAATTTCGATTAAGCCTCTGCTGTAAACACTATATTTACTGTCTATTTTTCTTTTCCTACATATTCTCCAATTTTAGTCTCAAATCCAGCACTGGTGGCAATTTTTCTCTTTCCAGTGTTGTGCCAGATTGATTCTTATCCCTGTCAGCATATTAATAAAATATGCTCCTTTTCAAATATATTGTCTGAGAGCATACTGAATAAAAACATTTGAAGTTTCCATTTTAATTTTGGACTTTTCTGGATGTTTCGGTATATTTCTTTCCAATACTTTGGAATGTAGCTTAGTGTAAATATTATTGATTCCACCCCCACCCCCCTCATATTTCTTCCAATTGGTCTGCAAACCAGTATGATTCTGCAAATACAAAGTAACATGATTATGGATTATGAATTTAAGAAATAATTTCCTTCCTGTGTTCATTTGGTTCGTCTTTGACTGACACACCTGAAGGTTAATAGAAATCTTGGATACATACTGGAATGTAGTTTTTCTTTCTTTTTGCACATTTGGTAGTTGACATTTTACATTTAACTACAATTAGTTTCAATAAATACCTACAGTGGATTATAGCTTGTGAATCAGAGGTGTGTGCATAAGTGCGCTAATGTGCCTATCGTCCCTGTATTTTGTATTTTTATTCTCTTATTCTTGTTCTCGTTTTTGTTTGACAAATTCCAATAAATAAATAAATAACATTTCTATACAACTTTGAGACCTAAGATCTTACTGGTCAAACAGAGAACTTTCATTTCAAAATATCTTCAAATATCTTTTTTTATTCTGGAAAGTAGTAAGGAATTAAAAAAATGTGTGATTTTTTTTTTAGTTCTCGCTTATGATTTGTAAGTTTGTGATTTATAATTTTCAAATGGTTATTTTAAATTGATTATAGGTTTTTTAAGTTATTTTACCTTGATGTTCATTTTTCTTTTTCTTTTTCATGGTAATCAATGTTGTTTTACATAATTTTATGCTATACACTGACTTTCAAAGCCAGTGTGTATGTATGTGTGTGTATGTGTGTGTGTATACATAAACATGTATACATATGTATGTATGTATCTGTATTTTTTCTTCCTTTCCATAAGTGCTGGGGTCTGTGGTTTAGTTGGGGTGGAGATCAACTGGTAATCCATTTGATAGCTTATAACCAAGGCAGATGTCTCGGCTGAAAGAATGATTATCATGATCTATATCAAAAAATTCTATACCAAACGAATACATTCATATAAAAATGGATTGTTCCATGCATTTGATCATAGTCTTACAGCATCTAACAAAAATAAATGAATGAAATTTTAGACGTGGACTCCAAATTGCTGTCCATGATGCTAATTTCAAAAGTATAAGCATTGTGAGAAACTGTAGTCATAATTGCTAAAGTTGTGAAAACCTATTACATTTTAAACTAGAGATTTCTCAATACACTCCATATCTTTTATACTATTATAATAATAGAAAGTAGATGTTATTAATCTAAATTCATTAGTTTCTATAACATATGAAAGCATATGTTACAGAAACTAATGGGCTTTCTATAGGAAAAATTATTTAATGTACTTTAAACATTTAGAGTCTTCCACTAAAAAAAATTCCAAAAATAGTACATTATTATAAAACCAATAGATGAAGAAATAGACTGAAACACAAAGTAATTACTCTTGCATATTTGTAGCATTAATAATGTGGCTAAAAGTACACTACTAAACTAACAGGTTCACATTTACATCTGTGAATAGTAAGGAGGATGTTGCAGGCATTGAAAATATGAGATTATCATAGTTCAGTATGTACAAATAATACAGATTTGTTATCTTCTATTCAATCTTCTGTGTGCCCTTGAAATCTGTCCCAGCTGAGCAGTAGATTTCAGATGTTCAGGGTAGAAAAGAGCAAATGATTGTTCCATTGCATAAAGCAGAAATCTATTGGTTAATGTGATTGCCATTCATTTTTCTTGGTTTAAGAGGATGCTGCAATATGTTGTTTTGAACCTACTGGTGCCTACTGGTGCCAGCACCCACAAATTATACATAGGAAGTCAGCAAAACTTTAAGTAGGCTATTGTTGATGCCAAAATAGGCTGTACCTGAAAATGTGAAGTTTATTTATCATTCAAGTAGTTCTCATTCCAATTTGTTCTCATTCCACCAGTCTCTTTAACAAATTGTCATGATTGGCGCAATCTTTCTGACAAGTGGAAAAAAAAAAACAGTTGGCATTTTAAGATATACCATTGCTATAATTATGAGAGTGATACTGAAGAGCAATAATCTTTTCAGATTTTAAAAGTCTTAAATGTCAGAACCTAGAATAATAGTCTTATTTAGCATTATTTCAACTAGATTGAAATTGCAGCTCAACTGCCCACTCTCACCCCTGCTCTTCATATTATCACTAGAAACATCATTAATGCGAATTAGACGGAACCCAGATATAAAAGGATTAAGGGTCAAGAAAGAAGAATATAAATTGCAAGCGTTTGCGGACGATATGATATTTTTTATTGAGGAACCAATAGAAAGAGGACAAAAATTGATGAATGAATTAGAACAATTTGGAGCAGTAGCAAAACTCAAAATTAATAGGAAGAAAACCAAATTAATGACTAAAAAATTAACAGAAAAACAGAAAATAGAGTTAGAAGAAGTTATGGAAATACAAGTGACAAAGAAAGTTAAATACTTAGGAATATGGCTGACAGCACATTGCAAGACACTCAAAGAAAATAGCTATGATAAATTGATGCAACAGGTAAAGAAGGACTTAGAATCATGGGGTAAGCTGCAACTTTCATTATTAGGCAGGGTTGCTACCATTAAAATGAATATTCTTCCTAAATTTCTATACCTATTTCAGACGATCCCAATTAAACTACACAGAATTTTTTTTCGAAGAACTCAACAAAATAACTGTTAAATTCATTTGGCAAGGGAAAAAACCTAGAATAAATTTAAAAACAATGCAGGATATGAAGAGCAGGGGAGGACTGGCACTTCCAAATTGGGAGTTGTATTATATTGCTGCCTCATTAGTATGGTTGAAGGAATGGGTTAATTTAACTAGAAGAGAATATTATTTTTAGAAGGCCATGATTTGCAGAGGGGGTGGTACGCTTTTCTATGGGATGTAGGGAAAACTAGTCAAAAATATTTCCATAAACATTTAATCAGAGACTCATTATTAACTAATTGGAAGAAAATACGGAAAAAAACACTATATAAAAGTACCGGTCTGGATTTCAACAATGGAGGCGATGATTCACCCAAACAATTTGGATATCACCAAAATGATTAAATATAAGGACCTATTGGACACACAAGGAAATTTGAAATCGAGGCAAGAACTTCAAGAGCAAGGACAAAAAATTGATCAGTGGGCATACCTTCAAATTCAAAGTAGATACAAACAGGATACAAAAGAATTTGGAATCAACAACAAGCTCCAGCAATTAGATAAAATTTTATTAGGATCAGACAAAAAAAATATAACAAAATTTTATAATTATTTATTAGAAGTTCAGTTAGAAGAAGAAATTGTAAAAGGGAACATGATTGCCTGGAGTAGGAATGTAGGACGCGGAATGGGAAAAAGTCTGGGGTAGAAACAATAAGATCACAAAATCGGTAGCATATAAGGAAAATGCCTATAAAATGTTTTATAGATGGCATCTCCCTCCTTCGAGGTTAGTGAAGATGCACCCCAAAATGAGTCCAATTTGCTGGAAATGCAAAAAAAAAAGAAGGAAGCCTTTTCCATATGTGGTGGTCATGTATAGAAGCCCAAAGTTATTGGAAGAAAATCAAAATTTGGCTGGAAGAAATGACAAAAGAGCAGATCGAATACAAACCAGAGTCCTTCTTGTTAGGGATCTTTGACAAACAAATTTCCAAAAAAGCGAAATACATAACAATACACATCTTAACAGAGGCCAGATTAGCCTTCACCCAATGTTGGAAGCAGCTTCAGGCACCATCAGACAAAATGATCATCCAAAAAATCTCAAGTTGTGCAGAAATGGACAAACTAACTTTGGCACTAAAAAACAAAGATACCTCAATATACTACGACAGCTGGAACTGTTGGTACAATTGGATTGACCAAAGATAGGTTTTACACTATAAGGTAAAAGAGGATAGGATAAACCTATAGCATATAGGTTTATATATAGATATATGTAAAGATTAGGTGTGTGTATATGGCATAAATTAAGGGTTATGGGGAAAAAAAGAGATCCTACAAACTGTGGAAGAGGAGAATGTTTTTAATTGCTTTCTATTCTTTCTGTCTATTTTCTTTTCTTTCTTTTTTCTTTTTTTTTCTTTCTTTTCTTTCATTTGTGTATGTGTTGTTGGTTTGTTTTAATTGTAAAATTAATAAAATTTATTTATAAAAACAAAAGAAAGAAATTGCAGCCCAAAATATATCTTGGTCTACAGTAAGCATATATTTTTTAAAAAAATGTTTTCACTCTCAATATATTTGGCAATACATGGAGATACATGTCTCCATATATTCATTTATTGCCAATTCTATATATTTAATTACCCAAGACTAGTTAGCAGAAATAGACACATATTTTTACATGAATATTAACCTTTTTGAGCTGAAATAAATGTCATCAGATTGACTGTCTCTGTAGGACTTGACAGCCAAAACATTAGAAAATTCAAAGCAGGTTCATAAAGTAGAAACATGAAATATGCAGCACAGTATTCCCTTAGATATAGTAGATAATATACAATATGAATATTACATGGAAATAAAACCAAACAGTAGAGAGATCAAAATAATTAAAAGATTTAAAGGACTAAAGGTAATGTGAGCTTTTGGCATTACTCCTTTAATTTTGTATCAAATAAGTCGCTTCTTTTATTAAATATATTACAGCCGTAAAAAAGGTCACAGCTACATTTGAAAATATTATTTGCTACTATGTAGATGAGCTATTATTGTAGATACCTTGGCTTTTATTTTATTTTGAACATCTTGATGACTTGAATATCAAAATCCAGAGCATTTTCTTTCTGTCTAAGCTAAGTGGCAAATATTGTAGAACAACTTGATTTATTTAATATTTGCTTTATAGTCTCTGCATTTATACTTTGATTTTTTTTTCCTACATGTTTTTCTATCCTTCCTGCTCCCATTTCTAACCAAAGCCTGAGCTCATGTTAGTGCCCATATGTCACTTAATATTTTATACTAAAGGATGAAAGCATTACTTTTGGATTATATGAAATTTAGAAAGTTCATTTCATTAGCAATGCATTCAAGGATGTGTTGGGGATTTAGACATTATTTCCTCAAAGGTGTTATATTTTAGCATTGAAAAAAATGGTTTTTGTTCTAATCAATGGTAAAAGAATTATTCTAAATTATCTAAATGTAATGTAAATCAGAGGTGGTATTCATCAGGTTCTGACCAGTTCTGGAGAACCAGTAGCGGAAATGTTGAGGATTTCAGAGAACCGGCAAATCCCACCTCTGACTGGCCCCACCCCCATCTCTTCTCTGCCTCCCAAGTCCTAGCTGATTGGCTGGGTCTTCTTTTGTTGCCCTGCACAGGAGAACAGAGCTGGAAAGCAGGTTAGTGGGGTGGGAAGGGAGATTTTACAGTATCCTTTCCCTGCCACGCCTGCCAAGCCATGCTCACAGAACTGGTAGGAAAAAAATTTGAATCCCACCACTGATGTAGATGTAGAATATGGATAGATGTCACGATCAGAGATGGTATTCAGCAGGTTCTGACCAGTTCTGGAGAACCAGTAGCGGAAATTTTGAGTACTTTGGAGAACCGGCAAATCCCACCTCTGACTGGAGATTTTACAGTATTCTTCCCCACACCCACCAAGTCACACCCACAGAACTGGTAGTAAATAAAAATTGAATCCCACCACTGGTCACAATCACATATGTTGTATAACATTGTTCATATAATGATGAATCAACTGAAAAATATTTTGAATATTTAAATGAGAATATTTTTTAAAAACTTTATTTTGATAGGAACACCATCTTATAGCCTTCTAGTATGTTGGCGTTGAGATAATCTCATGAATTAGCAAATTTCTTCACCTGTTAATACTACATATAGAAATAAAACTTCTCTGCTTCAGATATCTTAAACTTCATGCAATTAATTTTAATAAATTAATATATTTTAATAAAATAAATTAAAAACTGGTCTGCTTCAGTTTTTAAGATACTACATCAGTTTGGTTAAGTTTCTACTACATCAGTTTGGTTTCTGATAAGTATTTTTTTTTTAAGGTTGCACAATTGCCGAAAAAAATGTATGCTTTCAATCTATCTTCCAGGGCATCCACACAATGCCAAAACTTCATAGATGACAATTTAGAAATAGAGAAAGAGCTATGGTTGGAAAATCCCAAATAATTATCCAGTATGAAAATCTTGATTATTCAAGATGCAGTGAACAAAATAGTAACAGAATCAGAATAGTAAACAACAACAGGGCATCAGAATAATAAACAACAACGGGGCATCAGAAACATGTAAGGAAGAAAAATGAAACAAACCATTTCAATACTTGTTCAGACATGCTTCATTACTGCTCTTATTGCTTTCCTTGTAATCTTGTCCTGTTGGACAAAATTCTGTCTTTGCTACTGTTTGCTTTCTTGGTCTCAGGTTACTCATCTATAGACAACTGAAAAACAGCTGGGCAACTTCTCCATGGAGATTTATTTCTTTGTCTGTTGACCCTTCAGAAATCTTGCTTTCTCTGATTCTAAACTGTATCCAGTCAGTCTAATTTAGACATAAGTAGATTTTCTTCCTGGTATGGTCTGAAGCTTCAGTAAATCTTTAACTCTCTCTAAAAATAGGTTTACTCAACAAAAGTTGCTGATAAAACTAGGTTAGATTAGAGTCTTTACTGAAGATAAAAATGAAGTCTTATGTGCCCTCTTCAATTTAGATTTTTAAAGCCTTTATATAAACCTATATTTCAAATAGTTTCAATTCTGCATATTCTGTCTTCTCATCTTTGTGAGTTACAAGATGCTTCACAGTTTGCCTAGTGGGATCAGATGCCCAAACATATTGTGCAATTGTTATCTATAGGCTAGGAGCTGCTGGTTCCACTTCCTAGATCGGTGGTTGCCAACCAGTGGGCCGGGGACACTGGTGGTCCGCGAGAAAATTTTGGTGGTCTGCAGAGAAATGTCCCCCCCAGGTACCCACCCCCCATAGCCATTAATCCATGCTGTGTGGGAACACAAGGCTGCATCACCCACATGGCCCACCCACCCACTGGCCCCCACCCTTCAGCCAAGTGCAAACTTTATTTTGAGGAGAGCCAAGCGAGCTGGAACTGGAAGGTAAGCCCAAAGACGGGGGAGGAAAATCTGCCCCAGAGTATCTTGCTGACATTGGTGGGAAAGTCCTTCCCATATTCTGGCCTACCATGGACTGGAGGAGCTGCTCCGGGATGACCAAAGGGCCAGTCTTGTGACTCCTGCAGCTCTGGAATATGGGACCAACTTTCCCACTAAGGTCAGCAAGCCACCATCAGTCAAAATTCATATTAGTGGTTCACAGAATTTAAAATTATGAATTTGGTGGTCCCTGAGGTCCAAAAGGTTAGTGACCCCATCCTAGATTCATCCATGATAATAGGCCTATAAGAGAAACCAAACAGCAGAAGCGCTAAGTCTCACTGAAAACCTTACAAAAGCAAAATGCCTGAGGTTACAGTGGAGGGTTGAATTATTTTTGATAATCCTAATCACTCCAGGTATTTGCATATATAAAGAAGAGCATATGATGAACTTACATCTCAATTTCCGTCTATAAAGAAATCCTCTGGCAAGCTATTTTATGTTTGAATGTAACATTTCAAATGGGAGAACTGTATTTATATGAATCACATGCTCTATTCCATAGGTAAATTATAGGTTGGCATGTTCTTTGTAGAAGATTCAATCTCAGTGTTAGGAAAAATAATCTACTGAATTCACTTTGAAGACATCAAAAGAAAAAGAAGCTTAAATATATTTTGATGGTTCATCTTTCTTTAGCTCCTTCCCAAATGTTTTGTTCAATTAATAAACACCTACGTTCACGTTTATCATTGATCCCTATTTCACTCAAGACAATATTTCATTCAAAAGGTCATAGAACTGCATCCTAGCTTGTCTGTGAACTTCATTCCAGAGACCAGCAATTGTTCCTTCTTGAATTAAACCAAAGCAATTCTCTAAATAGTTAAGAAGTCATGCAGGAACAAATTGACAGCTTAAAATGTTAATTGCATTAATGACAGCATCTATGTGCCCAACTTTTAAGGTGATAGGGCAGCTCACATTACATGCACAAGGAAGCATGCAATCTTGATTAGCATCTAGTGAGGTATTGAGTTTAATGTCTTCTTGTAATCCATGATTTGAAAAATGTATGGAGGTTTTCTCATCTAGTTTGTTAATTAATGAATAAATACTATCTCCCAATTTATTGCATAGTGACGTTATTTGCCAACTTTAATAAAATTTCTCTGAAAATCAATCACATGATTTAGATAAAATGTTTTTCTCTTCTCCTCCTTAAGATTAACCAAGCATATTATATATTTGAAAAATATTATGAATTTAGGTACATTTTTCATTAATTCTTTTGTGAAAATTTTACTGTGTGTTCTACTATTTTTGTGAACTAACCATGGTTAGCTTTATACTCTTTAGGTGAACTAGGGTACAATCTTCATCAATCCAATCCTACAGGATCTACGTACTTAGAAAACTAGAAATACCACACACTAAGAGGGTATCAGCATAGAAATAGCAATTGTAGGTAAATTGCTGTAATCGTTCTACTTTTAATATTGAGAGAAGAGGAATCTTGTTTCTTTGCTTTTCCCCATTCCTCATTGGCTTCAATAAAGTAGCAGTTAATTAAAAGACTTGTGTTTTTGGTCTTATGATTGAAATTCTTAAATTGACACTCTTTTATCTAAAGCTTTTGGGAATATAATATTTATTGGATTGCGTCAGATCCATGTATCTGTCATTTCTTCAGTGGAAGAAGAAAAGGGTGGGGGAGACTGATAAATAAATGCTTCTTGATGTAACCTGAATATATTTAACCTTATATCAAATTTGTATAACCTACACATGATACAATGGAGGGATGAACCCCAGATGGCTGGAACCTATCACCTCTGAGATACAGCCAGGAGATGAAGAGACTATAAAAATTCCACAGTGAGATGTGTCCTGGGAAACTCTGGAAAAGATCATTCTAAAAAGGAGGGTGGGGGGAATTAACATGTTGGCTCTTTGTTTTACTAAATACACATCAAGATAAGGGGAGGGGTTTTAAACTCCCTTATCTATCTCTGCATGCCTGAGAGACCTTAGACGCTGCTTTTGACCCCTACATGAATTGTTTTGATACGTTTTCAGTTCATTCTAGTTGATTGAATGGGAAAAGTTCTGTAGCCTGACAGATTGTCTATGAGCATGCTTCTTAATACTTGTTGGGATATTGAGTTTCAATTCTGGATTTTCTTTTTTCCATATGTGAAGAAAGACCCATCTCTGCAGGCAATATATTAATTTGGGAAGAGCAGAAATTGCTCTTCTATGTATTTCACCATTTTAGTTTTAACAGTACTTTCTATCAAACTTTTCTGGCAGATGTTAATTGACAGGCCTTCCATTTTCCAACTTGCCCTTTGGTTCCTTTTTCTTAAAATGTTGTACTGTTGGCTCTCCTCCAAGCTTCTCTGCGCTGTGTCTATACTCCAATCTTTTTATTATAAGTTCAGAAAATTATGTATTCAAGCTTCTAAAAGAGAACTCTTGGATGAATGCCATACAACCACACTTGACTTGTGAATTTATAATATGCCAATTAACTCTAAAACATCATCTTTTTCATCTTTATATGACATATAGAGGGCAAAGTATTATTATAGCTACAAATATTTCTGCATAGCTGGGTAACAAGATTAAACTCCAAAAATTATATGAGCAGAATTACTTGCAGAATTACTTGATTGCAAATCAACTTTTTTTTCTTATTGCTGTCATATAGGCACTTTCACAAAGAACCCCTCTCACTCACATAAGTATCAGGCAAGCCAAAAAGAGAGAGGGCGGGGGGGGAATGTAAAATCAGAAATCTGTTCTCAAAACTGTCTCAGTTAAGATTTCAAAAAGTAGGTTTTTTCACCAGAGGCATGTATAAGAAATGACATGATAAATAATTATCAAGTATACAGCTCTAAAATTTAAAAAAAGTATTATAAATTAAACATCAATGTATACAAAGATATACTTGTGTGTTTACAATATATCTGCATAATTAATGGGTTTACAATGTCTCTGCTTAATATTTTGTTCTGCTATAAAAGATTATATCTATGAATATAATTATGTCATAGGAATAATGTTTTCTAAATGAAAATTATTTTTTTCTATTTTTTTCTATTTACTCCCTAAGATGGCTAGCATGTACCTTTATAGTCTCAAAACAAAGAATTGCAGACAATTATAATTTTTTGAAATAAGCACAATTTTTTTTTGTTGATGTTGTTTATTAAACATAAACCTGATATAGAGCGTTGACCTCTTGCAGCTATTCCCGGATAACCAGTTATTACATGCAGCTTTATCTCCAGTGAAATTTGGCTCAATGGTTAATGAATTTATCTATAGTCAGAGAATTGATACCTTATTGTGATTCTCTGAAGCAGCCTCTGAGCTAGCAATAAAATGCAGCTTCAATTCAACCCTAAATCAATTTCCCTTGGTAAATCCTCTTTGGAATCAGCTGCTGAAGATTTAAAGGTCAAATATTCATCAAATATTTGGCATTCAGCATTCAAGGCTTGTAAATATTTTATATTTAACACCCAATATTTGATAGCAGTCAATATTTGATGCTGAACATTTTCTGACATTTCAAAACTAGTGATAGTGAATAACATATTCTCACTTTTTGTAATTAGAGGAAATAATTCATTATCTTGTTCTCCTATCTAATGGAGCTAACTTAAATCACTTCTGATTTTAATTTTTCTTAGAGGCACTTCTAGTACATTTGCAGCAAATTGAGTTACCATTGAAGCAGGGGTGGGATTCTACCGGTTCGTACCTATTCGCTAGAACCGGTTGTTAGCATTCTAAGCAGTTCGGAGAACCGGTTGTTAGAAAAAATTACTGGCCTAATCCTGTAAAGAAGGCAGGAAGGAAACATTCTGGTGTTGCTTACAGAAACTGCCTCTCTGTTAACCCGTATTACATTCTTGGCAGGACTAGACTTCCTGTCTCAGGAACTTCTCTGGAGTTTTTTTCCCCTCCTTTGCTGGTACTTTGCTTGTGTGGAGTGACCATTCAAAGTTACAATGGCACTGAAAAAAGTGACTTATGACCATTTTTCACACTTACAACTGTTGCAGCATCCCCACAGTCATGAGAGGCCAGGCGAGGAGATGCATGCCTCGATGTAAGTGATATTGAGTTGGCCACGCCCAGCCAATAACATCACCACCAAGCCACGCCCACCAACTTAGCCACACCCACAGAACCGGTTGTTAAAAACTTTGAATCCCACCCCTGGGTATCAAATAGTGATTTAAATAAAATTAACACATAAGACATTTGTTTTTAATAACCATCTAAAATTCCAGGACCATCATATTCTGTCTATGAAGAGTATACACTATTTTTTTCAAACAGGAAAATACCAAAGGTTATATGATTCGAACGATCACTTTTGAAAAATCACTTTGAGAAAGTAATAAGATTTATGAATAGCCACCTCTTCAGTGGACAACTGAAGCTACTATACAATTTGTTTTGCAGAACACTGATAGGAATTATAGATTATACACTGAGGGTTCCTATCCCCTTTCCTTTAAATTGCTATGTTATTATTTCAGCTGCGATTGTGAAGCACTGAACTACTGTATATATTTTATTCCTTCTACTTTGCCATTAGACACAATGAGTATTTAGTTCCTTTTAAGTTCATCAGGACAGGAAGGAAAGGACTACCCTACCTCTATCAATCCTGTTCTTTAAAAATAAAAAACAACAACCTGATCATATTTAATTTTAAATTCACATATAAGGTTAACCACATGATGCCTATCAGAATAAAATGGAGTTCCCTGTTAATCTTCTGGTGCTAAAAATAGTGATTTGGAAACAAACTGGACAGACAAGCAGACGGATAGACATCATCAATCGATGATGAATGATGAATTAAAATCGAAATAATTACACGAGCATCTGAAATCATGAAGTTAACACTATCTTACTCTCTAACAACTACCCATTTTAAACTCTGCAGACTATAAAATTCTTGATTATTCAAAAGTAGAGATAGTAAAAGAGAACAAAACTATGCCTATAACGTTGTAACTTCATAGGCTTTGTTCAGAAGAGGCGATTTTATGCTGGAGGGGAAGTGCTTAATTAATTCATAGCATCACTACAATTATTGAAGATACTTTGACATGTTCTGACCCAAACCTTGTTCCAAGGAAACAAACACAAAATGGAGGTAACAGCAAAACCTTTTAATGATTCTTTACGAATTCCATTCCTTCCCGGTTAAAAGTCTGTTTCAAACTAATTGTCTTTGCCAAGGTTGTGCAAGGTTGCCAAGAACACTAGATAAAGTTGCCAATAAATATTTCAAACAAAAAGAGTCTCCAAACACAAACTAAGAAAATCCAAATGACCACAAGGCTTGAGTGCAAAAACTTATTTGCTTCCTGCAAAGAACTCTGGTTTCTCAGCTGGCTTTTATCTTTTAAAGGAGGGGCCATTACCTTGCAGCCTTACTCCCGACTTACTCTTTTCTTAGAGCAGCCCTGCATGTATGCACACTTGGCACAGGCTCCTCGGGGGCCTCTTCATCACTGCTTCCAGCCTCCACAATCTCCGAAGGCAGGATTCCACTCCCTGATGGTCCTGGCGCCATCCCTGCATCCCCACGCAGGGCCCTCATCTGAGTCGTCACTCTCTGAGCCTCAGCCGTTCACTTCTGATGCTGGCAAACCACAACATGACATGATTTTACTATGGTTATCCCCAAGCACATGTATTACAAACTTCCACCATCTTCAAATTGCTGGATGGCAACTCTCAAAGTTCCAGGGTTGACTGAGAATTGTGAGAGTGAAATGCAAAATATATAGACAGACCTACCCCCTGGGGATCTTACTTCTAAGTACTAGGAGGTCCAACCCTACCTACTTCCCCAGTTCAGACACAGTTACATCAACGTCGGCCCAAGTTAGCTACACACAAGCAAAACACACAGACACATACTTTATCTCTCTTCTGTGTCCTCTGCAGATACATCTAAAGGAATGTAAGATTATTTTCACTTTGTCATTTAAGATAAACTTTGGACTTTTTATTTTAAACTGTGACCAAACAATGTTCAACCAGATCCTGCACATAGACAATCGGCCAGAAAGCTTTTTTTGAAATGTTCGTCAAATGATAATTCTGCTCTCAAATGATTTCAATATTTATTTAAGCATCTAGAACAGCCTCTAGAACCCCTTTTAACTTTTCTTCTGAACAAAGGCTACATTCACATTTTCAAATATGGTTTACTGTGATCTACAATCAAGAATGTAACATTTTCTTGGGAATTTCAACCACTCTGCTCAAAATGTTGCCATGTATAATGTACTCTGAAAAATGTGAGAAGCAAAAACCTAAAGTGATTACCTAGCCTAGAGTGGGCCCTAGAGAATTCACTCTTTGAAGATCTAGAAGGAAACTGACCTTTAAAATCTGAGCTGTTATGATGGAGCAAATATCAATGTTGGTATTTTCAGAACTGCCCACATTTAGAGAAATGTAAAAACACAGTCTCATGTGAAAAATGTACAGAGTCAGTACAATTTTGCTTTCCCTTTTACAGACTGCTTTTTGAGACTTTGTGTAGGAATTTGTTTTACAAATCGGTGGTTGCATAGGATAACAAATACTATTCAGTCTTAGAGAACGCTGCAAACAAATAAGAACAAAGCAGATTTTTAGGCTTTATTGCAGTGGTTGCCAACCACTGGGCTAGGCACCACTAGTGGTCTGTGAGACAATTTTGGTGGTCCACAGAGAAATGTCTCCCCCTCAAAGCAAACCCCCCCAAAGCAATTAATCCAGGCCGTGCGGGAATACAAGGCTGCACCACCCACATGGCCCGCCCACCCGCTGGCTCCCACCCTTCGGCTGAGTGCAAAGCTTACTTTCAGTAAAGCCATGTGAGCTGGAACTGGAAGGTAAGACCAATGGTGTGGGAGGGAAATCTGGCCCAGGGTGGCTTGCTGATGTTGGTGGGAAAGTCGGTTCCATATTCCAGAGTTGGAGTAGTCACAGGATTAACCCTTTGGTCATCCTGGAGCAGCTCCTCCAGTCCATGGCAGGCCAGTGCACCCGGGTGGAGTAGCAGCTGCTCCAAGATGACCAAAGGGCCAGTCCTGTGGCTACTGCAGTTCTGGAATATGGGACCTATTTTCCCACCAATGTCAGCAAGTCACTGTCGGTCAAAATTCATATTAGTGGTCTGCAGGATTTAAAATTATGAGTTTGGTGGTCCCTGAAGTCCAAAAGGTTGGTGACCCATGCTTTACTGTTATGATGTTCTATTAGGCATGCAATTCTCAAGCCTGGGATATCTTACTGTGTCGTATTGCGTACTGAGTGTACTGGGTGGCTGTGGTTTTAGTGCAAAATCTCTCTAAAGAGGACTGTGGGTAAATTAAAAAACTAGTACAATAAAGTATTTGCCTTTATCTGTAGGCACTTGCTTTTTCCAATTTTCCCACTCTGAACAGTCCTATTATATACATGGACCACACCTGGAGTACTGCATGACCACACCTAGAGTACTGCATGACCACACCTAGAGTACTGCATCCACTTTTAGTCACCACACTATAAAAAGATGTTGAGATTCTAGAAAAAGTGCAAAGAAGAGCAACCAGGGTGATTAGGGAGTGGAGACTAAAACATATGAAGAACAGTTACACGAACTGGGCATGGCTAGTCTAGTGAAGAGAAGGAGCAGGGGAGACACGATAGCAGTCTTCCAATATTTGAAGGGCTGCCACAGAGAGGAAGGATTCAAGCTATTCTCCAAAGCACCTTTGAAGGCCAGACAAGGAATCATGGATGGAAACTGAACAAGGAGAGATTCAACCTGGAAATAAGGAGAAATTTTCTGACAGTGAGAACAATCAACCAATGGAACAGAAGTTGCCCTCGGAAGTTGTGGGAGTGCCATCAGTTGAGACTTTCAAGAAGAGATTGGACTGCCATTTGTCAGAAATGGTGTAGGGTCTCCTGCTTGGGCGGGGGGTTGGACTAAATGACCTACATGGTCGCTTTCAACTCTGATTATCTATTATCTGTTTTTCTGTTATCTGAGTTAACAACACATTTAGAAGGGACCTTGTAGGTCTTCGAGAACAAGTCCTGTTCAGGTGGGAAACCCTAAATCATTTCAGACAAATGGTTGTCCAATCTCTTCTTTAAAATTTTCAGTGTTGGAGGATCCACAAATTCTGGAAGCAAATCATTCCACTGATTAATTGTTCTAACTGTCAGGACTTTTCTCTTAGATCTAGATCATTTCTTTCCTTGATTAGTTTCCATCTATTGCTTCTTTCCCTGCCCTCAGGTGCTTTGGACACTAGGTTGACCCATATTGGAACATGGTTATCATGTTACCCTTTGTCCTTTTTTCCATTAAATTAAACATATCCAATTCCAGGAACCATTCTTTATATGTTTTAGCCTTCAGTCACCTAATCATCTTTGTTGCTCTCGACTGGCCAAAGACCACCCACAGTGAGTTTTGATATTTGACAACTCAAGAATTTTGGTTTTCTCGTTCTAGTCCAGATTTTTCATCATTACCAGTTTCTATGAAAAGAAGCATGTCTCTTCACTACTGAAAGTCTTTTTAATAGTAATTTTATTAAAAATTACATATACACTGATTTAAAACTAATATAAAGTAAAGAAAGAATAAAAATAAAAAATAGGTTCAGAAAAGAAAAAGAAAATAGGAAAAAATAGAAAAGAAAGAAAAAAAATCAAGTAAAAGAAAATAAAATAAACACATAAAGAAATAACTTCATCCTTCATCATAAGAAATCTGAACAGTTTTAATAACTCAACACCTTTCCTTTTGTGCTATACAGCAAATCTCCTCTTCTGATATCTCATTTTATATTTATGAACAAAATGATCTTCCTCTAAGGCTCTTCACAGCTTTAAGACATGTTCTCTTTCTTTCTAGGCACCCACTTTCAACTTTCAAAATACGTCTTTCAAGCACAAGCATTGCTAAGAATTATATGGAATTTTAAATTTTAAATCCTAGAAATTTTGGGGGAAAGGCTGCTGTTGCAGATCTCTGAATGACCCATCCTTGGATTCCCACCCCGCATTATTAAAAATGGCTATTTATTCCTTTGATTCAGAGGTGTGGTATTCAGCAGAATCTGACCATTTCTGGAGAACAGGTAGCAGAAATTTTGAGTAATTCAGAGAACTGGCAAATGCCGCCTCTGACCGGAGATTTTACAGAATCCTTCCCCTGCCACGCCCACCAAGCCACGTCCACAGAACCGGTAGTAAAAAAAAATTGAATCCCACCACTGCTTTGATTCCTTTGATACAACCTTAACAAATAAGACCCATTGAATAAAATGTAGTTTTATTCAGTGACCAATTTATAAGGCATGACAACATGCAACTTTCCATAACTACAATTCTTAGCATCCATTACTGGATTGTGTAATTGAGTAATATCAGAAGAATCACAGGAAACTTATTTATTTTATTAAAAGATAACTTTTGTATGTTGAAATCTTACAAGATTTCTTGTTTTTTTCATGAAAACATTTATCTTATAAATATAAACGCAGGAATAAAGGGATTCAAGGGTTTTTCAATATATTAATTTTAGAGTTTACCTCTTTTCTGTTACTTGTGTTTTTTAATTTATGAAATTTGATGTGTGTGTGTGTGTGTGTGTGTGTGTGTATACACTTTTGTGTATATATACATTCCCTTGACTTCCTAGTTTTCTTCACATTGAAGGGGAAAAAAACAAAATCTAATATGAAAATTAGCTTCTGAAACAAACAATATAATTTTTAGAAGAAGTTTTGGTCTGAAGTTATTTTGTCTCTTTGATCTTTCCGGGCTATGCATTTGAATGTGTTCTATAAAGAAATGTATGCTACCGGATTTGTTTCTCAAAATTATTTATCTGTATAAAATATTTATCCAATCTCTAATGCAGATACACTGTTCTTTTTGGGGTCATGGACAACAAACCTAGTACAAAATTTATAATTACTTAAAAGAAATAACAATAACCAAGGCTAAAGTTATATCCCCTTCCCCCAAGGCTAAGTCAAACAGATTATTATTTTTTCTTTCTTTAGGAATAAATGACTTCCTAAATACCACTTGGTGGTCTTGAAATCTAGGGTAAATAATTCAATACTCCATGTTGTTTATTACATTTATCATTTATTTTTTAAAGACTTGAGGATTATTGATCTTTCTTTCACTTTGAGTCTGTGTCAGAGGAATGAAAGAACACACTAAGGTCATATTTGCAAGAAGAACAACTTCTGTTTTTATGAAAGTCAGTGTTTTAAAAATATTGACTGACTCATGGGGTCGAATTAATATGTGCCTAATATATTCAGTTCCTGGGACAATCAGAATCCAAAAACCAGAAGCACAATAGATACATCTTCAGATCTCTTCCTTGCTGTGTCCTAATATTTTTTTCAAATGATTCAATCTAATTAAAAATGTCCTCTAATGCTGCATGAAGGTGACTGAAGAAATGCAGATTAAAAAAGACACCACCACCCCAAAACCTGGACTCATACTCTCTCTGTGTGTGTGTGTGTGTGTGTGTGTTAGTGTGAAGAATAAATATAAAATAAAACATAAACAATCACTACATATGTTATAAATAGTAAAGTTATTTAAAATAGGAAAGAGGGAAGAAGGGAGGGAGTGAGGGAGGGCAGATCCTAGATTTGTTTTTCTTTGAAAACATTTAGTTTTCATCCAAGAAGATTCTTCAATTTTAGATGACAAGTGGGGATCAGAAGTATTATATTCCTTAGCAATCCCTGATTGTTATCACCCTGAAGGTCTGTCATTAGAATTGTTGAGGCCACTTTATCTGGGTTTACTAATGCTAATCTTTAATTTAGTTTTTTTTTTAAATTAAAAAAAGGAGAGCGGGTACACATTCTACCTTCAGATTGTTCTGCAACGGCACCAGTTTACTTACTTCTGCTCTGTACATACAGATACTTTGTAAAGTGCAGTTATTATTGCCACTTAGCAAACACCTTCTTAAGACTTTACCACTGATTCCAAGGTAAGGTGCCAAAACTTAGCAGGCAGGAGTAAGGATGTTGAAGATAAGAATCCATGCTTCTCATACCATAAGTATCACACTAAACAGGAATGGGAAAAATGCAATCATGAGCCATAAATATTTACCAGTATAATTATAGCTGACAGAATATCTTAGTATAGGGAAAACCAAAATCTATCATGTTTTTTTATTTATTTAGGGGATTTGAGGGGGCAAACTGGGTATCTTAAGTCTCACTTATTGCGTAAACAACAAGAAGAGTAGATGTATTTCAACAGAAGAAAAAGAAACAGAATTTTTAAAAAGCAGGCAGAGACACTAGATTTTTCAAGAGATGGTGTTTTTATTTCCAAAGGACTAAAAACATTATCTCTTATATAGCGCCTGACTGCAAGGCGTGTATCTAGGGAGCTGCTGATAGCTGCTGTGGATGTATGAGTGATTGCTTCTTCCCAAGTAAGCAACAGCTGCTGCAGGGGTTAGTTAAGGTATATAATGCCGCCACTTTCTAGGGATCAAGTTCACTGAGTGAACAAATAGAACAAAAAGGACTTTGCCAGCCAAAGACAAAGGAGAATCCAATGGGAGGTCTTTAATAAATTGACTTTAATATTGGAACAAGAGGAAATTGGGCCTTTCTATCGGAGAAACTAAAATAGATATAGCTCTGATCTAAAATGTTTTTTACTTGCTTGGTGGATTTTTTTGTTTTCGCTAAAAATATCTTAGCATATATTTGTACAAAGTAAAAAACTTCTCAGAATACGGGAAATAAATGAAATAGTTTTTAAAGGTAAAATGAGGCTGTGATGGGAGAGACTCTCTCCCCCCCAAAAAAAGTCTAAAAATACAATGCAAATAATTTGAATGAAAAAGAAGATAGCAGCTACCAATGAAGCATTCAGTAACAATCTTAAATTGATAGATGACACATACAGGAGATGAACTCAGTCCAGAATTTTAGAGATGTTGTCAGAATGAATAAACTCAGAATGAAGAGCACTTAAAGGACAGCAAAAAAAAACAAACCCAAAAGATTTATTTTTATTCTTCAAAATTAAGTAAAGAAAATAACAGCATTGTAGATGCTCTGTGGGGGTGGCAAAAGGATAACAGGTAACAAAGAAAACATAGTGCTCCTCTACTATATTTGCAGTTTAGCTATTTTGAGATATAGGTATTTCTACTTGAGCACAGCAAAGCCAGAGAAAAGTCACCCAAGAATGAGATTCCCCCAGAATGAGTTTGAATCTCCAAATAGAATATTTTATAAAATACTGAAGGAACTTGTTAATAAAGAGAGTCAAAATGAGATTGATATTTTAGAAGCATGCATATCATTATCCTATTCCTTCTTGAGATAAGCAGTACTACATAGAAAAGGAGTAAGAAATAGTATGCCAAAGAAATTTAAAAATACGAAGAAAAAGTAAAGAAAATGTAGATAAAGCTAGTTTACATCAACAGTATTAATAGTATCTCTTCGTATCTCTTTCCTACCAGCATTTGGACATCTTATAATTACTCTTTCCATTTATCCATCTTTCGTAAACATTCTGTTAAAATACACCTATTCATCTATTTGCTCTTGGTTTTTTGTTTTTGCCAAGTTTTTTGTATTGCATCCTTTAATATTTGGAAAGTTCTTTGATTAGATAATAAAGTAATCAGTTCGTGAATACCTTGAAATTAATTCTATGAGAAGAATTAATTCTGTGTCAGCACTAATTTGTCATGAAAAAGTTGTCAGCATGATCTCTTTCTTTTTTTGTAAAGAGTGCATTAGTGGATTTTAAAACTATGGACTGGAAAACATGTTATTTAGCTAAATCCACAGTTGGTTTGAAACATATTCAAAGACTGCTTATCAAATTGCAATGAAATATCAACTGAATTAAATGCATTTAAGCAAAGGCTAATCAGAAATACTTTAATTTGGATTTTTGGCCTAAGCAAAAGAAGGGACTCAAATATCCTTTCCAACTCTGTGACGTCATAATTTTTATTTTTTTAAAAAAGCTCCAACTTCCAATTAAGTTCTGTTTTTATCAAAGTATGTGATGCACAGTATTGTACAAAATCTAGATGCTTCACAAATCCTACTATAGTGCTTCATCTTGTGCCAATTATGTACTTTCACACAAATCTATGCTAATTGATCTATTTCTTTTTTTATACACCTTCTCCTTTCCACAAATCTTATTCTTGGATTTGTTTAGTCTTCTTTTGGCATTTTGAGTGAACCCAACTTATGTCTTCTTTATGAAGCCAAAGTTAAAATAAATAATCAGTATTGATCTCTAATGCCAAGAGAAAGAAATTATTTTGAAGATAATTTTATCAGACCACATCACTGTTAATCTGAATTTGGAGGACTTTGCTGCCATTAAATTACTTTTTTTGTTATACAAGATGCTCTGGATTTCTGGAAGAGCAGAAGACAGATTGGAAAGGTCTGCCCTATTTCCAGAGGGCACTTGGAAAGTGTCCTGACAATTTGGCAGGCAGTTCTGCCTCATGCCTTGTTGGTCTTTGGAAATTGAGGCAGATGGAATATTTGATGAAATTGTTCCTTGTTTTTGCCCAGTCAGCAATCTCAGATTGCTCCTGGGTTTACTGATATGCTGAGGGAAATGAAGTGAGTAAAAAGCAAAAAAAGGAAAAACTTAGCTTGCTAATGATCAAAAATCAATAAAATACCCGGATCTTTTGGGGGAAAAGATGGGCAAGTCACAATGTTGGCAGACAAGTTAGATGAATGTGCATGTTTTCAGCAGCTAAGAAGCAAGAGAAGTTGTTTAGATAATGATGAAGAACCAATTAAAGAGGATCCCAGAGAACTGCAAATTATTGGATCATTTTTCAGCAATAGCATTGTTTACTGTATTATATGACGTTCATCACAATCTCGGTATATATCTTTTAATATCATTGACTATGACTGTGATGGCTAACCTTTTCGGCAACAACTGCCCAAAGTGCGCGCATTCCCAAAATACAATGCGCATGCACAACCCACACATATATGCATAACCCCCATGTGTGCGCCCTGCATATTCGTGTGCACCCCTGTGTGCCCTGCCCCTGTATGCATGACTCCAC
Source organism: Pseudonaja textilis (assembly GCF_900518735.1). The sequence goes on along the minus strand of NW_020769320.1, from coordinate 21,697,252 downwards.
ATGTCTACCCTGCTCTCCACTCATCTGCACGTGATCCTGCATGCGCTCTGTCCCTATGCATGTGCGGCAGAGACCTGAAGACCAGCAGGCTGGTGGGAGGCATCATTGTACATGTGCAGTGGAGCTGAGCTTGGGTGACAGCTCACGTGCCCAGAGAGAAGGTTCTTCATACCACCTCTGGCACACATGCCATAGGTTTGCCATCATAGGACTATGGTAACCATCTTCTCTATCTACAAAGGATAGGAGTTGGGAGCACAGTGCCTCTGCTCTTACTGAGTGGGAAATTCACAGAAGACAGAAGACAAGGGTGTACAGTATATCCATTAGAGCAGGGGTCACCAACCTTTTGGACCTCAGAGACCACCAAACTCATAATTTTAGATCCCAGGAACCACTAACCAGTTCTGTGGGTGTGGCCTAATTTGTGGGTGTGGCTTGGTGGTCATGTGACTGGGTGGGTGTGGCTTGTATGTAAATATTATAAATATTTATATATATATTGAATTTTTTATAAAAAAAACCCCCAACTTTTACCCAAAATCAGCCAAAGCAGGCAGGCAGATTGAGTTGAATCACAGATTCATTCAGAAATCTATCTATCTGCCATCAGCTACCTCAGTCTATCACATAAAATTTGCTTGCAAGCAAACTCACAAAATTAACTCACTATGCATGTAAATATTGAATATTTTATAATAATAAAAAAACAACTTTTACCCCAAATCAGGCAAAGCAGGCAGGCAGATTGAGTTGTTCACAGAATCATTCAGTGATCTCTCTATCTGCCATCGGCTAGCTCAGTCTCTCAAATTTGCTTGCCATGAGTCTTCACAGAATTTGCTTGCAAGCAAACCTTCAGTCCTGAGGGAGGTTCAGCTGTGCTTAACTAGAACGGAAGAAATCCAACCATTTCTTGCTTCCTAGCTAATCTAAATCTCCCGGCACAGCAGAACAGATGATGGTTGGAAAAAAGAAAAATAACAATTTAGCAGGCACGTTTGCTGGGTAAGGAGTAAGTGGGCGGGGAAGGTTCCCACAGGCCATGTGGACGGTGCAGCCTTGTGTTCCTGCGCAGCCTGGATTGATTGCTTTGGGGGGATGCTCTGGGGGTGAGATTTCTCTGCAGCCCACCACAAAATTTTCACAGCCCACCAGTGGCCCACTGGTTGGTGACCACTGCATTACAGCCTCAATAAGGGGGCCCACAACACTCTCCTCAAGCTATTCAGTATCTACACAAAGTTTTTTTTTTTCAATATTTATACTATCACATCAGGCCAAGACAGAGATAATGTGGAAATATTGAACAGATACCAGGATTTGATTGGAGAAACTAAATGGAGTAGATCTAGTAGAATCCCTATAGAATTGAGATTATTAATAATATTTGAGAGCCACAGTAGTTATTCTGAATCTAGCCATTCTGCTTACAATGAAGGGGTTTTTTTTGACTTGGGTTGCTTCTCTGGCTTTTGGCTCCTGTTGAAACAGCAAGCAGAAACTGCAACCAGAAAAACTCCTCCGGTTCTGATTGCTATGCTAGCTACCACCCAGCCTAAAACAGGTTGTCCTAACTACAGCAAACAAATCAAATGCTATCATGGTAACAGACCAGCAGAAGGAATTAGCTACAGTATTTTTCTTTTAGGTATGTGTTTGTGTGTTACTCTGTGTGTGTGTGTGTTTAGCTATAAAAAGCTAGAAGACATAAAAGATATATAAATTAATCCCTATACATACAGTTTGTACTGCAAAATGTATGTAAGTTATAAAAAGGAGGTGTGGAAGCTTTATGTAAATATAAGAGTCCATAAAAAGTTAACATATAATAATAATACTTTATTTGCGGTCACAGACCAAAACACAAGTACAACAAAAGAAGAACATGGAAAAATTAATCATGAACAATTGGTCACCAAAAACTTGACCCAAGAGAAATTACAGCATTCTCCTCTGGTGGTTACAGCTCTTAAAAATGTTTTGGAAACCAAAGAAGTGATATATGAGGAGCCATTTCCTAGACAATATAAGAACAAATTACTAACATTGGGTCTAGAAGGGTCTGTTTCAAGGAGAGGCAGTAACTTAGATCTGCCTGCATTATACATAGGGCAATATAAAAGGACATGCTCCACAGCTTCAACCTCAGCTCTATCACAGGGGCATGCTCATTAATTGGGTGCCTCTTAAATCGCCCATCCAGTAGTGCTGAGGGCAAAACATTAAAGCAAGCTAGGGAGAAAGCTCTTCTATACTTGGTTAGAGTGTAAAAATAGGAAGCCATCCTCAATCCGTAATTATTAAATTGGCTGAAGGTCACAGGGAAGCAAGTTTTGTTCGCTCTGGCTCGTTGATATTGCAAGTCAATGTCCACAAGCCGTTGGATTACCCTAAATTGGGAGTCCTTAAGGCCATAATCTCCCAGGACATCCCCCGTAAAACCTAGCAGGTGTAATTTCTTCACTAGCTCCCTCTCCCAGTGAGAAATATGAGAGTCAGTAAACGTCAGGGAGAGGTAGCTACCAGGAACTGCCAGAAAGAGCACCCGAAACCACCATTTAAAGGTGTTAATCCACACCATACATTCGACTGATCGAGTGCCCAGTTCCAGGTACATCGGAGCAAAACCAACACAAGGAGGAAGACCCAGAAGTTTTCTAAAAAAGACAGCCTAGGTTCTTTCAATACAATCCTTGAAGCCCTGTATCCATATGGGAATTCCGTAAAGAGCTTGAGCCAAAGTTTTGGCTTTGTAAATAGGCAGAGCAGAAGGAATAAACTGGCCTCCTTGGGTATAAAAAAAAAATCTTAAAATCTGCTGGTGACTACAGGAGGCCGAGTTCAGCACCTGGGTTCGATATCTAGTTCAAGCACCAAAGTTAACATATGTGGAAGACAATAGATATATGATAAACTAAGCACACACTATATCTAATTTTTAACAGAGACAAAGCTAAAGGTCATCTGACAAATCTTGAGTGCTGTTGCACACAATCCAATAACATGGTGTGTTGAAGAAGGACTAGTATCTGAAAGCTACAGAATAGTATAACCTTTGTATTTTTGTTGTAATATGAGACTAGTGTCAATGTTTTTGTAGTACAAGCAGTATGAGGCCCTTGGCTAGGCCTGATTGGTACAATAAGTCTTTTACACATTATTATATTGTTTAATATGAGTTTTGGTCTAATTATATCCCATGATAATTAGAAGACCTAGTGAGAAGCTCAAATATCAGATTTTAGTTGCTTTTTCCACATGAATTGCAAGTGGGGCATGGTCAAAAGAAAAGAAAGATGGGGTGGGATTCAGCTGGTTCAGGCCAGTTCAGGCAAACCAGATGTTAAATTTACATCTGGTTCACCAAACCAGTAGTTGAAATGACCTGCTGGCCATGCCCACCCTCCCCTCCCCTCCCAGGAGTCTCCACACGACCTGTTTTGGATGAAGGTAAGTGCAGGGTCTGCGTGGAAGGGTAAAAAATGGCCCTCCCAAAAGTTCTGGAAGTCTGGAAATGGGCCTGTTTCTGGCTTGTGGAGGGCCTCTGGAACCTGGGGTGGGGCATTTTCATTCTCCCAGAAGGCCAAGGGAAGCTTCCAGACTCTGGGCAAGGCACAAAATGGCCCTCCTGGAAGTTCCAGTAGGTCACGCCCACCATGGCCATACCCACCCAGCAATCGGCAGAGAACCGGTTGTTGGGATTTCTGAATCCCACCCCTGGATAGACTAAACCAATAATTGAGTTTAGCCACTCACACCCTAGCCTTCAGTGACAGAGTGGCATTAGGTTCCAATTACAGACTTAGAAATTTAGATTGTATAAGCTCTAGTGATATAAAATGGAGGTGGGAACCTAGCTAAGTGCTCCAGAGAAGTCCCTTACCATAATATCATATGATTTGGTTACCACATGATTGTACTATGCTATCTTTATGAAATTGTCTTTGGAGATGACTGGAGTTGTAGCTACCACAAAATATGATGGCTAGATTGCTGGCTGGAGAGCCCACCAAGATTGAATAAGCCCTGTATCAAAATTGTTCCTTTATCTGCTAATAGGTTTCAGGCCTAATTCAAAGAACTGGTTGTTACCTCTAAAGCTCTACATTTTGCAGAATGAGGGTGTATAAATAAATTTCTTTCCAGAATCCAATAATCTTATTGAATTCAACTTATTCACTAATCTAGAAAATGTCTATTGAGAATCTTCCTCTCCTTGGGAAGATCATGGGCTCTTGTAAAGGGCTGTAAGAATGACCATGAGAAACAGGAAGGAAGGCCATAATCAAAATTTCAGTCAGTTAGAAGAAAAGGTAGACTTGACCCTTCCTAAAGGAGAGAGGAGAGGGATATTCAGACTTTCAAGATTCTGTTATTGTAAACCCTTGGTGGCGCAGTGGTTAGAATGCAGTACTGCAAGCTACTTCTGCTGCAACCAGCTGCCTGAAATTTGGCAGATCAAATATCACCAGGCTCAAGGTTGACTCAGCCTTCCATCCTTCCAAGGTGGGTAAAATGAGGACCCAGATTGTTGGGGGCAATAGGCTGACTCTGTAAACCATTTAGACAGGGCTGTAAAGCACTATAAGGTGGCATATAAATCTAAGTGCTATTGCTATAATAAAATAATAATAGCATTCACAACATTGTTTTCTAGTTTGGTTTAGCTTGAAGATCCGACAACCACAGATCTTCTTCCATGATATCTTCCATTTTGTAACATCTCTCCAAGACACGTGATGCCCCCACCCTGTTAATATTCTGCAAACAGGTGAAACATGTATTGTTCCAGCAAGCCATGAGGACCTGAGGTGATTTGTAGGAGGGCATCTGTATTAGATATTTAATCTATGTTTTTATTATTGTAGATTGTAAAACAACTGATTTTGTTGTTGTACATTGTTTGGAATATTTTGGGACTGGGAAAGATATAAACATTGCAAATTAAGAAATAAATCAGGTTTGAGATTTATTAGAAGTATTTTCATTAGTATTTTCAAAAATCTCCCTCCTGAGGCTACATAATAAATATGCACTCTTATGACTATTTAGCGAGCATTAAATCACACATGTTTATGCTAGGCTTATATTCAGGAAATGTACTTGGTACTAAATACAAGAAATATTTTCCATTGATCATCATTTATATATTTTTAAAGGAAATGAAAGATCATAAATAAGTTAATATCCATTTTCCATCTCCAATGAAATCTTATCATTTCTTAATTTCAGTTCTAACTGTAGGAAAGCACAAGAGGTGGTATTCAGAAGGTTCTGACCAATTCTGTGGAACTGGTAGTGGAAACTTTGAGTAGTTCAGAAAACCGGCAAAAACCACCTCTGACTGACCCTGCCCCCATCTATTCTCTGCCTCTAAGTCCCAGCTGATCGGCTGGGTCTTCTTTTGTTGCTCTGCACAGGAGAGTGAAGCTGGAAAGAAAGTTAGTGGAGTGGGAAGGAATGGGATTTTGCAGCAACCTTCCTCAGGAGTGGGGAGAGAGTGGATATTTTGCACGCCCACAGAACCGGTACTAAAAAAAAAATGAATCCCACCACTGGAAAGCACCAAGTATATTTTCTTCTACATTCCTCCTTCATGTCATCATTGTTTAGTACACAGTCCTAGTCTTCCTCTCCCAACAACTGTGAAAAAAAATGTTATTTTTCCTTCAGTTACATGAAATGTGAAAAGCCAGATGCCTTTCTCATTTGAGAACTGTGCCATTATGTAAACTAAACAACTGAAAGATTTTTTTTTAAAAAAAATAAACACAGAATTACAAGATCTTATATCAACCCAGGATCTGTTAATAAATTTTTTATTAATTTTCAATAAACAAACACACACAAACAAAACACAAAACATGAAAACATAAAACTTCTTTTTGGAAAGCGGCTTAGTCCCGGGATACATCTTTTTGTACAGACATAAATGAAATTCATGCTCACTTTATATACCATTTCATATCTTATTTACCATTCTACATTTTCTGTATAGCTTCTCCCCTCTTTTCACTCTCTTAATTCTATTATATTTATTTCATCTCAATTTAAATCATTATACTTGTATCTTTTGTCTGTTCTATTTCAATTATCTATTATTTTTTCTCATTAACATAAAATCTTTCCTGTAATCACTGATTGAAGTATGATGCCTTTATATCTTTCCCCCAAATTTAACACTTAAAATAATATATAATTTTCATTCTGATTCTGCTTAGTACATTCTAAAGCTACGTACTATATTATAAAAGAGGAAAATAAGATCTTATATCAATCCAGGATCTATAGCCATATTCTAGGTCACAATGTCAGTTTGTCCTTTTTTTTTCTGTTACAGCTATGGTTACATCTTCTGGAGAAATCTATGTTAAGAAATACATAAAAACAAGGGCTGATCCTATTAAATTCCACAAAAAATGCTATTAATATAATTCACTGTCTCACTTTAATTGAAATGTGAGAATGAATATTTCCTTTACTCTTTGTTCTTCACTGGGTTATAGATTTTTAACTAATTTTACTGACTCCTAGAAAGAAAGATAAATGCATCTAACCATACTGCTTTATTGTATGCTAAAAAAAAATCATGTAGCCTCAAAGAAATGTGAAAATGTTAACTGTGTACAAAGAAGAATGGCTCTTACTTCACTTTATGTATGTGGATACTACTGGCTGACTTATGTGTCTATAATGCAGTCCTTCAGGGCAAGCACTGAGCTACTGTTTTCTGAAAGTATTTTGTGAACAGTGGAAACAGTATGAATTTTAGCTTATTTCCAAAACTGAGCTTTCAGTGCTGGAACCTTTCAGTTATTTTTTTTTCTGGTGCAATAAATAGTCATATTCCTCCAACTCACTATATGGGATAGTAAGAGTATATTATATATTTTTGGGATACAACTTTGTTTGAAACATGGTAGATCTTTGATTATGTTTTTGATTTCTCCCCACCTTCATTAACAGAATAACAGAATAATAAACTTGAAGGGGCCTTGGAGATCCGCTAGTCTACCTCTGGCTGCTTAGTCTCTTCTTAAAGGCCTGCAGTGATGAAGCACCCACAACTTCTGAAAGCAAGTTGTTGCACTGGTTAGTTCTCCTTATGTCTAGATTGTTTCTCTTCTTCATTAGTTTCCATCTATTGTTTCTTGCCTTGCCTTCTGGTGCTTTGGAAAATAGTTTGATCCCCTCTTCTTGGCATCAGTATCTCAAATATTGGAATATTACTATCGTGTTATTCTAAAGACATTATGACCTTTTATTGAACAGATGGTAGTAGGTGTTATTTTATTGCTGCTGGTAGACTTTTTTGGCTGATAATTAAACTAAGCAAAACATCTGAATCTGCAGTTTCTAAGAAAAGTAAACAGTTTGCATTAAAGTGGTGATCAGGAATATTGCTTGCTGTCTATTTCTGTTGGGTTAGTTGCCACCTCTAGCATCATCAACTATGAGAATTCAGCTTGGGTCTATGCTCTGAACACATATTCAGAAACCATGACAACTAGTTAATGATGGGTTAATGATTGCTCCTATTGGTATTTTTAAACAATTGGGATATTGGATTTATATTGAGTAATTTAAAAAATGTTAAAATACTAGTGATTTAATAGCAAATACACTGCATGAAGAAATGTTATTGAAGCTTGTAAGTTCTATCTGTCTGTCTGTCTGTCTATCTATCTATCTATCTATCTATCTATCTATCTATCTTTCTATCTATCTATCTATCTATCTATGAAATAAAACCAGGTCGATAAGTGTGGTGAGAACAGCATACCAAAGAAATAAAAAATTAAAAAGATATGCATTCCTCCTCAGTAGAGAACAGAAGCAGGACCAGGACTGCAACCTCTCTAATGATAGTGTATTTACTTGTTTCATATTCATATCTATATTTCTAGTTTTAATATAGAACAATCTTATATAAAACTTTCCTGTTGTCCAAATATTGAGCATACATATATCAGAAGTAGTAGTGAATCCATAATAGGTAGGGCTGGGGAATTATATTAGTCATTGAAATGTGTACACACACACACACACACACACACACACACACACACATACACACATACACACACACACACAAACTCACACACACATACAAACACACATTCTAGTCCTAATGGGCAGCCTACATATGTATCAAATTACCATTTTACAAATTATACTTTAAAATACTGTATGTACAGTTACTACATCTCTTCAGTGATGCAGGTATGAAAAACCAGGAAAGTAGGTCAACTCTCAAACACTAAAAAAATTGTGATCCCTGAGGGAAGACAGGTATTTCCACCAGAGTTCAGGCTCTGAGAAAAGATTTAGGCAGAGGCCATAATCAATTGATACAATCTGATGTGGCTAATTTTAACTACATTGTACCTAGGTACTTTTTTATCAATTCTGGTTATTTAATATATGGAGTATATCAACACAGCTAATCTTAATGGTGAGGGAATTCTGAAACCAAGTTTTTCTGAAGTTAAACAGTCTACTTAGTTAGTTTACTTTATTGTCATTGCACCTCGTACAATGAAATTAAATGCCATTGTCAGTGTACATTATAACGATAAAAAATAAACACAAACACACATCTTTCGCATTCTATGTAATTTAATTGAAAAGCCCCTATATTGCATTAATATTGCACTATCCAGTAGAATTCAACAGAGCTACTGCCCTGGGATAGAAGCTGTTTTTCAGCCTGTTTGTCCTTGTTTTTATTATCCTGTACCATCTGCCAGAGGGTAATAGATCAGAAAAAGGATTAGATGGATTTTTAAGAATGTTTTGAACATTCTTAAGGCAGTGGGACCGATAAAGCTCTTCCAAAGAGGGGAGAGGGCAACCAATGATCCTCTAGGCAATGATGTTAACCTTCTGGAGCACTGTCCTATCTGCCCCTGTGCAATTGGCAAACTATATACAAGAGCAGTAAGTTGAAATGCTGCATCCCAAATTACATTTTTGTCTCCAAGGGGAGGGTTGCTCACAATCTCATGGCCCTCAGGAAAGTCACAAAAAATATAGCTGTTCTGGAAGGCTTTTGGGACACAATTGGTAGGGAGGCATCGGCACCAGTTTATCAACAAGTTAATTTCTTTATATCCTGCCTTTATTATTTTTACAAATAACTCAAGGTGGTGAACATATCCAACACCTTCTTCCTATTTGTGTGGTGGGAAAACTGCAACAACAATCTGTTATTGTTATCCTGTGCAATGCCTAGAGACTTTTACATTTTCTTTTTTTATGACCCTGTAGTCCCTTAATTTGGGGCAGCTTAAATATTTTATAAATGAACATTTATAAGCAATTTAAAGTTTTCATGAATAGAAGAACTCACACAAAGAAAGTAAAACTGATTTTTTTTAAAAGTAAAAGGAACAAAAAGAAAAAGCCTTTGGTTATATAGATAGTTTTCCACCACGTGTCAATCACAGAAACTATCTGTTTCTTAACTACCTTCAAAAAGTGTCTCTCTCTCTCTTTTTTCTGTTTCTCATTTATACTCTTATCAGCACACTGAAAAGCAGTCAGAATCAATTCAGCTCTGCCTGGAGTACAAGAAATTAATGTTCATGTTTCAAGTTATCAAAATGGACTTTCCCACTGGAATAGTGATTGTGATCATGATAGAGAGAATGCTTTAAGAATAAGACTAGAGATGAAAAAGAGACAGCAAACCTTTAGATGAAAGTTTGGATGAACGAAAGAAAAATATGCCAGAAATTAGGAATGATTATTGAAATTCATGTACTCAAAAGTTAAATCTACTTTTGAAGAGAATGAGTTTCCTGCTGCTTTTCTAATGTTAACATATTTAATCAGGAAAGCAAGAATCCTTTGCTTCCTTTATGAGTTTATATTAAATATATAATAACATTTCTTTACCCTAGTAATAATGGAAATGCTGAAAACATTCACAGTGTAACACTGTTTCTTCATTTATCCAGTTTGAAAAAGCGTAGAAAGGAATTCAAGTCTTCCCACCATACCCTCAGGACCAAGTTGAAAATCACAACTTAGAATAAACTCTACATAAAGATTTAGGTGCAAGGGACAGCACCAATGTAATTCAGTGTTCTTATTCTGATATCTCTTTGATCCAATAAGAAACAATATCCTTCCTCTCAAGAGTTCACTGTTTTCAATCAACAAGGGCTAAAGACAGGGAAACTTCAACTTAGCAGGGTGCCTGACTAAAGCACTCTGTATGGGAGCACACTTTTGTGGTGTTTTGTGGTATCTTCATGAACTTTCAAGGAACAAAGGCAAGATTTCTCTATTCTCAGTGGAGATTGGGAAGCTCAGGATCCAAAAACATCTTGACAGACTTGAAAAATGGGGCCTATTCAACAAAATGAAAATAATGAGGTACTCCAGAAGTGCTGATCTGAATTACAGTGGAAAAAATTGTGGAGAAAAGCACAGGAAAGTTACAAGTACAGATTAGGTGAAACCTGGTTCAAAAACAGTAAATGTAAGAGGGACTTTGAAGTCCTAGTGGATGATCACTTAAATATGAACCAACAGTATGCAGCAGTAGCCAAGAAAGCCAACACAATCCTTGGTTGTATAAACAGAGGCATAGAAACAAAATCACATGAAGTATTAGTACTGCTTTATATGATGATTTTTTGCAATTTTCACAAAGACTGGACCCACGTAGCTATGTACTAAGCAATAAATATTTTATTCATTTCATTATTGGGGTGATGATCTTAAAAGGGAGAACAGGGTTCCAACAATGCACCCTACCTCTGTAATCCAGGTACAGTCTTTGGGACAATAAAAGGAACCTGCATGATTTCTCGTAGTCTTAAATGGGTACCACTCTGGTTATAGTCCAAAGCTCTTAGAATTGCTCTGTTTCAGATGATATGATTCAGCAATGTATAGAGCATTAGAATTTTTGCCCAAAGTGGGCTTACACTGAGTAGTTCATAGCCTTAGAAGCATTTTTGTGGCATGGTGAAACTTAGGAGAAGCAAATCCTCATAATTCTGCTTGGCCAATCATGTGTTCGAAGAATAGCTTTTCTAAAGGATGTGATTGCTGGTAATAAATACAACAGTATTAGCTTCAACAGCATTTTTGGCGTTGTCTATGCATGAATACTCATTCACATTGAATTTATGATTACCAATTCCATTTCAGTTTAATCTCCTTTTTTTCTGATAATCCTGTTATTTTCACAGAGCAAACAGTTTTTTCAGGGAAAAATATGACATAGGTATATTAGACTTCTGAAGGAATAATTCACTTAGAAAATCTATCACATCTTGGCTGAAGATATGTGTTTGAAGCCAGTCAAAGGGCGGAGCCATCTGTTGGCTATTCAACAGTTTCATTTAGTGCGAAATTTAAACAATTCAGCTTTTCAAGGGACAAACAACTTATTTTCTTCTTAAGTTCTACCACAAAAAATCAAAAAGAATGAAGAATACAACCTGTTCTCTTGCTTTTACAGATAGTCAATGTGGACTAAATTCAATCTTTTGCGGCTAGTGAAAATTTTGGAAAGTTTGGTTGACATAATAGTTCACAAGACAACAATATATGAGAAGCTGGCAAACATTGTCCTGCCGCTGCCTTTTCCTTGTTTGAGAATGTGTCTAGTATCAGATGAATTGTTGAAAAGGCCAGTTATGTTGTTTTATTTTGTGGCATTCTAGCTTCTCAAATGCTGGACCCCACAGCATCAGAAATAAATAAAATTAGCTACCACTGAGGGTTGAATGAGTGTCTAGACACATACTATTGGATGCATTGTCACTCCTGAGGGCCAAGTTGGGATAGAGAGTTAAGATACACAAAAGAACTGGCTTGTTTTGCATTTTTAAACTTCAAACACTCATTTGTATACTCTGAACAAAGTAATAGAACCCATTGCATATAATATCCTTTTCATTACAACAATCCCATGTGTGTTACACAGAAATAACATAGGACTTTAACTTTATTTTACCTGAGTCAGTTAAGTGTAAAATTGAGTTATACTGAATACATTCATGCTAAAAATGTAGTGGTATTTTTAAGATAATGGATACTCATGTAACTATAAGCAAAGCACTAGTCCCTCCCTTTTTTACAGGATTTGTTACCTGTAATCTTTCAGAATTTACAGAGAAATTACTTTTTAAAAAAATCATAAGATGAAATACAACTGGCTCTACATAGGATGCAGCATAGAATCAAAACCAGTGAATTGATTGAATAAGCAATGTAAACTTATTCAAGGTACAGAATAAAAATATGCACTTATAGTTTTACATATAATAGGGCAATAGCTTGGCCTATTATTGATGGATTTTAGAGCATTAGAAAACTAGAACTTAAAAAATTACCCAAATGTAAGTTTTGTATTTCAGATGTTTGCTTTCTCTTTATGAGCTAATTTTTTCTAAACATATTGAAAAGCTAATAACCAAGATTGTATAATTTGTTTAGATTGAGTCATTTTAATATGTAACATATTTTATTACTTTTTCTTATTTTTGCTTTTCTGTTTTAACTTTTCCATTCTAGTCAGTATTCAGGGTGACCAAATTTACAAAACAAAAAGCAAGCTAAGAAATTAGAGAAAGTCAACCTCACAAATTTATCTTGTTAAAAATGAATGAAAACCAACCAGAACAACTTATTTAATGCAGTAAAGGCTGAAATGTATGCTTAGAAATTATTTTAAAAGTTTCTATTTACTCAAAGAACATGTGTCTTTAGAAGGTGTATCTTTTTAAAGCCCCAAATAAAACATCTGGATGGTCATGGACTTAATTGAATGGACAAAAGAATCAAAGCTGTATTTTCCTATTTTCAGTCTTTCAACTGCTACCAATTTTCAGTTTACCTCATTCCCACAATTCAGTATTTTTATATTTTATATTTATTATCTTTACTAGTGAAGAAGTATTTCTCCTTCATTCCTGAAAGATTCCTTATCATATGCATGCAATTTATTTTACAGGGCATGCAACGTTGAATTTCAGATTAGATCCCCCTCACAAATTATCTGCCAATAAAGATATATTCTCTGATGCTGTCAAAGTATCATATTCAAATGAATTGGTGTAGAAGAAAACCAAGGTTTTTTTCTGTAAGAATGCAGTATTTGCTTCTCAATCTTCTTCTTGTCTACAAGTAAATATATCTCTTCCTTATTTAGAAACAATTTGTAGTTCAGCTCTACATTACTATGATATATATATATGTATATGTATATATATGTATTACTATATCATATACAGTAGCTGGTAATAATTGTTTAAATAACTCTTGGTAAACATTTTGGGAATTAGCAAATAGTTAACAAATAATATTCTCCCTTAAGTCAAATCAGAAGGCCTATAATTCAACACAAAAGTGGTTTGCCACATAGCAGGAAATTCTCCATCTTTGCAGCCTATCTTACAACTCTAGGTTTCCTTGGCAATCAGCCAACCAGTGTTAATCAGGTTCAATGCTGCTCAGTTTTTTTCAAGATCAACCAAAGTCAGTTAGGTGCTGCTACTTAAGTGTGTGTGCACAAATTTACACATTTAAACAAACCCTTCAAGGTACTGGTTATATTGCATTTACTAAATATTACTGTATAACAATAATAAAATACAAAGGAGCAAGCAACAAAGTTTTTAACATTCTTGAATGTAAAAGGAAATATGCCTTAATTTCTAGTACTCCAACTTGAATGGTTATATCAACTTATTAAAGAAATTCTGAGTTTAACATTGAAATAATAGCAAAAGAAGAACAAATTCTTACATTAAACTGTGACATAATGTTTGCTTGGTTTTAAATTACTGTGCTTGTAACTTATTTAGTGAACTATAACTATATTTTAAAAAAGCTTGGTATGATGTATGAATTTATTCTACCTAGCTAAGGTGTAGAAATATAAAGAAGCTTATAACTCATGTAGGCAAACTGCACATAAATGACAAACTTGGAATTAGATCAACCTTCTCCAGCCTGATGTCTTTCAGATCGGCTGAAAAAACTAATCATGAGAGATCATAATCATTAGAGAATTATGATAATGGAAGTGTTTTTATGGTAGGTTTTATTAGAGTTATATTCCAATATATCTGAAGGACATTAGAAAGGCTAGTCTAGACTAGAGAGAGTGGAGACAGAAGCTGATATGAAGGGATGTATCTCTGCTAAAAATCTGGTTGAACTCTGATTGTTACACAAGAGATTGATGGAACTCACTATTTATTTGCTTCTAGGAATCGGATTTGTAATTCAAGTTCTAAATTTTAAAAGAAATGACAACTGTTAATTCAACAATAAAATAAATGGTTTGATGTTGACTCTGTAACACATCTATAATGCATCTGTTACATATCCTTTCAAAATAAGCATGGAATTCAGTATGTTGCACTATAATGCAGGTGTTTTTTTTCAGATCTCATGCTAGGCCAGATTAATAGATATTCTGCTACTGTCTATGCACCAGAGTTAGCTGTTGAACATAGTTTTACTAAAATAATTGTATTTTTGAAACTGAATTTGTTTAGTTTGCATTCGGATGATATTTATATTTTTATATAATACAGATGAATATGATTATACTGAAAATTCTGCATGCTTTGCACTTTTAAGTGAAAGATTCAGTGAGCACATATTTCAGATGCTTGCACCAAACCTGAACTGTGAATTGTTACAACCCCTTATTAGGACATGTTTAATCTGTGTTTTAATCTGTGCAATATACAAAATAGATCCAAATAACTCTCTCGTGCTGAGTCTCTATTTACCTTTACTCATAAGGAAGCTATGTTGGATGCAACTTTTTCATGATATATGCAGAAGCTCATCTATGATTAGAAGGATAAACTATTTCAGTTTGTTCAGCCTTGTTGATTTCTTTCTCTATTAAATATTCACCTTCTAATTATTTGTTTCATGAGCAGTCACATGACTCAAATTGTGTCCTTTCAATTTAATGTAGTTAGTGAACTTCTGTTAAAGTCTACAATATCAATTCATACATATTTGAAATATTATGTCCTTTACTGTGTACAGTTATTATTGGAACACAATATATGGCTTGTTCGGTTTCCGATTTATTGGGCATCATGTTTAATTCTTTCTTTGTTAATTTTATTCCCTCTTGAAGTATGTGTTTCCTGCTCCACTACTGACAACCTGACAGTTTGGATAACATTATACAGAAGCTGGAAATATAACAAGCTTACACAAGGGCAACATTTATTTGGAGTGTATTTGCAAGACATAATTAAATTTCTATAGTTTAAGTTTCCAGGCCTTATGTTTATGATATGTAATTGTTAACTACTTTAAAAGATCTCGTGTCAGAGTGAATGCCCAAAGTATAGTGAATATTAAAATCTGATACAAATGTTATAATCCTTGGTGAATTTGGGCAATCTCAAAATATATTTTTAACACAATCTAACCCAACCCATTCAGAAATTATTCTCATATAGTGTGGATATATATGATCAAAGCAGTGGAGGGATTCAATTTTTTTTACTACCGGTTCTGTGGGCATGGTTTGGTGGGCATGGCAGGGGAAGGATACCGTAAAATCTTCAGTTAGAGGTGGTATTTGCCGGTTCTCCAGAACTGGTCAGAACCTGCTGAATACTACCTGTGGATATCAGTACTTGCCAATGCACTTGTAATTTTCAAGGACATACACTATACATGAATAACGGGAAATTATGCATGGATTGATATCAGATATCACAATATTTGTTTGGGATTAATTAGTTACATGAGGATTTCAAAAGTGTTTTAGACAAACCCTAATTAATATTATATTTGTTTTAAATATTTACATAATATAAATATTAACACATAATAAATATTTATTATTTTAAATTGCATAGTGTTCTGTGAATTTGTCCTATGCAAAATTAAAAAGGCCCAACATCTCTGTTTATATATCTTGACACTCAGGAAAAAGTACCTGTCTTACCCAATTATTAAAGAATGGCCAGATTTGAATTAACTATAATTTACTATGTCCAAAATATGTTTTAAAATGGTAGAAGAGGAACACTTTTTTTCTCTGATAAAGCAGAATTGTCACTAAAGATTGATTTAAAAATAATAGGCTAAGAATGATATGGAAAAGATGTTTCATCAGGATACAAAACAAATTGATTGATTCATTAAATATCAAAAGGGAATTACAAATAACAAACCAAGAGAGTGACCTAGATAATTCTTTTATATTAGATTTACAAACAAGATTTATTAAAGCTTGGATAAATCTGGTGTAACGGATAAAAAAAAAGAAATGAAATCAAATTGACCTTACTTGACTGAAAATTAAAATTGTTAGAGGTAAAAGGAAGAAATAAAAATTGGTTTATTTGTTCAAGGTTAAAAGAGATATGTTGTTACTTCTGGCAATCTGTAATAAACTTTTGCGGGACCAAGAACTGAAATAGGGATTTATTTATAGATAAAAGATAAGATATGGGATGAAGATATCATTGGATATAAATTAAGAAGAATTGAAAGTGACTAAAATTGTTGATCTCTTCCAACAACACGTGTGTGTGTGTGTGTGTGTGTGTGTGTGTGTGTGTGTGTGTTACTTTTAACTTTGTTGAAAAACAACAATTTTACTCACTTTTTAACTCTTCTTAATTTATATCCAATCATCTCCTCATCCCATATCCTATCTCTTACCTATAAACAAATCTCTATTTCAGTTCTTGTGTATATATATAAAACCTATATTCTTTTTTAAATGACATTTAAAATATTCATTCCTTTTTCTTCATATATTTTATCATGTGGATTTACTTTTTCTTGACATTTTATTTTTTAAATCACATTTTGACACTTGAGTTATTATATTGCTCTTGTAATTTATATTCCACATAATCTGACTATATAATGGTATGCACAGATTTAAGCACAGCATGTTTCAGTGACTATCCCCAGTGAAAGGAAGCTGAGCTAACCCCAATATTATATGAAATTGAATGCAAAATAATTTTGCAAATGTAAATGTGCAGGTTTTTTTACATATTCAAAATAATGAATTATTGGGAATCTCACCTGAAGGCTACAATAAAGAATTGACATATCTGATTATTAATGTTTTAACTGCAGCTAGAATTGTATTTGCTCAAAATTGGAAAAATGAGAAAATTCCGAAGGAGGAGGATGTGATTAAGAAAATAATGGAATGTGCAGAAATGAATAGATTAACATTAGCAATTACAGAGCAAGAAGAAAAAGAATATTTTAAGATATGGGGTTTATTTTATCAATGGTTAGACAGAAAAGTATGAAGTTGGAGTATAATATAGTAGGAGTGATGTGTTGAAACTGATTATTTTAAATAAGTTATAAGAATTGAGGTTTCCTCTAAATGATAATATGGAACTGAAGTTAATAGTCTAATGATGGTGTCATAATAATACGATATAATATGGGAATTTGATTAATGCAATATGAATGTAAAAGACTATAAGCATTGTGCACAAGATATATGTACCAACCGACACACTGTATAATTGAAAGGTTTTATTTGTTACGTTTATTGTAAAAAATAAAAAACTTTTTATACAAAAAAAATAAGGGAAGAGAGGGAGAATATGGCCAATGGAGAAGTCCAGATTCTCTTCTGGTAGATTCAATACTAGTTTGTATGATGTCCCTGGTGGAGACTGACTCTGAGGGAGAGGAGGAACAGCCAACAGGGAGTGAAAGTGTGGCTCTTGAGGTTGTGGAGGAGGCTGGGGAAGGGCAGAGGATGGCTGAGCAGTCAGAGGAGGACCCAGGCCCATCCCCTATCCATCCTAGGTCACGCAGGGAGGAGAGGATCAGGGTAAAATGTGATCTACTCAGGAGGAGAGGGCCATGATCCTCTTCAAGGGTTGCAGGTGTGAGATCTGCATAAAAGCTTGGACCTGCATGCTAACAGACGTTGGAGACAAATTAGTGTTTTATTCCTAAAGAAGGTTTATCTTGGTTGGCGTTCTTCCAATGGACTGTACCTGGTTATTTTCCTGAAGTTGGCAATTATCTATCCTGGTCTGTTGAGGAACTTTATTCAGTGTGGTTTGTTTTGAGTTTTTGCTTCATTATCGTCTCTTTGAATATGAACTGTGTTTCTTGCCTTTGAAATGTTATTTTGAAAATAATTTACTTCTCCGCTGTGAACAAGTAAACAGTGAAGCCAAGTTGAAGGCATTAAAGGACTTTTATTTATGTTTTGGGTTTTGTTATATTTCTGAGATACTCTGGGTCATCACAGTTTGTCTTCTCCTTCCTAAAGCTGAAAATAAGCCACACAAAGTGATTATTTCAGTGAATCCATAATTAGATAGTAAGACAGTTTCATGGGTGAACAAATACTCTATCCCTGCTTAATTTCATCCACCGCAGGCAATTTTAAGCAATTATTAAAGGCTCTGAAAAATGAAGACTTGTTCTTACAAAGCATATTTTTAAAACTCTCTAAATACTTCTAGCAATTTCAATTTTATTTAAGTAATAGAAGTTAAATTATTCAAGTCAAAGCAAAATCTGGAAAAGCAAGCAATTGAGTTGAATTGTTGTTTTAACTCAAATTACAGTAACTTTCTAAAACTTCAGTTGATGAATAATCCTTTTAAACTTGGTGTGTTATTTAGCTTTTCTAAAAGGAAATATGTTATTAATATTTGTACAGCCAAGACATGTTGTAATAGGCTAGATGTAATAGGAACATTGGATATATTTAATTATGTCCTCTCTAAACCTTCTTTTCAATAGGATACAAATACCCAGCTCCCTCAAACATTCATGTCCCAAGACTCCTTATCGTGTCTGTGGCTCTTCTCCACACACTTTCTAGGGCAGGGCTGTCAACCTTGTGGTCCGTGGGCCACATGATACTGGCCATACCTATACCCAGTTTAGTGAAGGGGAAAAAGTCATGATATGACGATGCTGTGATGACATGAGTTTGATACCCTTATTCTAGAGTACCTGCATCTTTAATGTATAGTGGAGACCAGAACCATATGCAGTATTCCAAGTGAAGCTTCGCTAGTGTGATGTAAATGGTACTATCACTTCTGGTGACCTTGATACTATTTCTCTGTTGTTGTAGCCCAGGATTGCATGTTTTTCTCTGGGTATTGGGATACCTTTGGTAACTGTTTTTTTAACTCTGATAACAAATGAAAGTGTATAAGGGTATAAATTCTATATGTAAATACCTTGGAATAAGATCTGATGGTTTCATATTTGAATAGCCATGTATACAACTATACTATCTATCACGATTGATATATATGCACACTCAGCATATAGCTTGGAAGTTTTTCACATTATAGATTTATAAGATGGAAAAGGGTCAACTTTACTGACTTCATAAGTGCCTTTGAAGTATGTGGATGACTCAGTTTCTACATGCATGAAATAATCCACAGGTATGAAATGTAGTAAAAGATTACTTATCATCTTTTGTGCATTAAGGTTCAGTTCAGAGGTGCTATTCAGCAGGTTCTGACCAGTTCTGGAGAACAGGTAGTAGAAATTTTGATTAGTTTGGAGAACTGGTAAATACCACCTCTGACTGGCCCTGCCCCTATTTATTCTCTGTCTCCCGAGTCCCAGCTGATTGGCTGGGTCTTCTTTTGTTGCCCTGCACAGGAGAACAGAGCTGGAAACGTGGGTTAGTGGGGTGGGGAGGAAATGGGATTTGACAGTAATGTTCCCCCAGGATTGGGGAGGGAATGGAGATTTTGCAGTATCCTTCCCCTGCAAAACCCACCAAGCCACGCCCACCAAGCCACGCCCACCAAGCCACACCCACAGAACTGGTAGTAAAAAAAATTGAATCCCACCACTGGTTCATTTATGTCAATTCACTTGATCAGATCCCTTGGTGATGGAAGTTCAAGTTATTTCTACTCTTCTAAGTGGTATTTAACAGGCTCACTCTTCTCAATGTCTATGGAGATTCTCATCCAGTCATCCAGGTCATGGTTATCCCAAAGCTGTTTTTTTTTTCCAAGAGCAACTGGACTTTCTGGTTGTTGTGTGGTGTTATCCATGAGTTCTTTGTAAATTCTGTGACCTGTTCTAATATTTCTGTTGGTAGAAGTACTTTCAGCTCTTGGAGTACATATTCTGCTCTCTCTTTCAAAACCTCAATTGTGAAATTACTCAGTCTACTTCTTTAACAGAGGGATACAATCAAGATCAAGTGAGGTTCTAATACCACTCTATAAAGCCTTAGTAAGACCACACCTAGAGTACTGCATCCAGTTTTGGTCACCACGTTATAAAAAAGATGTTGAGACTCTAGAAAAAGTTCAGAAAAGAGCAACTAGGATGATTAGGGGAGACTAAAACATACAACGAATGGTTACAGGAACTGGGTATGGCTAGTCTAGTGAAGAGAAGGACCAGAGGTGACATGATAGCAGTGTTCCAATATTTTAGGGGCTGCCACATAGAGGAGGAAGGGGTCAATCTATTTTCTAAAGCACATGAAGACCATAATGGAATGATGGATGGAAACTGAACAAGGAGAGATTCAACCTGGAAATAAGGAGAAACTTCCTGACAGTGAGAACAGTCAACCAATGGAACAGAAGTTTCCCTCGGAAGTTGTGGGAGCATCATCACTTGAGACTTTCAAGAAGAGATTAGACTGCCATCTGTCAGAAATGTGTAGGGTCTCCTGCTTGGGCAGGGGTTAGACTAGATGACCTACAAGGTTCTTTCTAACTATGCTTATCTGTTTATCTTTCATTGAAGAGTTGGAGCTTTGCTTTTTGCAGGATGTTTTCTGCCCTGTGTCCCTTCGCCGTTGAGCACAGGCACAGGCTGTTGGGGACGAGTCTTTCCTGTCTGCATCTCAAACTGATGGTTCCTGTTGTCTTCAATTTTTCTGGAAATCCGTTTATATTCCTGCACCATTTGAAGGATGTTTATGCCAAGTGCATCACTAAATGTCTGTGGAGATTCTCTGTCATCCAGAAAGTCCAGCTGCCTTTCGGAAAAAAAAATAGCTTTGGGTCTTCCTAATGTCATTTTGTAAAGATTGTGACTTGATTTTTTTTTTTAAAAAAATACATCTTTCATTAAAAACAAAAGAAAACTATTCATATTTGTATTTACTGAAGAGAAAAGCTAGTTAAAGCTAGTTAAAGTTTGACTGGCAAATCCAAGGCTGAAATTTTATGTGGGGTGGGAGTGGGAGGAAAGGGAATGACTACTGTAACTTTTATGGCTATTTTCTTGCATATTCCCATATTTGGTTAAGTTATCCCAGCATTTTCTAAGCCTGTGTCAAATAGGGTTGCTCTGCCTTTTATCGGTTTATGGGAAGGAGGGTTGAAACGATGGGGAAAAAAATATGAATAGACTAGAATTGACTGCAGAATTCATTGTGTGGAGGTATGAGGGATGAAAAGAATTAATGCAAGCAATAGTAATTGCTTCATTATAACAATTCAGTCAAATAACTACATTTTCAGCTCAGCATTTTGTTAACACATGCAGCAAATTGCTAGGGCTGTACTCCTGCATTTTTCTCTTTGGTGGACACAATGGTACTGATAATACCAAATCATTACCTTGCCAAAAAAAAGATTCAATCCACATAATGCACAATATTGGAATAATAACCATGCCAAACTATGGTGAACCTTTTTCTTTTCAGTAAATTAAAAATAGATAATTTAAGCAGAAAGAAATAGTACAAAACAATGATATTCTGAGCATTGATTAACATGTCAAACGTAGAATTGAATTGCTTCCCTAAAGTACAAGACTTGTATTCTTCAGGTATCTCTTTCTTTTATTCCTCTCTCATGTCAGCCTATCAATAATATATGTGTGTGTGTATGTGTGTGTGTTTGCATTTTAATGTAAAATTGTTTCACTTGCCTTTCTCAAATCAACAATAATATGAATAAGGTTATGATTCAACATTTACTTTTTCCTAATTTTACCATGTAGCACCATTTTCAGCCAAAAAATCTTTTATTAGCTTAAATAAAATAAATATCAATGCTATTAAATGATAATTATACAAAAACATATTTCACCAGAGAAAATGGCTATCCTCAGACACTTGAAAAGATTGTCTGGGAGTGTCCTGCAAACACTTTTGACTTTCATCATTCTGGATCATCTGTGAATGTGGCCAGCTCACTGCTTACCACTGAGTTAAAATTATTTATATATAAATCAAAAAGCAAAGGTTCCAAGAAGTCAGCAATTAGGATACCCTTCATTGGGGAATCTTTAATAAGGGATATTGTCAAAGATATTTCAAAAATCTATGTACTGGCAAAGTTACCTCCATCCATCTGCACTGGATATTGAAACAAACTCTAACACATTGGTGAAGCAAGATTTATCTTTGCAGAAGCCATGCCAATTTCCATCCAATAAAGCTTGTTCATTCATTGTTGCACTGGATTTATGTTGGCTATAATCAATAAGACACTTAACAATTTACAAGGCATATATAAAACAGTACAATGAGGCATCCACAGTAAAAAAAAAAAATCAAACAATGAATAAATAAATAAAAACAGCAGAATTATAAAGCCACGTAAATGCTCTCTGAAATAATTCTGCTTTCAATGACTAATGGAAAGCCAGCAATGGGGAAGCAATCAAATTTTCATGGGGACACTGGAGCAGATTACAGCTCTCAAGGTGGAAATATTTTAGAAGTATTCCAGTGACTGCAGATATGCACATGTACCCATGTCTTTAGCATATTTGAAATCTAAATTGCATTTTCTGGATCAGTGGTGGGTTTCAAAGAGTTTTACTGCTGGTTCAGTGGGTGTGGCTTGGTGGATGCGCTTTGCATGCACGCAAACACTTTGCATGCATGCATGCCAAAACTTGTACTTTGTGCATAGGCAGAGGCATTCCTACTCACTTCCTGATCGCTCCCTGTAGCTTCAACAGCGGACGTGCAGCAATCTGCTGTGCCACACAAAACAGCTGCCTTTCAAAAGCAGGGAATAAAATCAGGCTGGCGAGTGGATCCAACAGCAGCTCATTAGAGAGAACCAGATTGGTCTCAGCTGATCTTCGGCATTACCGGTACGGCAGAACCAGGCCAAACTGGGAGAATAGCACCACTGGTCTGGATACCTCCCAGAGGGCAATAAGTATATTTGAATCTGTAACAATCCATGCATGCTATTGAGAACAAGATGTTTGTCTTACAAAGAAATCGTAATAGTTGTATTTTTCCTTTTCCAAAAACAGCTTACAACATGATCACTATTTCTTGGCAACTCTGTGAAGCATCTGTGAAGAATGACCTGGTAGCAGCTAAAAGTTAAAAGTTACAGTACAGTTTCAGTACTGAATAAAAGCTTAATCCCAGGGTTCTTCTTTCACAGTTTAGTACAGGGGTCTGCAACTTTAAACGCTCAAAGAGCCATTTGGACCCATTTCCCACAGAAAATAAAATGCCAGGAGCCACAAAACTTAGGTGGGCATGGCCAACTCAATGTCACTCACTCCCACCCAGTCACATGACCTGCCCAGGTATCTCTTTCTGCCTCTCCCATCTCTCTCTCTATCTCCCTCTTCCTCCCTCCCTCCTTCTCATTTCTTCCTCTCTTTCTTTCTCTTTCTCTCTCCCTCTCTCCCATCTCTTTCTCCCTCTTTATCTCCCTTGCCCTTCTCTTCTCAGGGCAGGTGAGGAGTGAGTGGCAGGGGACGGCAAGGGGCAGGACCAGCCAGTGGTGGGATCATCCAACAGGGAGCCACAGGAGAGGGTCCCAAAAGCTGCGTGCGGCTCCAGAGCTGCGCGTTGCCGACCCCCAGTTTTGTATGTTGGAATATATTTCTTAGATCTTACATGCTGTGTGGAAGAAGAATACGTACATGACCTTTCTCCAAGAATTACTGCCTTTAAGTAGTTTGCTTACTGTAGAAAGGTCGCCCCTCCCCAGATTAAAATATTATTTATCCTTAATACTACAAAGTGACAAGCTCAAGATTAGCTCAAACACCTAAGATTTACATTTCCCCTTTTGCCTGTAGAGCCAACCATGACCCTTACATGACCTCATAGGACTCTGGCAGCAGCCATTAAAATATTGAAGGACATATTCTTGCAAGGAACAGGCATCTCAAT
Organism: Pseudonaja textilis; assembly: GCF_900518735.1. The sequence goes on along the minus strand of NW_020769320.1, from coordinate 21,673,134 downwards.
CAAAGAATGTATAAACGCCCACCTACTTTCAACCCCATTTGGTCAGCCATCCCAGAAATATGCTGCTGTCACTAGTTTATGGCTACCAAATAAACAGAGACATCCTTTCCCGCAGCCTGCCTCCATTTTATTTCCAACATTTTTCTTCTGGCTTGGAACCGGTTTAGATTTTTCTTCCAGTATTACCTTCACAGAATAAACCACGTTTGAGGAAAACAATACTGCAGATAATAAAAGGGTCTTTGACAGATTAACTGATGCAAGCTGCAGTTGAGAAAACAACAGACCCTAACTGACAGGAAGGAAACAAAATGCATGGATGGATGGAAAATATAAGCTCAAGCAGTCATTAATAAAGGGCATTCTTTTGTAAAAGCTACTGTAATTACAATTTTGGAAGAAGTACTGAATTTTTGACTAACTTGAGTCTATCTTACAAGTAGCATGCTGAGAGAACATAGGAAAAATGCTTCTAGTTGCCAGTTACTAGGCTGGAACATTTTTCCACATTCCAGCTGCTTTGGGCTAAACATTATGATGCCTGCTCCAACAGTGATTTGAGGCTCTAAAACTAAAGAATCCCCATCCCTGAAAGGTTACAACTGGTGAGCGAGTGATATCCATAAAGCATTGGAAGACTGAGCTATATGTTTGCTATAAAGTCCGTGCTTTGCTCCTAAACTATTTTACTGACTTCATCTGCAGTGAACAATACTGCTCTCTTACTAACCCGAAGCTCTGTTGATCTGTATGTGGAAGGATGGTGATTTATCCTTCATGTTGATGCATAGTTTGAGGAAGAGGTGGAAACATCAAAAGATTGTTGATAATATCCAGAAGATATTTTAGCAACAGCAACTAAACCTAGAAATCTGTATCGTCTAAAATCTTTTTTGACACAATACTCCTCATTGAGAAGCAGAAGAGAAATAGGGAGAGCTATTAAAAGTACTGTACATACCCACCAACTAGCCAAATTTAAATTAGCTCCCTCCTTTATAGTCTGATGTCTGTTTTTATTTTTAATTACAGTAGTTTCCAATAACTGCTTATTCCCCTTCATACAATGAGCTATTAGAAAAAGCTTCAGGCAGAAGAGATTTTCCCTCCCTTTTCCTATAATAGGAAGACAAATGGCTGGAAATGCACAATGAACATATGATAGTGTTTTGAAGTCTGCTGAATGATGCATTTTCTGGCAATACATTGATATATTACGAATTTAAAGGATTAGACGGGATCAGTAGGAGGAAATTCCCAAACATGGGATAACAATGGATGTGGTTTTACTGATAGGTCTTCTCACAGCTGAAATATCTATTGTTGTGATATCTATTCTCAAACAAAAGATACTTGACTTGGGATTAGGTTTTTCTGCTGCTTATTTGCTGGAATTTCCAGAACTAATGTCGGTGAGTCTATAATTAAAACATATATAGCTAGCCCAAGGTAACTAAATAACACCAGATCAAGCCATGAATCAACCCAGAACAATAATGTTAAATTACACAGAGAACCTCTCTTCAGCCACAAAGCACTGCAATATTAACCAGTAATTAGTTATTTTTATAATCTGCTGGGCTATCTTTCCTGTTGCTATATTTCTTAACGTGCTAATAAAATCGAGAGTTTCCTCAATCCTTACATGTCTGATTAAAATTAAGCAGTTATTCCTGCGATAAAATAATATTTCAAGTCATCCAAAATCCAATGAATATGACAAATGGGATTTCCTTATATAATCATTTAAAACATAATTTGAAGAATTTATACATGGAAAACATAATTCATTCTGCAGAATTAATAAAGAGGGGGAAAGGCACAAAGGAAAGGTTCCTGCTTTGATTAGGTTCAAGATTTTTAAGGTAAGTTACCTTCGCAGGAAAGTCCACATGTACTTCCTGAATCCTTTTCTAGAACTCTTTAGACATCCAGGTTTATATCTCTGAGATTTCTTAAAATTAAAGCATAGTTATCTCAACAGACCCTCTGAAAGTTAACTACCTTCTAGTCCCCTTTCTAGTTGCTTTCAGCAAGTGGGGCTGGAGCGTAGGAACATGGCAAAATTAAGAGAGAATGGAGAACTTTATCTCCTTCTTCAAGATTCACGAGCTCAAAAATGTTTCTGTCAAGTCCTCGCTTCTTGTCTCTTACTTGATATTGTCCGTCTGATTTCTTCCTCAGAGTGAATGCAAGCAATTTTAAAATTCAGTCACTTTATTCTGGCCAATAATAAAATCAGATCTGGCAAATAATAGGAAAAAGGAGGTTTATCATTTCTTTATTTTTCCTATTTCATTCAAAAGCATATTTGAGGAACTATTTTTTTATCCTAGAACTTGTGTGAAAGCGAAACATTTATTGTCTACTTTAATAATACTATTTAAAAAAACAGTTTTCTGTTCCAAAAGTTTCCACATACACTGGGACTAGATTTTGGGGACTTTGAAAAACAAATGACTTTAAGAAGTTTGCCATAGGAAATAATTGGCACCCACACTGCACCCTGATTTCTGTTTCAGACAGGAGCAAACATCTTTTGTCATGTTAGAAAGGGCTTCTCAATTTAGTTGTTTAAGCATAGCTATTTCTGAAGACACTATGAAAATAGAATTGCTCACTCTTAGGTTTTTTGAAAAGCACATAAAGCAGCAAAAGGAGTCTCTACTGAGAACACATTTAATAGGAAACATAAAAATAATCCTCAGAGCTTCAGATTATGTTTGCTTGAATATTTAATGCTGAGTAAAACAACCAGCTCTGCACCAGCTGGTCTCGAAGTGTTTTCCAACTTTTACTTTAACAAACTCACCACAAGCAAATATTATGTGACTTTGATTCAAAACAGGTTTCATTCAGAAATACATGATTTCTGAGCATGTTCAAAGTAACTTTCTCAATTTTTCTTTTTTTCAAAAAAAAAAAAAAGAGAAGAAGAGAAAAGAAAAAGTAACACACGTGTCTTTATAGCATGGGTGTTATCGAGCCCATGCAATGTTGAGAATCACTGATCTTTCCATTCAGTCTTGCTGATGTAATCTAATGGTTATTTCTTTCCCCCATGCAACTTGGTGATGTTGTAATAGAACCAAAAGACACATTAAAACTGCAAAAACTAATGGTCACCTTGCCTTCTTCTCGCATAGTGGGTTCGTGTCCTTTGAGATAAATTGGCCAGACTATCTCAGCTATTCCAGTTTTACAAATTCTAATATTAGGCTGTTGTTTTTCAACTTTGCAAACCTGCTTATGGCACAGAAGGACCAAGGTTAGTTAAGGGAAAGAAAATACAGTACTTGAGCCATTGGTGGGAGGGGGAGGGGGGAATCTGACAGGTTCAATTGATGAACAGATTCGGATGACAAATTAAACTGAGGTATTCAATAATTCCTGAATTGCACAAATAGATGTGGAACTTTCTTGGAACTGCTGAAAGAACTGTGTTGTAAATTGCTGAAATGACTGTGTTGTTACAACAGTTCTTTTGGCATTTCCAAGAATGTTCTACACTCATTTGTGTTATTCGGGTGATTCTGAGGGCACAGATAAACTTCCAAATGGCCCCCATGGCTCTCAGAAAGAGTGCTAACAACTAGTTGGCTGCAAGGAATATAAATCCTCCCTATTCAGATACAGATAATCAGAGTTGGAAGGGATCTTGTAGGTCATCTAGTCCAACCTCCCGCCCAAGCGGGAGACCCTACACCATTTCTGACAAACGGCAGTCCAATCTCTTCTTGAAAGCTTCCAGTGATGAAGCTCCCACAACTTCCGAGGGCAACTTCTGTTCCATTGGTTGATTGTTCTCACTGTCAGAAAGTTTCTCCTTATTTCCAGGTTAAATCTCTCCTTGTTCGGTTTCCATCCATTATTCCTTGTCTGGCTTACAGGAGCTTTAGAAAATAGCTTGACCCCTTCCTCCTCTCTGTGGCAGCCCCTCAAATATTGGAAGAGCTCTATCATGTCTCCCCTGGTCCTTCTTTTACTAGACTAGCCAAGCCCAGTTCCTTGCCCATATTTAGCTAGTTGTCCACTAAGATTCCAAGATCCCTCTCACATATTCTCCACCATTCATTCAGAATTAAACAAGTTTCTTATATTAGAAAGGAAACATGTTCAAGGAAAAACAAAAAGTCCCATTGCCTTTTGAAAAAAACCACCTTTGGGACAAAATGTGATGGGAGATTTATTCCTCTCTATCTGCCAGGGCCAAATTAATATGTGAATCATGTCGTGGGCTGCACTTCCATAACACAGTTAACCTTGGCCAGTTCTAATTTGATTCTACTGAACTGAACAAATATCTTAATTCACACAAGATATTGAATAGCTAACCACACTGAGGATTTCTCACAGTGCAGGAACAAAGAAGTTAAAATTAATTGAAGCATTTGCCTTATTAATGAATGAGAAAATGCTGAGTGGAATTGTAGTTATCAGCAAGATATGGCAAACTATTACTCTCTCATAACCATAGTAGCAAGCAATAATCATAACAGTTGCAGTAACAATGCTAAAACTATCAGGATGATGAAGATGATGATGGTGGTGGTGGTGGTGATGATGATGTTATCCTTGATCACTATTCTATCAATCACTACTTGATCACTTAATCACTACTCAATCAATCAATCAATCCACAGGACAAAGGCTAACACATATCAAATATCACACATTCATCTCTTCCAAAATGAAAAATGAAAAGGGGGCTGTGCTCCCTCAATTATTATCAGAATCAAATTTTTGCCTGTTTTACAGTTGGACACTGACAGCCAGCCTCATGATCATGCTGTTAAAATTGCATTTTATTGTCCTTTTAAAGAGAGGGCGATCTTTTTCTGGGCAAATAATTTGCAGTCTCTTCATTAAGGATAAAAATTGAAATAGAGCCAGGAGCAAAACAATCACTTAAGAGAATATTTGAAAAGTAACGGCAAGATAAACACACCAAAAGACAGATAAGAAAATATAATAAAAATTGGACACCTTTTGGGAAATTTGATTTTCATTCTTCCTTCAGAAAGGATTTCTTTATTAAAATAATAAAGATACTCTTCTGAAATAATGAAAATCAAATAGAGACTCTTATCAGCTTATCTTCCGCTCAGCCTTTGTCTTTTCCAAAGAACTTAGAACAATAGATCTGTCAGGTGGGATCATTGTGCTTAGATTGGAGCAGACGAAGAGCAGGAATCAGTCTGATTCCCCTCAAGTTGCCCTGGCATTTGCAGCGGGAGCATTTGTTGCACATGGGCCTCCACGTGAGCTCTTTCATTATCCTTGATGCAGACAGCTATGCTGCGCCCATGGAGACCAGCTCTTCACTGATGTCACCAGTTGTGGCTTGGGGGAGGAGGGGCTGCTTACACTCCTCACAGTTGAAATCTTCACGAAAGACATTGCTTGAACAGGGATGTTTGTATTGTTTAGAATTGAAAAGAAATAGGCAAATCAGAGTACGGGAAATAATCACTGTCTTCTGCTGTTTGGAGAAAGGACTCAAGTCGAGCAGAGATTTTACTTTGTTTTTGTTTTTTAAGGTGTGTGTGATTCCCTCTTCTCTGAACTATAAGAAACATTATATGTATGCTATGTTACACACAATTTATTTATTTTATTTATTTTGTCAAGCAATTATAAGATAACAGGTATAAGTATAAACATAGTTATGGATACATGAAATGGATACATATAAGAAAAAGAAAAAAGAAACAATAGGACAGGGACGGTAGGTACGTTGGTGCGCTTATGCATGCCCCCTAAAGACCTCTTAGGAAAAGGGTGAGATCAATAGTAGAAAGTCTAAGGTTAAAGTTTTTGGGGTTTGGGGAAGAAACCACAGAGTCAGGTAGAGTATTCCAGACATTGACCATTCTGTTGCTGAAGTCGTATTTCCTGCAATCAAGTTTGGATCATCAACAAGATCTTGACTATTCAGCTTGTATTTTATTTTCTGATTTTTTTTGCCAATATGTAAGACAGAGCATTTATTTGTTGAGATTTGAAGTTGCCATTTGTTTGACCATTCTGATACATAGTCAAGATCTTTTTGAAGGGTAGCAGTATTGTCTGTGGTATTGAACAGCTTTACGTCATCAGCAAAAAGAACGCAGTTGCTCTTAATATGATCACAGAGGTCATTTATGTAAATTATGAAGAGAGTTGGTCCTAGAACACTGCCTTGGGAGACACCACTATTGACAGGTACAGAATTTGATAGGACACTCCCAATTTTGACCATTTGTTGTCTGTTTGACAGGAATGCTTCTATCCAGTTATGCAGTTGTCCAGAGATACCATAAGAATTTAGTTTTAGGAGTAGTTTGTCATGTACCACTGAATCAAAGGCTTTACAGAAGTCTATGTAGATTGCATATATTGTTTTGCCCTGATCAAGTTGTGTAGTCCATATGTTTTTGCAGTGTAAGAGTTGCAGATTACAGGATAGTTTTTTCCTGAAACCAAATTGTTTATTGGATAGTAGGTTGTTTGTCTCTAAGTGGAGGATAATGGATTGGTTAATAATTGATTCCATGACTTTACAGGTGATGCAGCATAAGGAGATTGGTCTGTAATTTTCAAATTTTTATAGAAGATAGCAACACTACCTCCTCTACAAATTTCATGATCTGATCAGTAAACATGATAGTCTCTTACTGTGGTAATAGAGTCAGGGAGAGATGCGTTGAGCCATGTTTCACAGACAAATATGATGTCGAATTTAGCCATATTTAATAAGACGAGAAATTCAGGTATTTTATTCACAAGGCTTCTTGCATTGAGTAGCTTGCATTTAAGGCCAGCAGTAGTTGGAATTGAAGTAGTTAGGGGCGTGCGTGCCTAGTCTTGGGTGATGGTGGATTGGTTGAAGTAGGGTTGTGGTTGAAGGTTAAAGCTGAGTTGCGGGTTGTGTGACTTGCTTTTGATACAGTCAGCATGGTAGTCAATGTACAGGTCCTTCTCTCCATTGTCTAGACATTTTTTGAGTTCACTGCGGAGTACACAGGAGCGGGCACATTGTTGTATAGTTAGGTCAGGGCGAGAACAGAGGTTCTTATGGTTGGTGTTGGTTTTGGCAAGTGAATTTATAGTATAAATGAATTTATGATTGCTTGATTCATTTTTACAAATGACCCTGCAAAAGCGTGGGGCCACAGAGCCGTCTCTGTTTTTGAGCTCTCGGCCAATGAAGGAATTGTCAAGTATTTCATCAGGGGAGATGTTTGATGCTTGATAATCACTGATGATGTTTCAGATTGTGATGTCATCATTGTCATTGATGTCCTCTAGATCAAATAAGATGGCATTTGGACGTTTCTGTTCACGCTCAACAGCTTCTCTGATGAGGATTGGGATATCATTATTTGTCTGGCTTATGTTTTTTTGTGGATTGGTTTGTGGATTGGGTTGTGGTTGTTGGGTAGAGATGTGGTTTGTAGCTATTGGATGTTCAGGTTTTTGCGTTGTTTCTTTTTTTTCAAGGTTGGATAATTTTTCTTTTAAGGCGTCCAGGGATGCTACTATGGTGTCAAGGGATGTTGTTCGTGTTTCTATGGTATCAACTCTTTCAAACACATCCAGTTTGGGTCTGCATGATTTGCAGAGATATGGAAACTCATTGGATGATTCGTGTAATCCCAAGCAGTCATGATGAGCATATTTGTTACATAGAGAACATTTGATGGAGTTTTGATTATCCTTTAGAGTTTTGTAGCATTTAAGGCATGTGCAGCAGTCTTGTGGTTTATTGGTGGGGATTACTTTCTCTTTAGGTTGTGGTTTGGCATTGGATTTTTTTCTTGGCATGGTAGGTTTGTTAAGATGGTATGTTGATTAAATTAATTAATGGAACAATTTTGGGTAATCAATATAGCCAATATCACACCAATCAATCAATTACACTAATCTCTCTAGTCAAATAATTTTCCTAAGCAATAATCAGTGTAATCAATTTATTACACTAATTGCTAATCAATTAATTATACTAATCATTAATGATACTGTTCAATTAAATTCACTAAATCACTAATTTTACTACTCAATTAAATTACATGAATCTTGATCTTTTAAACTAATCAGTAATCACACTATTTGTACTAAACACTCTAATCACACTAATCAGTTAAAACAATAAATCAATTAAACCATTAATGAAATATTTTATAGAAATTGATTATCTAATAATTGATATAGGTAATGAGGTAGAAAAGTTGTAAGTTTTGAGGTAATGAATTAATCAATGTTTGATTAAAGTAATGAGGTAGTATTGAGAGTCTGCAAGGAAAGGGTTAATTGTTTTACTAGCAGCTGTGATTTACTGGGTGGGAGGAATTTATTGCTCTGATTGCTGTTGCTATTACTCTGTAAACAATAGGCTGTAACAAGATGTTCAAAGCACGCTGGATTTTTGAAAGAGAGCAAAACTCACTGAATTAAAATACTTTAAGTACAACCAATATGTCTCTGAATAAGATTGTTTTCCAATAGTGTGTGTGTGTGTGTGTATGTATTTGTTTTCTTAAGTTTTCACAGGTATTTATATGTATGGTATTCATCTTTGTTCGGGTATTTTCCCACATCATTGTAGTTGTGCTTTTAAAGTTGTAGCAACGTTTCGGCAGAATCTCATCTGCCATCATCAGGCTTCTGTATTGTGTTCATCTGTGAGTCAGACTTTTACAGTAGTTTCAGTTTTAAATTTGGGGCTAGCCTACTGCTGTGCCAGAATGGTTTTTTCTTCATCCTGATTGGTTGGGAGTCTTGGTCTGTGTTTATTGGTCTTGGAGTTTGCTGTGTTCTGCTTGATTGTTGTTTCTAATATCTTCTGTCTGTTTTGTGGCTTTTTTGTGTCTTGATTGGCTGGCAACATTGTGTTCCTGTATTGGAGGCTTTTAGTGCAGCTTGGCTCCGAGTAAATGGATGGCTATCATTTGTTAGGAAGCTAGGTTTCATCTGGGTGCCTGGTTGGGGTGTGTTTGAGCTGGAGGTATCAGGGGGGATCTGATTGTGCCCAGGTGTTTGCCTGGCTAGTGGTGTGGTGATTTTTTTTGTTTGTGAGTGCAGGCTTCCAAATAATTGACAGTCTGGTGGAATCATCTCTTCTATTCATGCTTTCAGGTCTTTTTTCAATCTCTACGGCTTCTCTGATAATTCTGTAGCAGGAGTTTTCTATAGTGGCTAGGGTTTTGGTGCCATTGAAGTCGATGCTATGACCTGTGTCTTTCATGTGTTGGACTAGTGAGGAAGTTTGTTCCAGCTTTTTTACTGCATTTTTGTGTTCATCCAGGCGGGTACTTATTCTTCTATTGGTCCGTCCAATGTATGTGGCCGGGCATGATGCACAGGGGACTTCGTATATGCCTTGGTTTTCCAGGTCAATTTTATCTTTGGGGTTTCTTGGGATGGCTGCTATTTTTCTGTCTGTTTTGAAGGCAGTCTTGATGTGATGTCTGTGTAGTATCTTACTGATTTTGTCTGTAGTACCTCTTATGTAGGGCAGGACAGCTGTTCCATAGGGCTGGTCATCTTTTAAGTCTCCATTATGTCTCAGTGTGTTTTTGTGGATCAAGCCAGTGATTTTGCTTTTGTGGAAGCTGTTGGTTGTCAGTACTTTAGTCAGGGTGCATAGTTCAGTCTTAATATGTGTCTTGTCTGCCAGGCGTTTGATTCTAGTAATTAGTGTTTTAGCCACGGAGTTTATCTGTGCTGGGTGGTGGTGGGATTGGGTGTTGAGGTAGCAGTTGGTGTGTGTTTTCTTCTGGTATATGGTGTGTCCTAGTGTGCCATCTGTTTTTATGTAGATTAGTACATCTAGGAATGGTAGTTGTTTATTTGTTTCCATTTTCATGGTGAACTTGATTTTGGGGTGTGTGCTGTTTAGGTGTGTTAGAAAATTGTTTAGGTTTTCTTTTTCATGGGGCCAAATCCCAAATGTATCATCGATGTATCTTAACCATAGTTTGGGTTTGTGGGTGGCATTAGCCAGGGGTCTGGATTCGAATTCTTCCATGAACAGGTTTGCAATGATGGGTGACAGTGGTGATTCCATAGGGGATCCTTCAATTTGCTTGTATCTTTGTCCTTTGTATATGAAATATGTTGGTTAAGCAGTGTTCTGCTAGTTCCATGAGGTGTTTAGCTGGTTAGTATTTATTTTTGATGATTTCAAAAGTTTCTTTTATCGGGACTTGAGTGAATAGTGAAACCACATCAAAATTTACAAGCAGATCTTCTTGTTCCATGTGTAGATCTTTGATCATTTCCAAGAAGTGGTATGAGTTTTGTACATGTGAAGCTGCTGTTTCAGCATGGGGCTGTAGCTGTTTTGCTAAGTGTTTAGCTAGGTTTTGTAGTGGTGCTCCTCTGGAGCTGACTATGGGTCTGAGAGGTGTGCCTTCTTTGTGTATTTTTGGAAGGCCGTATAGTTTGGGGCATCTGGAAGATTTTTTTTTTTTGAAAAACAGTTCATTAAATCTCCATTGGTTCAATCTAGACATCCCTTTGTTTAGTCTTACTTTTATTGGATTTGGTCTGCATACTTTGAAACTGCCACATCAATAGTATTTGTCAACAAGTAATTAGAAGTATAATATGTGCCTATTCCAGAATTTATTTTACAAATTACAGAATAGTAGGCATCCTCTCTTTCTCTCTCTCTACTGTAAGATACTAATAATATATCTCCATGAATAAAAGTGGGATAATAATCAAAACATTTTGAGAGAGTTTAGCAACATTTTTCTTTCCTAAAGGAAAACCCATTCATACTAAAATATATCTGTCTGCAATTTTAATAAGAACATTAAAAGTCTTTCATAAAATTATGTTTATTATAATTTGAAGCATAAACTGATGTCATTATTGACTTCATTCCTCTTCTTTATGTTTCTCTACACATAGGTAAGAGATTGTTATTGTTGTTATTGTTGTTACATGGCTATTCCATTTTGTAATATCTGCCCAGGAGTATTCATTCATTCATTCCAGAAGTTTCACATCATCATTTTAAAAATAGTTACGTTATAAAAATATAATAGATGTTTTTGTTTTTTCACTTTTTTATTTTTAAATGGGCTATTCAAGACATTAATAATAGTTGACAATATCTTGAGTTTATCCATTAGTGCAATTCTGAATTGATTTTATAAATAGTAGTTGCTTTAAGTGGGGGTTGATTTTTTTTCTTCTTCTCAATCTTCATTCTCAGAAATGCCAATTAGGTGAACAAGTATTGATTCCTTACTTTTTTCTGTTCTTTGAATTTATTTAAATCAGCTTAGCTTTCTATTACCCTCTCTTTGTCTCTCCTAAGCTGTGGTTCCTTCCCGCCTTTCTTCAGTGATATAACAGTAACAACTGGGGTGGCAATAGTAATAGCTATAGCACTTAGACTTATATACTGCTTTATAGTGCTTTACAGCCCTCTCTAAGTGGTTTTACAGAATCAGCATCTTGCCCCCAACAATCTGGGTCATCATTTTACTCACCTTGGAAGGCTGGAAGGCTGAGTCAACCTTGACCCTGGTGAGATTCGATCCACCAAATTTCAGGCAGCGAATAGCCAGCAGAAGTGCCCCACAGTACAGCACTCTATCCACTGTGCCACCAAATGCCGAGGGTACATTTTAGTTTCAGGAATTCATTTCACAGAAATTCTTATCCTTCCTGGACATTTTTCTCTTTCAGTATTACAAGCTATTGGGTCTCTCCTACCTTCTCTCAGAGTTGATCACACTACCAGTTCTTCAGAACTGATCAGAACCTGCTGAATATCACCTGTGTTTTCCCCCCTTCGCTAAACTGGATATGGGCGTGGCCAGCGCATGATGGTCCTTGAGCCTTGACTTGACAACTCTGGTCTAAGGACTTGGACGACTCTGATCCCCTGACTGTTCCAGCTGTTCTGATGATATCTGTATTTGATTAGTCTCCGATTATTTTTAGCTTAGTGTCTCTCTTTTCTTAGCTTAGTGTCCCAACCAGGAAATTCTTGTGAAATTCTCATAGAAATTCTCTCATCGATCACCATCTTCTGCACTAAGAACTTAAACTTGCACTTGCATCATGGATAGCTTGGGTTTGTTTCAGGCAATCATACAAATACGTTTTGCTCCTTGCAGAGCACAACATTGTTTCCACCATAGCCCATGTTGCATGAAGGCTTATTCACCGACTACCATCACCACTCAGCCAAAATCCATGCAAAATTCACTTTTTTTTTTTTTTGCTCTAATCATGAACTCCTGAAAGACAACTCTCTGAATGAGAAACTATCCTTGATAGAAAAAGAAGCAACCCTCCCTCCAAAAAAGATTCCTGTTGACCTTCCCTAACAAACGCCCCTGATAAATACCTATTTTGCTTTCCTTATTTTCTCACTCATTGCTGACAAATTGCCATTTTGCAAATCCTATGAGCCTCAGATAGAAAAGCCAATGCAGGGATAGTGGGAGTTTTAATTCCAGTACTCTCTGGAATTCCAAGTTGCTTATTCCTTACGTAGCATGCTGAGTCTATATTTCCAACAAGAAAGGGATGGGATTCAAATTTTCTAACAATCAGTTCTGTGGGCATGGCTAGGTGGGCATGGCTAGGTGGGCATGGCCATATAACTAGGTGGGAGTCACTTTTTTTTTTGCAGCAATCCCCCCCCCCGGGGTTTTGGGCCTTCTGGGCCTCAGGAAAGCCTCCAGGGGGGCGTTTTTGCTCCCAGGAAGGTTCCCTGGGGCCCAGGAAGGAAAAAATGGAGCCCCCCCTCCATTTTTGCTTTCCTGGGCCTCAGGGAAGCCTCCTGGGCAAAGCAGTAAGTAAGCAACAGGAGTCCTGGAGCAGCTGATCATAGGAACAGCTGATCATCGGGAGAGAAAAAAAAAGAAATACCTTGAGTGAGGAGTGACTGGGCGTTGAAGAATGCAGCCAGCGATGTTGGGCATGCAAGCAATGTTGCACATGCATGATAAGGGCTGACTGGGCAGGGAGGGGCGGGAGGGGCGGGCAGGGGCAGGGCCAGCCAGGGGTACGATTTGCCGGTTCTCTGGACTGCGCAGAATCATAACAACTGCTTTTATAGAACCGGTCCAAATTGGTAGAATTCCACCTCTGCTTTCAAGTAGAACGAAGATACTATTCTTGGGATCCTTTTCTGTATCATCTCTCTGATCCCAATCATGGAACCACATGTTCTTCCTTTTTATTTTATCAACAATATAACTTTTCAATCCCCGAGATTACTTTTTTTTCTTCCTTTCCAAAATTGCCCTGTCATATTGGTTAGTTATTGTGTCTCATATTAAACTCCTGCGGATCCAACTTACATTTTCATAATTAAGTGCATCTGTCTGGCAATTAAGTTACATCCTTGTTAAGACATTTGTTATCCCTCACTGCACCAGAGCTATTAGCCCTCACCTTGACATCTATCATCATATGGACTAACTTTCATGCAGATTGCATAAAGTATATCACAGGACAGCAGTTTGTTAGCCCATGGATAATATGCACTACTGTGACAAGATAGTGACAAGTAAGCTCCTGAGTAGAGAACTATGTTTAAATTTAGAACTATGTTCAGCCATAGCTCCGTCTCCTATTATTTACAACTTGCCAAAATGATTACCCCAGTCAGTCTGTTTGTTTATATATAAGTCCATATGTCTAAAAGCCACAAAGCATCTCCATTCAAGGCTTTTGAGAGGCCTGGAGTCAGTATGTTCATTCATCTTCCGCTTCCATCTTCTTTCTTCACCTTATGTCGGAACAATTTTTCCTCCACTGAAGTCAATGGCCAGTAATGGGAGTGTGGGGAAAATCCAAAATTCTGAATTAATTCTGAAGTCGCATGATTCTGAATTCACAAGATTATCAGGGCAGGACCAACCTAGAAATAAGGAGAAATTTCCTGACAGTCAGAACAACTAATCAGTGAAACAGTTTGCCTTCAGAAGTTGCACGTGCTACTCACCGGAGGCTTTTAAGAAGAGACTGGGCAGTCACTTGCCTGAAATTGTATAACGGGGGTAGATATAGAGATCTTCAACATTGATGTTTGCAATTAATACATGATGGGAAACTATGCTTTTCATTAAAAGCAATGATTTATAGAATCATTTAAAATTTTGACTATACATAGACATCTTCTAAGTGTGGATTCTTAGACCACAATCCCCAACTTCATCCCAAATGACTCTATTTTCACTCTGAAGTCTGGTTGTAGAGTATATATTTTACATGTCAAGACTTCAGTTCTGGTAACAGGTTCAAGCATCACATGTTTCAACAGCTATAATAAGTCAGAGTGGAAGAATTTTTCTCAAGTCCTTCTCCTCTCTCCTTCCTAACAGCTATTCCATTTCCATCCTTATTACTTTTTATCTACTGTCTCTTTTTTTCTTTTTCACACTAGTCAAGACTAAAATATAAGAATTCAGTGGTTATGCCTGAACTGAGAATGTATAAGTTTTGGTCGAAAACTTATGTACATGTAAAACTATGGATTTATAAATATTAACATTCCTCTACCACAACGTTGCAATTAATTTAAGGTGTGTGTGTGTGTGTGTGTGTGTGTGTGTGTGTGTGTATCTCCAGTGGCTGTTAAAAGACATTAGCTTGCTTCTAGACAGAGATGGAATTATAAAATCTTTTGGCAATACATTTCACTTGCTCTTCACATTAAAATATTTGCTGAAAAAAATATTTTTGTTTAGTTTCTTATGAACAAATGTGTGCCAAGTGAAATCATTTACTTGGAACCTAAGGGCATAATCTTATACATAATTATTTGGGCTGAAGATGATCATAGTTTCTACTGTTCAGTTGCAGATGTTGAGATTCACGGACATTCAATAATACCCCTTTCCCTGCAGCATTAATTCAGTATTGGGAGAACCAGCAAGAGATTGCAAATAAAGGACCCAATAATTTATTTTAGAACTAAGGGTAAAATGTTGCCCACAACCATGTGGTTACAACACTTATCACTCTTACAGTGGCAATCCTCTCATTCTTTTCTCAGTGGTGTTGCAGGAACAGTTGTTGGCTGAGCTCTTTCTTTTGGAAAGCATAATTTTAACCCTCTTGAATATGAGAAAGATGAGCTAACTCCTGCATCTGTCAAAATACCTTCTGCTGCCAGAGCACGTCTTTGCTGAGGTTCACTGAGCATGTCCTTGCCAAGGAACAACTAAACATATCCCAACTCTAGGTGTGTATATTTAAAATGGGTTTAAGCATCCCCCGCCTTCTGACCTCATTCTTTTTTATGATTTCTTTGAAAGGAAGAGGATGAGTTGTTTTCTTCCTTTCTCCAGGCTGTTTTTGTCCTGAGTGTAGTTGTACTATACTTTGCAATTGGGTATAGCACGGTATAATGATGGTCGCATCCCAGGTACAACATGGTACCTGGGCCCCCATTGGTTCAGCTACATTAGAAGCTGCCCTTAATGAAGTCTAGCGGTCTGGATGACCCTGCACTGCTCTCGCTAACTTTTCTACATCAGCTGCCCATCTTGATCTTTATCGGTGGTGACCAGTATGGCTATTGCTATGAATGGCAGAAGTAAATTTAGATGGTATTTCTGGCAGATGCTGCTGAACACTCCGGCTGTACCAGTGGGAGGCAAACTATTTGTGTATTTATGAAGTGTGGACAATGGTCAAAGAGTAGGCAGCTCCATTGAGATCTCCTCTTTAAAGAGGACGCAGCTAATTCAATAGTGGATAAAATGTTTGATTAGGACTTGGTCGAGCCACAACTGAGTCAGTCATGAAGCTCATTGGATATCTCTGGGCAAGTGGCTGTTCAGCTCAGACAAGATTTATTTATGTTTCCTATTTCTAAACCACCTCAGAGATCTAAAGATCTAAAGATCATTCCTCAGAGATCTAAAGATTTCCCTCCCATGCATCTCAGGGTTATAATTGTAGAAAATAAATAAAGGAAGGAGCATTGCTTATGGAAATGCATACAAGGATAAAATATTTTCTGCTCTCCACTATGGGTCATTAGACTGCTTGTTGTCTCCTACTCTTGAGCCATGAACAAAACAAGGTAATTCAGATTCCAGAGCCTCCTTTCTGTATACCGGAGAAAAAAGAGTAAATATACAAACTTTAAGAACAGACCCGTGTTCTTGATGTAGACATGGTAAATCTATTTCTTTTGATAGAATATAATGTTTTTATTCCTTTTGCTAACTTTTTTGGCTTTGTTTTTAAAAAGATTTTTTTTTAAAGTAGTATAGATATTTCTTTGTTATACTTGGCATGAAGTTCAAAGGACAAATGTTAAACGATTATAACTGTAGTGTATGTCAGCATCAATATACATTTCTATTCACACTGTGTTTGAACAAGTCTCTAGAGTAGGCTATAGAAAATATAGGTAGCACAACCAAATACTTCAAGAATGAATTCAATTTGACATCATATTCTTTTTTGTAGTAATCTTATTAAAGATTATAATTACAAAAATAAAAGATGAATACAAACTAAAAGAAAAAAAACAGAAGGTTTAGAAAAGAAAAAAAGAAAGAATATAGTAAAGAAAAAGAGAAATATATGAAAAAATGACCCCACGTTCATTATTTAAAAAAATCAGTAACATGATGTTCCTCTCAAAATACAATGATTTCTTCTTCTCATGTCTCATCACTTATCTATAAACAAATTTGTAAAGCCTCATCATTTCAGTCCTATTGTCAGCAAAAGTCCATTAATGTTACCAGAAATAACAGTGTATCTATTTTAACTTTGATCAAATAAATAAACTTTATATTCCATCCTTTTATTTTTAACAATTTTAATATTTACTCCATTCAGTAACATTATAGACCCATATTTCTTTTTAATTTTTCTTTGTCCTTTCTCATAAGATTCTTCAAAACTTTAGCAAACTTCTTTTGTAAATCCAACATAACAAAATTATCCAATTATTCTCTTGGTATATTGTTTGTATGTCCTTTTTAATTATTAAAACATCAACCTATTTCTTTTGTATGTCCAGTGTAACATCTTTTTTCCACGTCATTCTTGTAGCCTGACATTTGTAAATCCAATTTTCCATTTAGGTTCTTTCTTTTTTTCAAGTCAAATTTGTTCCTCTTCTATGTCTTTTAGATTTTTTTTTTTTTACATAAGGTACTTGTTAATCAGGGATCACCAAGGGGGCTGGCTGACTTTGTCAAAGGAATCTTTTTGGGTGAAGAGCAGAGGTGGTATTCAGCAGATTCTGACCAGTTCTAGAGAACCAGTAGCGGAAATTTTGAGTAGTTCGAAGAACCGGCAAATGTCCCCTCTGACTGGCCCCGCCCCATCTATTTTCTGCCTCCCATTGAGTCCCAGCTGATTGGCTGGGTCTTCTTTTGTTGCCCTGCACAGGAGAACGGAGCTGGAAAGCAGGTTAGCAGGGTGGGGATTTTGTAGTATCCTTCCCCTGCCACGCTCATCAAGCCACGCCCACAGAACTGGTAGTAAAAAGTTTTGAATCCCGCCACTAGTGTTATCTTTACCTGCTGGATGCCTGAATGCTGGTAGGCAATCGAAAGAGGCTCCTTTCTTGTCCCTACATAGTTTATTTGCTCAAGGGAATCAAGCTCCTGACTTCAGTGGAGCACACAGGCCTAGCATCTTACCATGTGAGCCACTGCGGCCGCTATCTTATAGATAGTTTCTCCATAGATACAGATGTTTCTGTTCACACTATTAATATTAATCTCGGTGTTAGTTTTTTAAAAAAAAACATCAATTTGTCCAATATTATAATATTTTGCTACATTATGGAAATCAAGTGTATATGTTCTTCTTTTTTTAAGTGTAATCATTAGTTTCCTGTAATGACCAACTTTAAAATCTTATTATTTTTCTTGGGGGGGGCGGAATTCAAAGCAAAAGAAGGCAGGATCCTTTGTAACTAATTCCGAAATCTTATTTCAAATTCATGTCGACTTTTACTCCACTTGTAACTTTTTAAAATGCCTACTTAAAAAAAATTAAGTACTTAAACTTATACTTAAAATTGTCTTTTGCTAAGGAAAAGAAGAAAATGGATACTTTCTCTTCAGCACTCCATGTATTTCCCTTGAGACTGTCAAGAAGAGATTGGACTCCCATCTGTCAGAAATGGTGTAGGATCGCCTGCTTGGGCAAAGGGTTGGACTAGATGACCTATAAAGTCCCTTCCAACTCTGATTATCTGTTAGCTGTTATTTCTAAGCTTGCTAGGACACAGTTTCTACATGAACTGTGGTGATAGCAGTTAGATTGCAGTACTACAGGCTAACTCTCTGCTTACTGCCAGGAATGTAATGCTAACTGGCTAAGGGTTGACTCACATTCCTTTTGAGGTTGGTAAAATGAAGACTCCCATTGATGGGGGAAATACGCTGACTCTGTAAACAGCTTAGTGAGGGCTGCAAAGCACTGTGAACCAGTATATAAGTCTAAATGCTGTTGCTATTGCTATTTAATGTAACAATCTTTTGGATAGACAGGGGAGTTATTTATCAGTTTTGCCTGTAATGGAAAAATATGCAGGTGTTTTGAGCTAATAATTTTCCTAAGCTACTATCCTCTTTCCTAGCTCTGAAAAGATGTAACAGTTAGTCTTGCTAGCTCTAGATTTGTCATAGAAGTCTAACAATACGTCATAAGGCATGAATGTTATTCTTTCTCTCCAGCAAGAAAAAGCACTATAAGAAATTCTTCTCCTTTATTTATATTTATTACTATTACTTCTGCCATCTAGTAACTAAACTGTACAGTGATGTTATCCGCACATTAAAAATGCTGTCTTGGATGCAGGAACTGAAAAGATGCTAAGTTTTCCCTTTGGTGCATTCTCAGTCTGTTAATGTGCTAAATTGTCATGCAAACCTGGGGGCCAAAAATTCTTATATATCCCCAACATTCTATGTAACATGCCTTGATTTATTGAAATAATTTGCATGGGCAAGCATCTTAATTAAGTACTCCTGAACAGTATCAAAATAACATAATATAAAGGCCATAAGATCTATGATCTGAAATGTTGAAGGGCAGAGTTCATTTCTGCTTTAATTACAAAGTCACGAGTTCAACTCATATATGGCAATTATATTCTTTCTTAATGACCAGGATCAGGAAGTCTCTATAACTGTAGCCAAATTATGTACCATCACTATGACAATTAGAACAGTTTAGATTGATCATTTCTCCAGGTGTGTCTGGTATAGGCATGAATTAGTTTTGATTGGTTGCTATGTAAGGACTATGTTTTAATTTTATTAGATTTCTTTGTGTTTGGTCTATGACCACATATTTTAACTAAACCAAACCAAGCTAAATGCCATAAAGCAACACAGATATATAAGCTCAAAGTTTATGACTTTATAAGTTCATATTGAGCAGAATGCATTTTTCTTTGGAAAAAAACACTTGTGAAAACCTGCTTAAGTCTTTCTATCAAATTTTAAACTTCCTTTAAAATATAACCTGTGGCAGGAAAGTTTGTGATTATTTCATCTTAGAAACAAGACATACTTTTATTCACTCCAATAAGCCAAACAATCTTGGTATATTCTGTGAAGAAGTTACAATTGTCTCATGTTTAATTAGAAATAAACTGAACATTCTCAGTTAAAGAATTTGGAAGTAAAATGTCTCTCAGCTTTGTTCTCATTCCTTTAATTATTGCAGTGATGTTTGATCACATAGACAGCATGTGTTTTTTTTTTAGTGTGAAAAGAGAATTTTCTCCTGCTAAAGGCCAGATTGTGTGTGGTATTGTACAGAAACTTCAGTCTAGATTTCTGTAGTGTCAACATCTAATTAATTTTACCCTAAATCTTGGATTTCATTGTGCACTTATTATACAAGTTACCATTGGTTACTAAGGCCTCATTCTATTATTCACAATGCAAATGATGATTTGCAGTTTGAATGCTGCCTAGTGATAAATTCTATAAAGCCTCATGATGAGTGTGAAATTAGCATGTGTCTCTCAGCTGTTCCACACAAAGCACTATGATGTAAGTCACTGCCCTAGTTTCTGGAGACACAGATAATTTTGAAATAGATTATTTTCCGCTAGTAGACTTGCAGAAATATTTATTAAGGGAAAATGTAGGTGCTATACATGAGATTTCCAATTAAATAGAATGAAATAACAGCACATTTGCAGAACCATTATCCATTCTCTTTACCGGTGAGGCTTTGCTTGTAGAATTGGGTATGGGAAGGCTTCCACGAGTGCTGGAATTCTGACCGTTGTGGATCCAGAACAGTGGAGGGATTTTTAAAATTTTTTACTACAGTTCTGTGGGCATGGCTTGGTGGGCGTGGCAGGGAAAGGATACTGTAAAATCTTCAGTTAGAGGTGATATTTACTGGTTCTTGAAACTACTCAAAATTTCCGCTACCGGTTCTCCAGAACTGGTCAGAACCTGCTAAATACCACCTCTGATCCAGGATCATGTGAAAGCTTATGTGCATACAGATCTTACATGAAGAATTCCTACCTTAGAGACTGTGCCCTACTCATGGACAATAGTTCTTCTCTAAAGTCACAGTGCCTTACAATCATTCACATCAGTGGTGGGATTCAAAAAATTTTTACTACCAGTTCTGTGGGCATGGCGTGGCTTGGTGGGTGTGCCAGGGGAAGGTTACTGCAAAATCCCCATTCCCTCCCCACCCCACTAACCTACTTTCCAGATCTGTTCTCCTTGCAGGACAACAAAAGAAGACCCAGCCAATCAGCTGGGACTCGGGAGGGAGAGAATAAATGGGGCTGAGGCCAGTCAGAGGTAGCATTTGCCGGTTCTCCAAACTACTCAAAATTTCCACTATTGGTTCTCCAGAACTGGTCAGAACCTGCTGAATGTGACCACCTCTGATTCCCATGGTGAACTCTGCATTTCTTTGTAATGGGCATACCTGAACAGGCATACCTGTATGAGTCTATAAACACATCACAAGCCTTGCCATTTTTACAGTTATCATTAACAATATGGAGGGAGCCCCATAGACATTGAAATGATTTGAAGATATTTAAACGGTTACATGAACTGTGTGCCAAGTGTGAGGGCAATGATCAGGTAGCCAGTCAATTGGCTCTTTTGGATCCAGAGACCATGAGCACTACGATAAATAAAAGGATTTTAAGCTTTATTATCAGCTCAAGCAAACAGATTGAAAAGCATAACATAAAAAACATGCATTCCAAGCAAGATAATACCCAAATCTCTTCCAGGCTGCCAGGAGCTACATAATAATGACAGCAGGGATACCCCAAGGGTTGCCAATTTCCACAATACCTAATGCTGGGTTTCATGCAGAACACACAACAACCACCTGAAGGTTTTTATCAAAACCTGACATCATGACTTCATGGTCCTGCTATGTCAGGAGATTGCAAGACCTGATCTTGACTGTATGGCATATGTTGGGATTGGAATTCAAAGGCTAAAACTTTTCCAGTGGAAAAAGCTTTGAATCTATATGAAGATTGTCTTCCCCTTCTAGTTTATTCAGTAAATAAGAGTTAAAAAACCCAAGCAGGTTAACTCAGAGTGAACTCCAAACCTCTAGAAGTTATGTAATTATTTATTTAACATATGGCATATGTTGACTTTCTGTATACATTAGCATTTCACTTCGATTAGAAAAACACAATTAAATATAAATGTTTAAAACATCTATATTCAAATACCATGTCCAGGCCATCTAACTACTGAAGTGTGGCATTGGTAATATGGGGGAAAGGCCCAGATACTGGACTGGTATATGCCCTCAGCTTACAGCCAGTCACGACAATATCTACAGTTTGATGTGGGATCCTGCAGACACACTGAGGGGTGGATACTGTGACCCATTTATACACTGAGTCCAGGCAGATACCATGTGAGGTGTGAATCTTATTCAAGAGTGTCCATTGTTGGAATGGTCGTTCAAAGCCTGGCACTGTTTTTGCTATGCCTTCCTATAACTGGACATTCAACAACCCATTTAGGTTTCTGTTGGAGCTTTCCATTGATGTTAACGTCGTTGGGCAGATTTGAGCCTTCCAGCTGATAAATGGGGAAGGCTGGTGTGAATTAATAGGAGTGAGTTGTTCATAATTTTTCTGTATTCTCTCAGTAGTGTATCTTGCTTTCGTAAAGCTGGCGGTGCTATATGGCTCAGGACAGGAAACCAGCAAGTGTTGTGGTTGAATATATCCACTTATAATTCTTATGGTTTTTTTTTTCTTTTACTTTTCTTCATATGAAGGACAAATCAAAATACGGGACCAAACTCCTCAAAATAATGATGGTTTCTGCACTGCCACTGCTTGAATATATGCAGTTTTCAAGTCAATGTGCTGATAACAATAGAATAGAATTACTTATTGGTCAAGTGGGATTGGACACACAAGGAATTTGTCTTTGGTGCGTATGCTCTCAGTGTACGTAAGAAAAAATAAAATACATTCATCAAGAATCATAAGATACAATAGTTAGTGATAGTCATAGGTTACTATAAGCAGTGAAATCATACATAGATTACTAATACACAATCAAAACATACTAGGAAAACAAATAAAACAATATAAATTGTAAAGATACAAGCAACACAGTTATAGTCATAAGTGGCAAGAGATAGGTAATAGGAAGGATAAGAAAAATAGTAATACAGTCTTACTAAGTAATCTGACAGTGGTGTGGGAGTTAGTTGTTTAGCAGAGTGATGGTATTTGGGAAAAAACTGTCCTTATGTCTAGTTGTTCTGGTTTGCAGTGCCCTATAGCATCATTTTGAGGGTAGAAGTTGAAACAATTTATGTCCAGGATGTGAGGGGTCTGTAGATATCCTCTTTTTGACTCATTCTGTATACAGGTCCTCAATGGAAGGCAGATTGGTAGCAATTATTTTTTTCTGCAGTTATCTTTCTGATCAATAAGAATCTTTTTTTCAAAATACACAAATTTACTCTCATAAACTTGGAAATATGCTTTGCGGATCCAAGGTTTTCAGTCTTTCCTATTCAGAAATAAATTAAAGAAGTTGAAAATTATGGTACATGCAATCCAGTACAGCTAGAAAAGATTGGGAAAATGGGTATTTCTGCCAAATGTATCTACCAAATCTTACAAATATATTGTAATGTAAGCCTCTCATGCAATGTAATGGCTAATATTATAATTATAAATATTATAATATTATAAATATTATAATAACAAGATTATAATTATAAATATTATAATAGCAAGACCCACATTGGAGTCCTTGTATTATTAAGTGGCAAATTGGATAATTTTCAGCCAGTCATATCCATCATATCCTATTACTATTATTGGGGGAAAAAATGAAAGAAGAATCCCACCCCATATATGCCGCTTAGGAAATGTTGGGTTTGAATGTCAGGTTTAATAAATAAAGGAATAAGGACTTTCGATGTTCTAGCCTGCACTTACAAATTACATGTATTATATATTCTTTAATAGCAATATCACTTACTTATATATAGCATATTGCCCCCAACAATCTGAGTCCTCATTTCACTGACCTCGGAAGGATGGATGGCTGAGTCAATCTTGAGCCAGTCAGAATCAAACTTCTGGCAGTTGGCAGAATTAGCATTCTAACCATTCTAACCACCATGGCTCATTCACTTTACTTTCACTAGTTGTGTATTATTGAAGATTCCAAGAAAATCCATTTTGATAATGCTGTTTTCTCATTTAAAAATGTTTTTTTTTAAAAAGCAGCATATATATTTGGAGTATTATGACTACTGCGCTTTAAATCTTTCATCGTTTACCATCATCACAAAATATCAATTTTATAGCACTGGGAAATGGATAAAAGATGGTAAGCGATTTTAAACTCTGTAAAGAGGTAGTTGGTATTTTAAAAAACAGCCACCCTTAAATAGGCCTGAAATTCCTTTAAGCAAAAAACCCCCCAAAACACAAATACTTAAATTCATTGGCATTTTTTTAACTTTTGACAATTGGAGAAGAAAAAGCACAATGCAATTCCCTATTGTTTAATTAACTCTAATTCTGCGCAATGAACAATTGCACATTTTGTATGAAATCACAGAGGCTTTGCTGATTCTACTGCCTCCTTCCGCTTTCATTTTAAAGGTCTCAGAGGACAAAATTGTTGGCGTTTTGTATGGAATCTCTTAATAACAGAGGCACAGAGAAGCAGAGAGATATATCCTGGTTATTTCATTACAGATTGGACAATTATCATGAATGTAAAGCTGGTTTATAATACAGAGCCAAAACAATTATTTATCTAATGTAGCATTGCATTCTCCAACGAAGTTTAGGCCTGCTCTTCTTTTTTATACACTTATAGAAATTCTGGATATATGTCTGGATGTATATGTATATAAAATCAATTATTTTTCTCAAAGATATGGTTCTTTCCATTTTTAGGAAAAAATTAAAAAGTACCTTTAGTGTTTATTAGCTACAGTATCGAAAGGCAACTTTAAAAGGTTAATTTAGCTGATAATTGCATTGCTACATCCCACAGTGATACTGAACAGTTCCCGTAGGATGAAATACAACCTATTAAATGTGTCTAGTCTTTACACATAAACAAGGTACTAAATGCACCAATTCCCTGCATTGCCTTCATTGGCTTCCATGTATATGCACTAATTGTACTAATTGCACTAATTGTATCAGCCAAGGAGAAGCCACTCATTGAAGCCTCATAACAAGCAGATACGGATCAATATTTAGAAAAATTCTGCTTCTAACAGAAGCACACAGATACTGCACATAACAGTATTGAACTAATTTGGGGGACTTTGGTGATTCTAGCACATATTATTGCTCCGACCTGGATTTGGATGTGAAAAGCTACCTTGAATGAACATTCCAACTGCAGTTCAATAGTCACTTTTGAAAGAAATATAAACTTGTAAAAAGAAAATTGTAATACATTTTGATGTAGATTTTCTCCTACAGCTCAAGAGTGAACCCAAGAGTGAACCCAAGGCCCACCAATGGCTGTCAACTTCATTTTATGCAGTTTTCAGTTGAATTTCAAAAATCCAAGGCAAGTAATCTAGTCAGACCCTAGTGGAATCTGTCCCTTCTCTTGCAGGAGAAAACAGAGTCAGAAGGAAACATGAATCAGGGGTGGCAAAATAAACAGAGAGGAAAAAAAGGGGGGGACTTCCAGTCTCATTCATATGTAGCCTCAGTATATCTGCCACTGATATGCAGCTTCCTCTCTGAGGGAACATCACTGTAAAGAAAATGGTTGTCCATCCTTTATACACACTGTGCATGGAAATAATGATCAGATAGCAGCAAATGGATGGATCTTGTATCTTTTTCCTATAATCAATTCTTCTGCCCTATATTGTATTGGTCAATTACTCTCTTCCTAGCAGATAGGAAATATATTCTTAGGGTGGCCTGCCATGCTCAGATACTTCACTTTCATTGCTCCATATGAGAAGGGGTTTAGATTTCTCTGTAATGATCCAACAATTGCAGTAAAATTTGCGCCCATGGCAAGGGAACAGACAGAGAGAGAGAACGAGAAAATAATGAGAAAATATCATGGACACAATACAAGAAAGCATGTATTGCACAGAGAGAAAACTATACATGACTAAAAATGCTGGAGTCTTGCTAACCACCAAAAAAATCCACTTTGCCCTCTCACCAAATTTCCCTGGTGGTAAGTGGATGCAATAATCAAATTACATAGTGAGTGAGATCACAAGGGTTCCTATGAGTAAATGTAATCAGATTTCAAGACTGCAGTATATTTCTCAGAAAGCCTAACCCTGTTTCATAAATGATAATATTAGCTAAAATAAAGCAACAGTTTCCCTATTAGTTATGCACCATGTTGTTAGATAATTCTTTTGACAAGATTAGAAAAGAGACAAATCTCAGTGACTAAGAATGAATAGAAACAAAATCTTTCTAATTACAGTCATTATGATTTCTTGCTTGGTAGAATGCATAGCAAAATTGGTATCAAACTCCCTGCTGATCTAGCCAAAATGCAAAGTCCCTTTTATTCTGGAACAGCAAAACAATTCATTAATGACAGTGTGTTGTTCAAGGTGAAATAGGACGAAAGACTTGGATCCAAATTGTTCTACAAGTACAAAACAGAAGATTTCCTGTTTGTTGGTTTTTCCTGCATTCATATTGGCTATAGGATTTAAATTTGATATTCACCCAGGGGTGCGATTCAACCAGTTATAACAACCAGTTTGGTGAGCGTGCTCCATGTTAAAAAAAAAAGCTAATACTTTCCTTCAACTGAAGCAAACAGATGAGGCACAGCAAACCACTCTGCCACACGAATCAGCTGCACTCTAACAAAAAGACATAAAGAACAGGAAACAGCAGGGGTGGGCGGCTGGACCCACAACTCGTTGGTTCAGAGCCAGCTGATTGTCAGAACAAGGGGTTCACCTGAACTGGTCCAAACTGGGAGAATCCCACCCTTGCATCCACCCCAGAACAAGTGCAATCATTAACTATTAAGTCATGACCTTAGTTGGAGAAAATTTGTCCAGTCAGAAATAGTTACAATGGCTGCTGAATACAAAGACTTCTTCTCTTCTTCTTCTCCTTCTTTTTTCCTCACTTTAGAGAAGCCAAACAAGAATTAAGAAAATTGGAGAGGGAAAAATATACCACATCAAAAACTGCAGTATTTTATCAGTGGGTGAGAACTCCTCCTATATCAGAGGTAAGCATGTGAGATAGATAACCCTATGAAGACATTTCGAAAAAGTCACCTGGACTCCCACAAAATGGCAGCAAGGAAAAGGTCACAGAATGACCCCTATAGTGAACGTAGCCAGTGACAAAAACTATTCACCGGAAAATAAGCTGACAAATTTATTCCCTGACATTCTGCTTAGTCCCCTATCATATCCTATTTAGAGAAGTGGGTACATTTTCAGAGACAAAAATGAGACTATATCCCAATCACTATTTTTATTTTTAAGGATGTTTATTGAACCTATGGGTGGTCTAAAAACAGTTTTAGAAATATACAATAGTATAGGCTGATATTTTGTTTTGTTGTGTGCCTTCAGCCTATTTATTTATTCGATAAGTAAAATAATCTAAGGAAAGAAAGCCCGATGAGCAGGCTGCCCCAACTATTTATTCTGCCTATCTCTGGCTTAAATGATGGGTTCTGGGGAACTGTCAAGAAAGCTAAGAAGTGAGAGAAAGTAGCAATTAGGACAGCAGCAATAATGGTGAAGCAACAATGACAAATTGTAAAAGAGAGCCAATGGCAAGGTGAGCCACTGCTGGTCTTTTCAATCAAGATTAACACTTGAGAAGGTGCATAATGCTCCATGGTCAATCTAGGTGTTTGATAAATGGGAACTCTAATAGTGAAATTTGCTTACCCAGTGGCAATATGACTCTGAATACCAGATTCTGGAGGCATTACGAAAGAACTACCAAGTCTAGAATCATGGGGGTATTTATTTATGCCTCTTCAAGGAAGGTATGCTTTGTGGCGAGAAGGTTCTTGCTTCTTGTTATGGAGATCACCTTATTGGTATTACTCAGGCATACAAGTAACACAATTACCCTTCTTGACACTTTTCAAGTCACTTTGCATCCTTCTTCCACACTTCCAGGAGGTGGGAAAAACTTTGTATGTATGTAAAAGGTTTTTCTGTCGCTTTCATTACGTGTGAGTCAGTAAATGTGAAATGAATCGATGTGGCAGGGTTTTTTGTTTTTTTGCCTTAGAAGCATTGTTTCATAAAACAATTTCAAAAATATATTGTCAAATATTGTCAAAGAGAAATGCTTCGTTTTGGCTGTATGAAGCAGGGAAGGCCAAGCAGTTGGATTAGATGCAGCCTTAATTTACTCAGACAGAAGTCATTTTGAGTTTCATCAGCCAAACAAACTCAATATTCAATATATTCATTCAATCCAATATATCATCCAATAGGATAACTAGTTATTAACTTTTCCCTTTTTAACAGAGATCCTACTGTATATTACTATAACATATGTAGCAGCTTTATCTTAGCCTAGTTTAGTTTATGCTGTAAGTCATATATTTAATGTCAGTGATATTGTCTTTATAATAATTGACTATTTGGATATGCATTCATTTATGAACTGGTTTTCACCACACATAATTTTTCTCTTCAATTAAAATCATTAATATTCCTTCATCTATTAAATTAAAAAAGAAGTATCTTGTTGAAGGGGCATATAAATACTCGAAGGTGTCATCATTTTCATGGAGAATGACAATTATTACCAAATATGCTTGGATAGTAAGCAGTTAAAGGTGGCCTGAAAATTAATAACACTGGGTACAGGTCCTGGAAGCGTTGCCATGTAATTTTTCATTGGCTGTGACAGCACATAAAAATGTAGTCAACCATGACATTCTAATGTATAGATCCAGCCAATTCAGAATGGTAGGAGATTATGAGTTATAGAATAAAAAGTACAATGGACAGAGATATACATAAATTCTCCTTGCTTTTCTAAATTAAAATATCCCACCCCCAGTTTTAGGCTTAATCATTCTCCTGTTTCAGTGGCAAAACTATTACAAATAAATGATGTATATTTGCTCTTCATAAATTTTCTTGAAGATAATTCTCCCACACTATATTAGATGTGGCCATACCCAGTTCTAATTACACTGATTCTCCTAAGCTGATCTTAAATCAAACTCAAATGTAAAGCTTCTGAGTTTCAAAATCTCTCTTCTAAGTTCCCCGCAAGATTCAAACTGTCTTCACGCTACTGGTTTTTGATCTGAATTTTTGCCCAGCATGATTGAAGATTCCTTATCTCTGCCTTTTTTTTTTTTTTTTGCTCTTCTTTGATTTGTATTGTTTTCTTGTTTTAATGCTTTTAACAATTTGAAAACTGTCTGGCATCACTGGGAGTCAGGCAGCATGTACATTTAAACAACAATAATGATTATGATAGTGGGTTAATAATTGGATCAATTGTCAAATGAAGAAGAAGTCCTTTTTCACACAATACCTTCTAATTGTATGAAGATGCTTATAGGGAAGAGATGAAGGCTGTAGTGGACTGGTGCAATAAAAGTAACCTGGTTCTAAATGTTGATAAAACTCTTTCTAAAATCTATGATTTTAGAGCTAGCATAGTCATACTCCACTCAGTATCAGGATGCGGCTGTAGGGGTAGTCAACAGTATTAAGTATCTGGGGGTGCAGATAACTAACAATCTGAATTGGTCTCTCCAGCATTTGGATTTCCTGCATCGGATGAGGAGAGCACATCCTTCTCCTTCTGCCTTGGCCACTTTTTACAGAAACACAGTTGAGAGTGTTTTAACAAACTGGATCCCTGTTTGACTTGGTGGCAACAGCACCTCAGATAGAAGATCCATACAGAGAGTGGTAAGGACAGCCATGAAGATTTATAGGAAGCTTGCATTCTGGTATTCTGGATACTGCTTACAAGTGCTTTATCCTTAGAACTCAAAGCATTGTTAGAGATCCCACACACCTATTTTATGCTCTGTCTGTTTTGCCCTCCACCACTCCGAGAAGAGGTTTCAAAGTATTCCTAACGGGACTACTGGATTTTGTAACAGTTTTGTTCCCTATGCCGTCCACCTGGTAAATTCGCAAGATTCATTTTTCATGTATACAACTGAACTATACTGTGTTGTTTCTCTGCGTCATATGATATATGTGGGTTTATGCACAATTTTGTATTTATTTATTTATTTTGTCATGTTGATGTAGTGCATATTGGAGGTGGTGACCGTTTGACAGATGTTTTCTGTATCTTGTACAGAGGTGGATTCATAATCTGTACAGATGCAGAGAGATAACTCAACAAGGCGTCCATAACAAAGAACATTTATTGGTTCATCAGGTATCCTCATAACTCACATTTGTGATGAAGTTCTTCTTTTATGACCAATCCTTCGTATATCTTCCTTGTAGTGAAAGATGGTTATCTCCTAACCCATCTTGTAGTGGTAGAAAAGCTGCTATCAGTTCATGAGTCTAGGCAAGAATGGAGGGAAGCCTCCCCCAACCCCTCAAGGGTCAATTTAGTGACCAATCAGGATTACAGATGTGGCCACATGACATGAACTACATTTCCCAGGATACCTTCAACTACATTTACCATCATGCATTCCCTTAAGGGGACACCTCATAATTCCTAAGTACCTATCCAATTCCCATTGACTGGCTGGGACAGCACAAGCTGTATGCAATGAAATTTCATTTTAATGTATGTTGATTAGTGACAATAAAGTTACTTTGTTCTATTCTATTCTATTCTATTCTATTCTATTCTATTCTATTCTATTCTATTCTAT
>NW_020769320.1:21629487-21642807 GCF_900518735.1 Pseudonaja textilis | reverse complement strand
ATTCTATTCTATTCTATTCTATTCTATTCTATTCTATTCTATTCTATATTGTCCTAGACCCCTGAATGTATCCACTGGCTAAGCCTGAGTTTTGTGTGAAAGGATGTGTTTCTGACCAATTTCAGCAGACCCATAAATCAACATGTCCATATAATAAATGTCCATAAATTCAGAAGCAAGACTATTCTAGACATCTAAATAGGAGCAGGAATGCTGAGTTTTCCACTGCACATACTGACTAGACGCTTTCTTATTTACATCTCAGATTACATCTAAAACTGGTCTTAGGTATAACTAAGGCGTTACATCTAGAAAAATACAAGATAATGTTTGCTGGTACTTGTCTTTGGAGATTCTCATTCATGCAGGTCATGGTTGTCCCCAAAGTGCCTTTTTCAAGAGGCATCTGGACTTTCTGGTTTTTCTTTGAAGACATTTCACTTCTCATCCAAGAAGCTCCTTCAGCTTTGATGGATTCTATTTCTCACCATCCAGTCAGAGCTGAAGAAGCTTCTTGGATGAGAAGCAAAACGTCTTCAAAGAAAAATCAGAAAGTCCAGACGCTTCTTGAAAAAAGCACCTTTGGAGGTTTGCTGGTATTAACAGAATAGGAAACTGAAGCTTCCATTCTGAATAAAAGGTGACACCATTTTCTTGCCTTGATCAGTAAATTTTGTGAAGTGAAACCGTTTTCTAAATAAGAAATGTATGTGATGTAACAAGAGGAGAAAATCTGAGTTTAGCTTAAATGATTAAATTTTATCCTAAATTTAAAACTAAATTTAAAATTTCTAGAAAAAAATATCCTGAGAAGTACTATGGAAAAATATTGGGGTCATAGTGGCAGGATATTTATTCCTATTGGTTCCATGATTGAACTCTAAAGAAAGACTAATCTCAAGATATTTGAGTTCCGGCAAGGAACAGAAAGATGAGAATAATTTTAGGACAATACAGTACATTTCTCTGGCAAGAACAGCGGCATTTCAGATATTTGTGATTCATTGACTTTCTTAGTGTTTCCTGGTTAATCATTACAAAACACATGCTCCTGAAAAACATTTCTGATAGAAATCCCTACAATGAGATCATACTAACTAGACACCTGCATATTCACTACAGTGGTGCCAACAATAATTACTAGTCACATCCCAAATCAGATTTTTCATAACAATACTGTAACAGTTACACAACATATATTGAAATGTATGTGAATCAAGTGATGAAAGCTATAGAATAAGTTGCACTGAGTACATGAAATACAGATTTCTGCAAGAAAGCTGATAAAAACAGCTTCTCTATTGTAGTTGTAACATACATAAGTATTTGCTATGTGAATAAATGCTGCATGTTGTGAAACTCCATGGTAACTTGAATATAATGAATATAATTCATAACTTGTTTACTCAGTCCACATTGGCAATTGTTCCTTTCTGTGCCAGATACTTAACACATACCCATATTCCCATTCTTCAAATATTTTCTCCTGGGAAGCAAATGTACAGTATGAGATTTCAAACTTGCTGTGAAATAGTTCTGCCTTGGTTACAGCTTATGTGTCTAAGAAGGCCATTCATTTCAAGATATGCAATAATTGAAATGTTGCTTGACACTGACTTTGGGATATTTATGACCATCCATTCAGCTGCCCTACCAATTAATGAACTCTTGTCCTTTGTAGCACACAATGTCCAGTGACTCAGTCAACCAGGAAAATAGTTGTTTTCTCAGTTGACCCAATTTGGAAAGGAAGTGGAGAACATCACTTCCTAATATTAGTTGCTTCCTTTCCCAGGTTCTCATTTCTCCTCTCTCTCAACAGAATCAGGTAAAACAAACCAATTGGTTTCTTTCTAACTTTCAGTAACAATTTCCCCTCATGCTGCAATGAATCAGAAAGCAACTAAAATTATTACAACAAAATTCCATCAGTCAGTGGTCAGGAAGAAAAGATTAAAGACTCAGAGAACAAAAAATATATGCCAGCTTCCCAGCAGTTACATGTACTAAGTACTCTACAGGTGTTTAACTACAAGTATATCTAGTTTGATCTCTTTCTGTGTTTAAAAAGCCATTAAAAAAATCCATTCAGCATAGCATGCATTTCAATAATTAGCATAGCCTTAGTCAAACTAAATAATCTAATAAAAGATCTTAGCAACCATTTAGAAGTTGTCCCCTCAAGTAATTTGGTTGCTATTTATTTATTTATGTATTTATTTATTTGGGACTTGATTCATTTTAGGCCTCATAAAATGTTAATGTTGTCAGGGCCAAGCCATTCCTCTTTATTTTTCAGAATTTTTTTTTTAAATAAAAATAACCAGGAAAAAAAAACCTGCCACTGTGCATTTGAAACGTATATTTTTTAGCACATGTTAACCTATAATTCTTCTACATTGACATAACTAATTAGGCAATTTGTGTTTTGATTCTCCAGGAAAATTTGATTCTTTAGGCAAAAATGTAAGGGAACCAATTTGTCATACTAGATAATCATAGAATTAATTCTCAGTTGTACATATAGGAAGTTAACAGAGGACATCTCCATTATTATCCATATTCAATCCTTTTACAAAGAAGCTATTTTAAAGTATTCTGTTTTATTTACTAACTTATTTAAATATATACACTGCTCAAAAAAAATAAAGGAAACACAAAAATAAGACATCCTAGATCTGAATGAATGAAAGATTCTTATTAAATACTTTGTTCATTACATAGTTGAATGTGCTGACAACAAAATCACATAAAAATTATCAATGGAAATCAAGTTTAGCAACCCATGGAGGTCTGGATTTGGAGTGATACTCAAAATTAAAGTGGAAAAAAACACTACAGGCTGATCCAACTTCGATGTAATGTCCTTCAAAGTCAAAATGATGCTCAGTAGTGTGTGTGGCCTCCATGTGCCTGTATGACCTCCCTACAACTCCTGGGCATGCTCCTGATGTGGTGGTGGATGGTCCTGAGGGATCTCCTCCCACACCTGAAACAAAGCATCCCGCAACTCCGGGACAGTCTGTGGTGCAACATGGCCTTGGTGGATGGAGCGAGCCATGATGTCCCTGATGTGCTCAATTGGATTGAAGTCTGGGGAACGGGTGGGCCAGTCCATAGCATCAATGCCTTTGTCTTGCAGGAACTGCTGACACACTCCAGACACATGAGGTCTAGCATTGTCGTGCATTAGGAGGAACCCAGGGCCAATCGCACCAGCATATGGTCTCACAAGGGGTCTGAGGATCTCATCTCAGTCACCTAATGGCAGTCAGGCTACCTCTGGTGAGCACGTGGACAGACCCCTAAAGAAATGCCACCCCACACCATTACTGACCCACTGCCAAACCGGTCATGCTGGAAGATGTTGCAGGCAGCATAACGTTCTCCACGGCATCTTCAGACCCTGTCACATCTGTCACATGTGCTCAGTGCAAACCTGCTTTCATCTGTGAAGAGCACAGGGCGCCAGTGAGAATTTGCCAATCTTGGTGTTCTCCTGCAAATGCCAAATGTCCTGCACAGTGTTGGGCTGTAAGCACAACCCCCGCCTGTGGACGTCGCGCCCTCATACCACTCTCATGGAGTCTGTTTCTGACCATTTGAGCAGCCACATGCACATTTGTGGTCTGCTGGAGGTCATTTTGCAGGGCTCTGGCAGTGCTCCTCCTGTCCCTCCTTGCACAAAAGGCAAAGGTAGCATCCTGATGCTGGGTCGTTGCCCTCCTACGGCTTCCTCCACATCTCCTGATGTACTGGCCTGTCTCCTGGTAGCGCCTCCATGCTCTGGACACTACGCTGACAGACACAGCAAACCTTCTTGCCACAGCTCGCATTGATGTGCCATCCTGGATGAGCTGCACTACCTGAGCCACTTGTGTGGGTTGTAGATTCCATCTCATGCTACCACTAGAGTGAAAGCACCGCCAGCATTCAAAAGTGACCAAACCATCTGCCAGAAAGCATAGGAACTGAGAAGTGGTCTGTGGTCCCCACCTGCAGAACCACTCCTTTATTGGGGATGTCTTGCTACCTGCCTATGCTTTCCACCTGTTGTCTATTCCATTTGCACAACAGCATGTGAAATAGATTGTCAATCAGTGTTGCTACCTAAGTGGACAGTTTGATTTCACAGAAGTGTGATTGACTTGGAGTTACACTGTGTTGTTTAAGTGTTCCCTTTATTTTTTTGAGCAGTGTATAAATGTAACACTGAAAAAAATGAGAAAGGAATATTTGAGTCATACTGTATATATGTGCCACACTAACGCGAACTGTTAAATCAGATTTCCAATCTAATCTACCAAATTCCCTGCATGGATTACCCCTGTGACTATGCAGAACAGACAGGGTGGAAGCTAACCACCAGATTGCAAGAACACAAGCAAGCAGTCAGACAAGGAGACCTGAACTCATTAGTAGCTTCACACTGCAATGAATAAGGACCTTCATTCAATTTTGTAGTTACTATGATTGTTGGATGAGCAGGCACAAAAACGATCAGGGAAGTGATTAATGGAGCTTGGGAAAGGGACCTCTCATCAGTCAACTGGCATGCTGATTTTGTTATTGTTAGTTGCGAAGTCATGTCTGACCCATTGCGACCCCATGGACAATGTACCTCCAGGCCTTCCTGTCCTCTACCATCCCCTGGAGACCATTTAAGTTCACGTCGACAGCTTCAGTGACTCCATCCAGCCACCTCATTCTCTGTCGTCCCCTTCTTCTTTTGCCCTCAATCTTTCCCAGCATTAGGCTCTTCTACAGTGAGTCCTTCTTTCTCATGAGGTGGCCAAAGTATTTGAGTTTCATCTTCAGGATCTGGCCTTCTAAAGAGCAGTCAGCATTGATCTCCTTTAGGACTGACCAGTTTGGTCACCTTGCAGTCCAAGGGACGCTTAGGAGTCTTCTCCAGCACCAGGGTTCAAAGACCTCAATTCTTCAGGCGCTCAGCCTTTCTTATGATCCAACTTTCACAACCATACGTTGCAACTGGGAAAACCATAGTCTTGACTATACGCACTGGTCTAGTCTAGTTGGTTGGCAGGGTGATGTTTCTGCTTTTTAGTATGCTGAATGCTGATTTACCAACACCTTATCAAATACTTAGAAGATGAGGGCTGGGCAGCACAAGCAAATGACAACCAAACAAAACCCAATCTACATATAAAAAGCCACGTACAACAGACACCATATAAATGCCACACACAGAAAAGCATATATTCTGCTAGAAAGAAGTTCCCTGAAAATGGGCTGCAGCACGAATGCTCTTGAAAACAAAACCTCTGGGCAGATTGAATCCTAAATAGGATTTTTCATAAACAAAAAGCTTGTCTGATCTTTCAAACTGTCCTTCCAGAACTAGACAACAATATAAAATAAAGTCTTCTAATAATGAATTCACAGCTAAAGCATCTTCCCATTACTTTTTGCCATGTTGCGGTTAATGTTCTTCTTTATCAGTATGGAGTTTTCTGGGTTTTTTTTCCTCTGTTTTCTAAATTCAGTGAGGTGTTGCTTAGCTACCTGGGTCACCCAAGAAAACACCAGTTTCTTCACCACGACCATCAC
The DNA here is from genome assembly GCF_900518735.1 of Pseudonaja textilis. The sequence continues at coordinate 21,637,236 of NW_020769320.1, read as the reverse complement.
TAAAAAGAAAAAAAAATCTTATTGTTAAAACTTTTGGTTTGCCAGTCTTAATAGCCAGAAATTGTAAACATATTTGCTTCTGGAATCTGTACCTTCTGTACAATTAAGAAAACTTCAGTTATCACTTTTCCCCCCAAATTAATTGTACTGTATATGTATAGCTGTGGTTATAGTACCTATGATTTTACCAAAAAAATGTCTTTTCTATAAAGAAAGGCAACATTCTAAATTCAATTGTCAAAGCACTTGTCCCAAATAGATAGTTGCTGTTTGTTTTAATTTTTACAGATACTTGCAGGGCAAATGCCACTTAAAACATAATGAAATGAAAAGTTTGAATTTTACTTTATTCTTCATGATATGCATTGAACTCATCTATAGAGGATTGCTTAAACTTATTTCAAAAGCTATAAAAATGGCTGAAGTAAATTTCTTGTTCCACTGTGATATACAAATCTACTGCTGATAAATGTTTTTTTATTATGCTATTTTATATACAATTGTAAACAAAAAACAAAAAAACAAAAGCATATACTCAAATCTTTACAATCCAGTCAATGTTTTCCTTCCTTTGGGACATAATCACATAAAGCTGCAAAATGGATAGGATCAAATATCCAAGTTAGCTCCCATTGCTTGCTAAGTTTCTGACTTCAAAATTATATCACAAATGTTCATCTCAAACTCTAAGAGCAGATGAGAAGGACATTGACAATGGGTTTAGCTTTGCTTCACAGCATTCTTCTTCGTTCCTCCACCAGAGGTGGTATTCAGTAGGTTCTGACTAGTTCTGGAGAACTGGTAGTGGAAATTGTCAATAGTTCAAAGAACTGGCAAATCCCACCTCTGACTGTCCCCACCCCCATCTATTCTCCGCCTCCCGAGTCCCAGCTGATAGGTTGGGTCTTCTTTTGTTGCCCTGCACAGGAGAACGGAGCTGGAAAGCAGGTTAGTGGGGTGGGGAGGGAATGGAGATTTTGCAGTATCCTTCCCCTGCCCACCAAGCCATGCCCACCAAGCCACGCCCACAGAAACAGTAGTACAAATTTTTGAATCCTACTACTGTCCTCCACCACACATAGGAGAAAGCAACATTTCACTACCTTGGTTGTCAAACAGATATTTTGAAAGGGTTGGTTGATTTGCAAACCAATTATAAGGAGAGGTTTAGTATTTTCTCCTCTTTTCAGTATGAATCCCAAAGCTGTTTACTCTTGAGGATGCACAGTACCTATTGTGTTACCTACACATTATGAAGGTATTTTACTCCAAAATACATAGAGCTGACCTTCCAATTTCCTTTCATAAAAACCCATGAGACTGTTCTGTTTGGCAGGTTTTGAAAGTTAGTGATGAGGATGGATATCTTGAGAAAATTATTATTTTATCTGTGTAAGCAACTGTAGAGGGGATTTGCTGGATTATTTTTGTTAGGGTTGAGATGTTTTTTGTTTCATTATAAAATATTTTTTTCATTGTATATCACTCAGAATCTCTGGAGCGTAGTGCTATAAATAGAATTATTAGCAGAATAACAAAATAATAGAGTTGGAAGGAACTTTGGTGGTCTTCTAATCCAACTGTTGCTCAATCAGAAGACACTATACCTATTGTATTTTATTACAATGTATGTATTTTATAAGAAAGATGCGATAGGTGAGCTTTTTATTTCACCACAGAAAATCTTTGCAGTTATGTGGCTCCTCCACTAGATAAAAGTGTTTAGTACATATTAGCATTCAAACCTATGTTCTTTAAAACAGTGTTCGCCAACCTTTCCAGCTTTGCAGCAGGGGCATGGCGGGGTGGAGAAGGGATGATTCCATGCAAGTGTGGGCAAGGACACACATGCACGCAAGTCCATTTGGCCATCCTCCAAATGGAGCATGCATGCACACACACTCTGTTGCTAAAATCGTATTTCCTGCTTTCCAGTTTGGAGTGGTTTGCTTTTCAGTATCTCAGTCACCAAGAACTGAATGTCTTTTCTGGTTCCTGTGCCTGACATAGTATGTATGGGAAGGGCGAGAAAACTGCCTTTCTTTAAAGGTTGTAACTATCAGGAGTTTCAGCCAAATGTTGCTGAATAATGTTTTCCAGTTCGGCAGCATCTGAAATGACGTTGGTACCCCAGCTCTCATTTAAAGCTTCTCATAGGGCTTGAATCAGTATATAGCACAGGGGTCGGCAACCTTAAACACTCAAAGAGCCATTTGGAATTATTTCCCACAGGAAAACAAAACAAAACACCAGGAGCCACAAAACGTACCGTGGGTTGAAAAGTTCAATAAATCATGTGCCAGCGAATGTTGCACATTGGTGGTTGTGACACATATTTTGAGTGACAGGGAGCTATAGCAAAGGGATGAAAGAGCCACATGTGGCTCCAGAGCTGCAGGTTGCCAACCCCTGATATAGCAGAAGATCTCAGTAAGTTTCTATCTGCTGGACACGGTTTCATATATATTTGCATATGTAATTTATAGGAGCTATCATTCAACTCCCAATGCCATGAAAACTACTATTTCAATTAATTTTAATCTGATCACAATGGTGTATTTTCTCTCAGTAGAAAGGAAGATAGTGGGAGTACTGGTGTCAAACTCAAGGTCCGCAGGCTGAATGTGACCTGTGGGGTGCTTAAATCCGGCCTGCAGGCCACCCTGGAAACAGCAAAGGACTGGCCCGTGGTGCCTCTGCTGGCGAAAACAGGCCATTTTTGCTGGGATGGCTTCCTGCAACCTTCTACCAGTGATAATGGAGTTTGGGAGCATTTTCACTGGCAAGGGTTGCAGGAGGCTGTCCCAGCCAAAAACAGAGCTCAGGAGCCCATATTCGCTGGCAGAGCACTCAGTCCACCACAGGCGCCCCTGACATGAGTGATGTCAAGCTGGCCATGCCCACCTTCACCGCGCCCCCCACTCCCTGAGGTCAAACACAACCCTGATGCGGCCCTCAATGAAATCGAGTTTGACACCCCTGGTTTATGTCATCTCTCTTGTAGAAGCAACTCCTCCAAGGCAGTAAATCAAAATACTTCTACTATGACCTCCTGAATTATCATCTAGGACAGCTGCCATATCAGTGACTCGGTATTCAGAAGTTATTGCTAACAAAACAGATAATCATTTTAGTTCTAAAAGAACAATTAGCAAAAACCGGAGTCCTTGTCCGCTCCTTTGCAAAATTTTGTACAACTTTGAGAGATGAAAAACCTTAAATTTAGATTTTGATTGAGAATGAGCCAGACACTGCACGTGAGGAAATCAAGTATTTCCAGAAAGAAAGAAAAATAGGCATACTATTAAAAGGGTCAATAGTTATTGCTACTAGCTATATATATTTCTCGCCAGTATTCTGCTTCAATAATGCATTCAATTTGTCCATCCAGCAGTGGTGGAGTAGCTCTACTTTCACAAATTCAAACATGGTTGGCTGGTTAACGATTCCATGAAGTTCACTTAATCTGATCTTCTGCATGTGCACAAGAATTGACAGTGTACAAGAATAGACAATTCCAAAATAGCATTACTAAGAAATTAAAACTTGAGATACTGTCAAACTCTGTGATAAATAATGTAAAATTCATAGAATAAATAAAGATATAAAGATTATATCAGAGGTTTGCATGCCATAAACAGTTCAAAGGTTGACTTTCAGACATATGATAAAACGTTCATTGTAAAATCATGCGGGGAAAAAAACATTTACAAAGGAGAGGTAAACTGTGACCCAGATGTGATGATATAAACATATGAATGCTACAACTGATGATTTGAGTCTGATATCCTGATACAAGTATGTGGTATTTATTTGATTGCATCATTGTGTGTGTATGTGTGTGTGTGTTGTCATGTCAGCATTGTTGCAGTTTATTATAGACAATACTGAGGAAGATCAAACTCCATTTCCACTAGCAATCTGGTGACTTGAATCCGGCATATCATATAATATGCTTTATTTATCTAAAGCAATTGAAATATAAACTTGCCTTAAAGCTAACTAATACAAAATTTTCTCATAGCTAGCTATTGATACAGCCTCAGTGAAACTTAACCCAATAATAAACCATATAAAACATCCTATTAAACAGGATCATTAATAATTAGTCAAAGGATATGAATGTTGTCTGTGGAATGTGTGCCCTACTTATGCCATAGGCTAGGAGACTTTAATGACATACTGAAAAATCATTCCTGCACTGTGTCAAAACTCTTTTGCATGGTATCTCATTTTTCAGAAAGCCTAGCCAGGCTTTAGTGTGATTATTCTAAGAAAGATAAAAATTAGCAATTACGAAGTTCAAATAGGGTTCAAATATGAATAATAACACTTGATGATTCCTAACTCTCAGAAATCCATACAATTCTGAAACTCATAATGCATAACTATTATGATAGAACAGGCCAAATTTAAAAATCATAAACCCACAAACCCAAATTTATTAAAACAGAAGATATATTTTAATGGGAACCAAACTATTTCAAGTTCAAAGACACAAACTTTTTTTTAATAGTCTCTTCAAATGACATAATACCTTTTTTCTTTTTGCATGAAGGTGAGTAAATAGTGGAATGTTTGAAGAACGAGGACTGTATTATTTCACCATAAAGATATGAAAAGCAAGGTGATTTGCATAATAATTAGCCTACAAATGGACTTAGAGCAGGAAATGTACTGATATGTTCCTTTAGAGAAATTAAAATGATGCAGGAAGAAGGAAGAGTGCATTACGACACTTACTGAACACTGAAATTTAATTCTGTTTGAAAAAGGAAAAGGAAAAAGGAAATTAAAAATGGATACATTTGCCAGAAGGAGAATCTTAATTAAGAATTTTGCTCTCAAATAATTGAAATATTTTAAAATGCATAAAAATAAATATGTAGTATGTTGTGTATGTAATTTATTGTGTATACATTTTAGCTAGCCTGCCACAGTTGTACTTTTGGACAACTGTCTTCAAAACAAGGTTACAGTCCTCCTTTCTTATATCTCCATCTTTGTTCCCCAAAACATCCCAGCTTTGATCAACTTGTGACAACCAGATGGAGAAATATATTTCATTGCATGCAATTGATCCATTTGCCTGTTGCCTTCAACTTTTTCATACAAAATTGTTCTTGAAACTGAATACAGTACTCTAACATGACAGACAAGCCAGACATATATCAAAGAGATTATTACATGTTAATTTCTTTGCTCAATCACACCAATACCCTGAAACATTCTTGTATTTTTATACGGAGTGAGCTCCTATTACTTGTCCCAGCTTCTGCCAACCTAGCAGTTCGACAGCATGTAAAAATGCAAGTAGAAAAATAGGGACCACTTTGGTGGGAGGGTAACAGCATTCCGTGCACCTTCAGCATTTAGTCATGCCGGCCACATGGCCACTGAGACGTCTTCAGACAGCACTGGCTCTTCGGCTTTATAACAGAGATGAGCACTGCCCCCTAAAGCCAGAAACAACTAGCAACTATGCGCGAGTGGAACCTTTACCTTTATCTTATCCATAAAAGTTACTTATAATTCTGTAGGAGTGTCCATAAAAGCCTCTTGCTTTTGACTATTAGCTCTTCCTCTGTCAATCAATACAAGAATTCCAAACAGAGAAGAGACAGCAGGCAACTGGTTTCCTTTTTCATTCTTCATTTTGCCACTATAGCTTTACATGATGAGATAATGTTAAAAGAAGTAAGTTAGTCCTCATGAAAAGAGCCATAATCCTGATCTTCTTGCTGGTGGAGAAGGTTTGAGGTTTTGGCTTCTAGGGGAGACCATTTAAGACACAAGGGTCAAACTCTCTATGTCACATTGATGTCACATGATGTATTATGATGTTTTTTGCAGAGCTGGTGTGTGCATGGCCTGCACATGACACATCCGACCCACAAGCCACCATTCCACACCTTGATCGAAGAGGTACGGGGTGAAAATTCACAGAAGTTTCAATCTTTGGAAAGGTCCCGGACAAGCCTGGATTTTTAAAGTAACTTGTTATGTAATTTGTGGTTTGGTTCATGCAATGGTATTAGACATTTGAGTGAGTGGGTTGCCCCCTTGGCCTTGAAGGAAACTATGGCGTACCCTCTCTTCAAGAAGTCATGCAATAAACTTGGACAACTACCTTCCTTCTTTTAGGAAAGGTATTTGAGAAGGTGGATGGGCTTTAGTTCTAAACACCCCTGGAAGATGGTCTACGGAGATTCTCAATCATCCATGTCATGGTTGTCCCAAAAGTGCTTTCAAAAGGCAACTTGGGGGTTTTTCCCTCCTGAAAAGTTTCACTTTTCATTCAAAAAGCTTTTTCAGTTCTGACTAAATGGTGGAGAATAGAAGGATTTATATTCCTTGCAGTTATCTTGTCTAAAGGTTGGTTTTTAGCACTCTAAGAGTCATTAAGGCCACTTGGGAATTTATAAGTACCTTCAGTGTCACCTGATTCAAAGTGAAAATGGATGTGGAACCTTCCTGTGACTTCTGAAAGGACTGTATTGGACAGGAGGTGGGTAGTGTCATGTTCCCTCCCTCCATCTATTAAGAGAGAATTGTTCAATTTTAACAAAGATGGCCTCTTTTACCCCTCTTTCAAACCACTGGTCTTCTCTGTCCAGAATGTGGATCTTGCTGTCTTCAAAATGCAGATGGTCTACTGAATCTTGTCCAGATGGGTTTTTTCTCCTTTATGGAAGATTATCTGTCCCATTTCAATATCCTGGAAGATTATCTGTTCCATTTCAGTCAGGTTTCAGGCTGACATTTAATATGGAGCCAGCACTGGTTGCACTCACTGATCACCTGTAGTGAAGCTGAGGTAGAAGTTCATCCTTGTGCTCTTTGATGACTCAGTGTGTGTTGATAACTGTTGACCATGTATCATTTTTATGCAACTCTGGGCTTTGTTTCTGATGGTTGTTTGTTGTTCATTGCAACATTCTCCCATGCAGCCCCCACCCTTATGACATTCTAATTAATTACTCAAACTTGTTTGTTCTCCAAGATCCTGGGTTAAGATGGTTGTGTAGTCTCTCTTAGGAAGCTTAGTTTTGTTTAACTTAAGACTAGGTGTCTGTTCTTCTCAGCAGTTGTGTTTATGTGTATTGTTTTCTTTTATTTGTAAGCTGCCTATACTTACTGAAGTATAGAATAGCCTTATAATTTAAATAAATAAATATATAAATAAATGAATTTTAAATTTTCAAATGAGTGAGTTTTATATTTGCAACCAGATGGATTCTAAAGCTAAGCCATTATGAAAAAAGGCACACTATGTTTTTGCAATTCAGCTACTACAGTATCACATTATTCACACAGTTGGTGAAATGGAGAACTTCATTATAGCTTTCAAAATTACAAAATGAGTGCTGACTCTCTGGAGGTTTTGCCTTTCCTCTAAACACCTAATTCATCAACTCACTAATTTATATGCAGTTGAGAAACATCTTCTTTTATTTAGCTCTAACTTGGCTGCACAGTATTTTTTAAAAAATACACTGCCTTTAATTTGCATTTTTAAAATAATTAAGAAAATCGTTGGCTAATATGATTTGTTTGTAAAAATATTTCCTACTAGTTGTTATTTTCTTATTGCTGATACATACACCAATGCACAAACACACACACACACACACACACACACACCCCTCCAACTTGGTTATTCTATTATCTTATATTCATGCCACACAACTGCAATAAATAGATAGATAGATAAATGGATAGATAAATGGATAGATAAATGGATAGATA
>NW_020769320.1:21479738-21619487 GCF_900518735.1 Pseudonaja textilis | reverse complement strand
CACCAGCTGGAATTCCTTGACCAATGGAGCTGACAGGATGTCTCCTCTGCTGGGGCATGTCGGGAGGGCTAGTCCCAGTGGGATGAGATGGTGAAGAGATTTAAAGGTAATAAACCAACACTTTGAATTGCTCCCAGAAACAGATCAGCAGGCAGATCTTGGATCAATGGTGTAATATGGGTTACCCTGGGGACCCCAAGGTATAAAATCTATATATATAAAAACAAAATACCACTCATGCGCCATCACAAAAATCTCCAGAACCATAAAGCCTACAAACTTGAAATTTGGCACATATGTTCCTCTTGGCTTCTAGGAGCTCACTAAGAAAGGGTTTTTTGAAATGACCATCAGAGCATTAGTATTTCCTATATTATTATTATTATTATTATTATTATTATTATTATTATTATTATTACACTCTGATGCTAAAGAATTCTACTCCCCCTCCCCACCTGAAAAGAAATCTCTTCGAAATGAAAACTCAAGCAGAGAAAAGGAGTTTCAGTTGCAGTTTTACTTTCACAGCAGCAACTAGCTTTAGTACCGAACAGTTAAGCTAAGCCACACCCAGGCTCCTTACTGTCTCCTTCTTGCTCACACAGCAAATACTCTTTCTGTTTCCAAACAGCCCTCAACTCTCTCACATACTGACAGGACACTAGCCAGATGAATACCGATGGAATGCTGTTTGGCAGAGGGCAGATTGTTTTTCCCTTATTTTCCTCCCCAAAAACTAAGCCGGACCACATAGTTTCATAGCGAAGCGTGGGTATCAAGCTAGTGTCATATAAAATGATAGATAGATAAAAGTTAGAATCTTTGAAGAAGATCCTGATGCTTGGAAAAATTGAAATCAATTTAAAAAGTAGACAAAGTGGATAAACACTATCACTGATAAAGACCATGAGGCTATGAATTCAAAAAAATGGTGATTGACAGATAATCTTGACAAACTATTCTCAAAGGGATCAGGAAAATTTAGGGAAAAATATACAACAAAATTAGAGCCAAAAAAAAAATCTAGAAATCCAGAAGATAACAAAAATGTTGGTTGAAACAGAAAAATATTATATTATATACATATTATAAATAATACAACATAAAGCAATCATGCCACCATTTCACCTCAAGGAGAAAAAGGTGTGGATCATCAATTCTCTGGGTTGCTACAGAAACAGCTGACTTATTTAAAATACTCTTCCCTATGTCAACCAGGGAGGACTTGGGTCTCCTTTTCAAGTGGCTGAACTCATTCATAAAGAACCACGTGTCCTTAATTAGATGCATAGACTTGAAAGACTACCAGATAATTTCACAAGACATTCCCTCTCATATCAGGAGACCTCACCATCAAGCATCCAACTCAAAGTTAAATGTGAGCGACTATATTCAGTAAATGTTAAATGTTGTGGAGCGGCGGAATAACCTGAGGCAAACTCGGAACGAACTTCAGCTGTTACTTTATTGAAACAATAAAGGGTTGCCGCGGCTGCCATGCTAACAAGGCAGCCAGCTGGCAGACAACAGCTGATGCCGTTTGACAGCTCCCTTTTATAGCCGGCTGTCAAATGGCATCAGCCAATAGGAACGGTCCGTGTTCCCGCTGGAAATATGGACCGGAGTGAAGACTTCGGCTTAGTCTATTGCGAACGCCACATTAAATATAAAGACTTCGGCTTAGTCTATTGCGAACGCCACATTAAATATGCTATCAAAGATGGTAGGAAGGTTTTCCAAGCTGACAGGCCCTAAAACAATGCCACAGCCAGCATTCCACTGACACAACAAGTACAGAGATACCTCTCTGTGTCTGCTATAAAGGATTTAAAAGTCACCGTATATCCACCAAATTAAACGCCAACATATAAATGTATTACAGAGCTACCCAATTATAAAAGTGGTCCAAAATTTATACAAACCAACTAGATCAGGGGTGTTAAACTCAAGGCCCGGGGGCTGTATCTGGCCCCTTGGAGTGCTTAGATCTGGCCTGCAAGGCTGCCCTGAAAACAGCAATTGGCCCGTGGTGCCTCTGCCAGTGAAAATGGAGTTCAGGAGGGCTCCACTTTTGCTGACAGCAGATTGCAGAAGACCATTGCATCCTTCCCAAGCTATGTTTTCACTGGTAGGGGGTTGCAGGAGGCCATCGCAGCCAAAAACAGAGCTCAGGAGCCTGTTTTCACTGGCAGAGGGCTTGGGCCACCACAGGCATCCCAACACAAATGATGTTGAGCTGCCCCTGCCCCCCACAAGGTCAAACACAACCAGTGGTGGGATTCAAAAAAATTTACTAGCCGTTATGTGGGCGTGGCTTGGTGGGCATGGCAGGGGAAGGATAATGTAAAATCTCCAGTCAGAGGTGGGATTTGACAGTTCTCTGAACTACTAAAAATTTCCACTACCAGTTCTCCACCTGCTGAATGCCACCCCTGTTTGAGACCTCTGAATTAGATGCTTTTAGCAGAACCATAGTAATTAATAAATGCAGCATAGTTACACTATTTTTGACAATGATATGTATATGAATATATGTAGGAGTTTATACATACATAGAGACACACACATACACAAGAAGTTGGTGCATTTTTAGAAACGTTACTTCTAGTAACTCAAAATAAAGTAACTATTGTGGGATTGATTTATGAAGCAGAATGAAGCAACTGAACAAATAAAACAAAAACAAAATGGCAGAGGAACATATGTACATGGTGTCCAGCCTGCCCTGCATCTACTAAGCTGGTGTACTGTCTTTAGATATGGAGGTATGGCATAATTCAAAGGGCAGCGGAATTAATTTTTGTAGATTAAATGGGAAGGGTAGTACCATTTAATCCTTATCCCGAGACAGCAAAATACCATTTAATCCTTATCCTGAGGCACCAAAATCCTGAGGCACCCAAATCCTTAAGTTGTCTTGATGTTATTTGCTTTGAGTACAATTTTTAAAAGGCAGAAAAAAAGTGGATAGAAAAATGCAAATAATTGGCATATTGAAGAAAATCAGTGAAAAGTTATACACTGAATTATATTAAAGCATAATTTATGTCGTGAAGACCAAACTCTTTCCAGTATCTAAATTAAATTATTCTCAACAAATTAAACACATCCAGACAAAAGAAACCTACCCTTTTTCTGTGTAAATGATTCCACAGTCAAACCTTGTTACTGTTAACAATTTCCCCCCTAATATTAAGTTGGAATATTTGAAATTTGGAAAGCTGCTCTGACTTTAATCTATTATTTTGGGTTGGCATTAGTAATAACAGGAAACCAATCTTGGTCTTTTATGACTTCTTTTCAGGTTTTTAAACCTGAATTATCATAATCTCTTCCTAGATTAAATACAACACATTTCTTCTGTTCTTTTTCATGAGATTTATAAATCTGATAATATTCATTCCTCTTTTTCATTTATTTGAAGTGTTCTTAAAGCATGTTGCCCAGAAGAAGACATAATATTCAAGATGGAGTTTAGTATAAAAATCTTTCCTTGATTTCAAAAGTATATTTCTGTTGATGCAAGTCTCAACTTCTACTAGAATGTTTTGTGGGGAGAGAGTGGGAAGAACTGTGAGGTAATACTGTTGAGTTTGGCTACATTTGCAATTTGATCACTACAAGTTTTCCTATCAAGCCATCTACTCCCCGAACTAGATCTGTGTACGTGATTTTTGTTTCCTAATTGAAGACATTTGGTTGATTCTGCTGTTTTGAGCTCATTCTCTACTCTATATTAAATGTTAATTCTGTCATCAATATTAACTATCACACTGAATATTGTACTTCTTTAAATTTATTATACATTGTCTTCCTCTAAATTATTAATTGGAACATTGACTACAGGATCCAGGAATGAATCTTGTAAAATCTTACTCGTCTTATTCCAGTCTGATGAAGAACTGTTGAGCCCCTTTGAATAAGGCAGTAATGTAGTCACTTAATTCTTATGCCATTAAGCCTACACTTAACTAACTTGTTAATCAGAATTTCATGGATAACTTTATTATTTATTTATTTGTCAATAGCTTACAAGATAATAATGTAAGTATAACTATTATTTGGAACCAAACACTAAGTAGGTAAAAATATGAATTAATTCAACACTTCAGTTGATATTAGAAGCATACATTTATTTGATTGATTGATTTAAATATATTGGCCACCCAATTCTGGTGAATTCTGTGAGTCTAGCCAGTCCCCCCCGCATGTTGTCCACCAATCTTGACTGGGGAAGTGCAGCCCTATCCAAGACCAAAGATGGCACAATCCCCAAGCCAGAGAGTCCAAACAACCACAGCCAATAAGTCTTGTCAGAATCGAGTCAAACTTTCTTCTGATCTATCCAGATCCAGTTTCCGTCAGACATTGGGTCAAGACATTGACAGCTTTACTTGTGTCACTCAAGGCAGAGATGTAGAACTGGGTATCATCAATATACATGTGGATGACCTTTCACCCTGAGTGCATTCATGTATATGTTGAACAGAGAGAACATAAAACCCTAGGGCACCCCACATATGAGGGGCTGCAGGTACAATCTCTTTCCCCTTCGCACACAAATCGATTTGCTTTCTCTTGGTTTGCTAATGCAAACACTCAGGCTCCTACTTCTCACCCTTTTTCTACTGAAATCATTCTCTGATTTCATTCTTGAAGTAAAAGATCTCTAACCGGAGTTCTTCAGTATATGTGGGTGATCAGCAATTTAGTCCCTGCTAGCACATCATAGGCACAAGGCAAATGGCAAGAAATATATAATTACATGTCAAAAGAAGAAAAGGAGGTCATAACATTGTTAACAGGAGAAAGAGGGTCAACAATGTAGTTATTAAATGTATATTACCAAAGTGAACTAGTAGGAATCATCATTTGAGAAATTTAGGATAGAATCGTGACTATATAAATATACTTTTTAAGCCAAAATATCAGCTGAAAATCCTGCAGATACACCAAAGTATTTTTCAGCTTTTTTATTGATAAACTCACACATATAAGGAAAGGTAACATTGCTAAATGATAAATAGGGTGGACTAGGCTCTAAAATAATATAAATGTTTCTATCTAAACAATAAGTTATATTTTCAATGTAAATTGAAAATATTTGGCATTGAGTGAAAAATGCATCAGGATATAAATGTCAGATCAAATGCTATGAAATCTGTTGAGCTAATTCCCCTTTAGGAGAATGAGCGCATACAGGAAGACTTAGTAAGAGAAGTGTTGGAATAATACACACACAGCACATAGATACACTGTACAGTAAATGTAGGTTTTTTTACTTCCAGAAACGTTTAAGCAAAGTTCAAAATATGCAGTCCAAAATCATTCACAGGTTAAATCAGTCAGTTTTTAGTCCAGGGATAACCCAATAACAAATTCCAGTATCAAAAACAGTTCAGCATCAGTCTTACATCAAATCCAGGAATAGCAGTCAATTAGAAGAAAAATGGAGGAACAGCAAAACTCTCCAACAGAAGGAAAACAGAGACTCACTGAGACACACTCTCTTCTGAGACTAAGACTAAGAAAACCAGGTTCTGGCTCCATCTTATGGCCGTTTGAGAAACCATACCCAATTACAATTTTTGCACTTTCTTAAAGATACAGTTTTAAAATGTTTATCCTGGTTTATATATTTCCAACCCTAATAACTGTTAGGTGACTTACATTCCTAACAAAATCAATGCATAGGACTGGAAAATAATAGAAATATACTTATAAAACATCTTATTCCTGCATAGTCTTCTCAAAGCATATGGGTATTCAAATAACTAAAGTCAGTGTCAGATCAAATACTAGAATGTGTCACAAACAAACTAATAAATCATTAGATTTCTATTCAAGTGCAATGAACACCACTGAAATAACAAAATCACTCTTCATGGTGAGTGACAAGATTAGGCAATGGAGAAATCAGAGATCTGTGCAAAGAAGCCAGGCCTAAAAACTTAATTTAAATGATACAAAAGCCAAGCAAACATGGAAAATATGCAGCTGACATGAATGCAATTGAACTATGGAGAACAATCAGGAAAAAAGAGCAACCAGACAGGTCCTAGAGAGTATTATAGTGTTTTTAAAAAGTATGTTGACAACATGGTATGTTAGAATTATAAAACTTTTTCATTGGAAAATGTCCTTTTTAATCAGCCCAAGCTGCTTTTCTTATGAATAAAAGACATCAATCCTTTTATTGGCAAGATATGCTTGGAAAGTGTTCAGTCACGTCCATTGGGAAATGGTTACTGTGGACACCATTAAAGGTACTTCCTTTCCTTGAAATGCCACAAAAATGCCTTCAGATTTTCTAAATGTTCCCGTTCTACCCAAATAAAATCTAAAAGCCCATTTAACCTAGGTCAGACCTGTGAATATATGGCCATCGGCTAAACGAGGAGCTATTTTAAAATACAGGAGAGAAAATGGTGACTAGAGATTAAAGTCTGTTATATTGTAAAAAAGCATTGGCCATGAAGATAAAAGGCTATGATGAAACCAGTGACGTTTTTATTGGGCATTCTATTAGAAAAATATGATAAAGAGACTATATACTTGATTTTACATGTACTAACTCCAGCTAGAATTGTATATGCCCAAGCAATGTGATGAGATCCCGACAGATGAGAAGGTAATTAAGAAAATATTAGAATGTGCAGAAATGGATAGACTAACTCTTACTATTAAGGACAAAGAGGAAACTAAATAATTTTTAACATGGGACTTATTTTATTGATGGCTAGACAATAAAAACAAAAGTTAGAGAGAAAGGGACATAAAAAGGATAAATGTTAAAATGGAAATGTGTTAAAATGGACAAAAATATTATTGGTACTACAGTATTAATGTTATTGTGATAAATGTAATTGTAAACGCTTTGATTATGATTGCCTACAAATAATTGTACCCAGACAATAGACTGTTCGATTGAAATGGATTTTTTATATATTATACTAATAAAACAAATAAAACAAAACAAAAAAGAGGCTATGGGTCCTTTTAACTATTCAAAGTCTGTTAAATCTTACTCCCTGGTGTTACTTTTGTCTTCTAAATGCTTAACAGAAAGTAATTTTACTTTCCATTTTTACTTTTATGATGAGCTCTTTTAAACTACTTTACGTTTAGATAAAGTGGTGTCATCAGCATATCTCATATTGTGAAAGCTTTATTCTCTAAATTTGATTCCAACTGTTGCCTCTTCCAATTCTTCTGTTTTATAATTGCTCTGTACCAGATGTGGACACAATATGTATTCTTATCTCATATCCATTAACCCCCTTTCCTATTCAGCACTAGAGTGTTTTTCAAAATTCAATTCAACCCATCTACTATTAAATTCAGGAACTAGCACTCCTAGAAATCAAGGTAACATCTTTTATACTGTTGTAATTGTTATCCTAAAATTCCATTTATTAAGGATTTTGGTATAGTCTTTCCATCTCTCTTTAACCTCATTTACTGCTATCGGATCTCTTATGTAATGGGTTTTCAATATAAAAGACTTTTAGGTATACATAAATCCAGGCAGTCAATAGACAGCAGCAAAAGGTTATGGTTTCCTATGGGCCTAAGTCCCAGCTAAAGTACAAAAGTCATTTGCCATTTCAATGTTCCTGGGGATTATTCTTTTTCCTTCCAGGGTCAATTGGTTCTTCCCATATTTAGCTCCCCTCAGCTCCCCTCAGTTTCTTTGTGGATTATTCTTAGTTTCACCTCTCTCAATGTTATCAATAATGATGATTCCATCAAAAGTTCCTGCTATTAGTGACATCATCCTTGGAATAATAATAATAGAAGCTGCTGAGACCTCCTATAAATAAGTGACAATCCCCAGGGAATGAGCATGATTTATGTTGTCTTTGTTTAAGAGGGAAATTTTGAAAGATTTTCCATGTCACAATTCTTTCAATGGTGCTATCCTTTCTTATACATGTAGTGTTGTGTGCTAACTACAAACGACATTCATTTAAGGAGGATGATAAAGGCTAATCAACAGAGGGCAAAATGTTTGCTTCTGGCTACTGAGGCTTTTACTTCCTACTTTCATGTGGCTTGGGTATAACAAATAATGACTACTCATATGGAGATATGAAAAAAAAAATACCTCGTGGGATAAGTGTGGAACGTTGCTTGAATAGGTTTGTCTTGATGATATATGGCTGCAATATATAATATAAAATGCATTTCTCTGAAAATGCCTGATATCAAAAATGACATTAACTTAAAATAAATAGGGTACCTTAACCTGGCTGATAGATTTGAAGACTCTAAATAAGACTTAGATACCAGTTAAATATATTTTGAAACAGCTTTGTAATCCTGTGGTGAGGAGTTTGGCTGTACGGTTTGAGTGAAAATTGGCAAAAGAACTCTGAAATTGTAATAGGGTATCAGTTCAGAAACTAGAATTTCTCTATCAAAATCTTCACTAACACAATAGCAATTTGAGTTTTTAAAAGTTACCACTTTGAAATTAGAATATTATTGTGGGGGGATCAATGAATGATCAATTACAACAACTGAATTACATTAGTGGAAGTATTTCAGGTAACTTTCCAAGTGTCTGTGATTATAGTGTAAATCTCAGCCTGTGCATTTTACAGTGTGATAGTCTAATAGCATCCAGATCAGTGGTGGGATTCAAATTTGGTGTGGTTTACCTTGAGTTTGTATCTATTGTGTGCTCTTGTATTGTTGTGGTTGAAGCTGAAGTATTCATTGACAGGTAGGACATTGCAATATATAATTTTATGTATTATACTTAGATCGAACTGAAGGCAGCGTAGTTCTAGGTTGTCTAGGTCTAAAATTTCAAGTCTGGTGGCATAAGGTATTCTGCTATGAGTAGAGGAGCAGATAACTCTTCTTGTGAAATATTTCTGGACTTTCTCAATTGTATTAATATCAGATATGTAATATGGGTTCCAGACTGATGAGCTGTATTCAAGTATTGGTCTAGCAAATGTTTTGTATGCTCTAGTTAGTAGAGTGATATTACCAGAGAAAAAGCTATGCAGGATTAGGTTTACAATTATTAATGCCTTTTTGGCTATGTAGTTACAGTGGGCTCTAGCACTTAGGTCATTAGAGATGAATACTCCAAGGTCCTTGACATAGTGTATAGCGCAGGGAATTCTGGGATATAGTACTCTTGTAGTGAAATATGAAAAGATCTTTATAATTGGAACTATGAAGGGAAATCCCTGTTGGATATGGAAGAATCCCGTGCGAACATTCTTAAAATCAGGAAACTGACTTGAACATTGATTTGTGAACCAAGTGAATTAATGAAGTAATTAGTGAAAGAAATTAGCAATGACTAATGAAGCAAAAAGGAAATCTATTTAAGGAAATTTATTAGAGAAATAGGCAAAGCCTACCACCTAATTAGCTACATTTTATCAAAAGGAAAACCCAAGAGTTTTCAAATAATTTTGCATATTTGCTTAAACAAATATTTTCCTCAAATAACTAAAATGATACTTATATAGTTTCATTTTATTAATTTATTTATTTACATTTAAGAAATGTTTATTTCTTCCTCTCATCCATTTTTCTCTGCAAATAAACTTCCTTATCCACTTCCTCACATGTAACACTACTAAGCAACCTTGTCTGTTTTCAGTATTTGCACAATGCTGTGTTAGTTTTAATATATTCCGGACATTGGATAAGGACACTCAAAGCTTCCAGCTTGATAGTTTTATGTCTTCAAGGAGATGTTGAAGAATTGGGGGTCTAAATTTGGGCAGAGGCATCCAGAGAGGGGAACAAATGATGAAAGAACTGTGGTGACATCTTCCATGAAATCTTTGAATATGTATTTGCATTAAACATGCATAATGTAATCGCTGAATTTCTGAGATGACATCATTACACCTGTGCTATTGCTTTGGCATCCTGAAGTTTTCTGAGGACAGTTTTCTGCTGTCTTCCTGTAAAATGTAACAATCTTTAGAAATAGAATAGAATTCTTTATTGGCCAAGTGTGATTGGACAAACAAGGAATTTGTCTTGGTGCATATGTTCTCAGTGTACATAAAAGAAAAGATACATTCATCAAAAGTCAAGAATCATAAGGTACAACACTTAATAATAATCATAGGGTACAAATAAGCAATCAAATCATACTAGAAAACAGTCAGTATAAATCATAAGGATACAAGCAAAAAAGCTACAGTCATAGTCACAAGTGGGAGGGGTGGGGTGATAAGGAGTGATGGGAAGGTTAATAGTAATAGTAATGCAATTTTGTAAATAGTTGGACAGTGTTGAGGGAATTATTTGTTCAGCAGGGTGATGGGGTTCAGAAAAAAAACTGTTCTTGTGTCTAGTTGTTCTGGTGTGCAGTGCTCTATAGCATCATTTTGAGGGTAGGAGTTGAAACAGTTTATGTCCAGGATGTGAGGGGGAAACATGAGAGCTAAAATAAAAATAAGCTTTATCTGATGCAAAAAAAAATTACAGCGACATTAAAATATAAAACTAAATTTAATCTGATATTAATAATGCATGCATGCAGCAATAATTTGTACACTGTCAGGTTCCATCACTATAGGCATTTTTCCTGCCTCTTTATAAATATATACAAGAGTAGTAAAATTGCTTTGTCTGGTTCCTTAAATTGCCAGCAATTTTATTCATCCCAGAGTTCTTCTGTGCATCTCTGAACTGCACTGTGGAATGCTTATCCTGATGACTGAAACAACCATGCTTCTAAAGAAACATTCTTGAAACCTGCAGAGCTTTAGTTCTCTCCGTAGTGACAAAATTGTTTAAGTTATCTTACAATCACATATATTTTGTGTTCATTATTTACACATACAAATCTATAGAAGCAGGATTTGTACATATAGCCAGAAACGCAGAACCACCAAATGTAAGGATTGCCCCATAATTCTACTTCCCTTGTGTGTTCTCCACATGAACTTACTGTATCATTGGAACGTAATAAAAAATTGTATGTGATGTGCACACATGACACAATTACCTATAATTGGGAGACTCTCGGCCTTCAAACTTTTTTGCATAGCTCGTATAAGGCAAGCAATACAAGACTGTCCAAGCAAAGGCAGCGAAAGTAATATAAATGATTTGGATTTTCCTCTTGCTTACAGGAAACAGCATAGCTTTCTCTGCACATTTCTGAATCATTGTGTGGCCCTTTGTGATTAAATAAACGTAGGTGAATTGAGAGTTTGTTCTTGAGATTTATGAGTTCACCCCTGAAAATAACAGAGTGCTCAAAAGTTATTAATAGCTTAATGTTCTGGATGAGATGTCTGTGGAATTTCAGATATAGTTTATTTAATTCTGATCTATTGTGATAAATATCTCGGAGAATAATGTGTGTCCGAGAATGAATTTTCTAGTTCTCTAATCTTGAGGACTTTGAATTCATTTCTCATTGAAGGCAGGCAAAAATATGGCATAACTGAATCCAGCAGATATAAACTACCATCGATACACTGCATATTTTACAAGTAACCAGTATACCTTTCTTAATAAAGATTCTGTGACACTTGCTTTAATAAATCTTATCAGTCAGCACCAGATATGATGAATAGAGCTTTTCCCCAAATATAGAAAAATGGGAATAATTGGAAATCTGTACTCTACTTAATTTATGTTGCATCCTCAAATTTTCAAAGGCTGTGATGGGATGTTCTGTTCAATCTAGATTGGGTATCAGCATATAAAGAACTATTTGGTTCTAACTCTCAATATAGCTCAGTGCCTCACATATCTCCTAAGGTGTCCTTAGAATATAAAAAAGCTTAGTATTAATCTTTTTTAAAACAAATAAAGTTGTGATACACAGAAATGAGTTGTTCTGTGTAATCTATTTCTGTATTTACTTGCATTCTAATTAGTTGTCTCCAAATTCTGGCTAGCTTTATTTAATTAGGTGGATGACATGAAGGAAACAGAAAGGCAATACAGAGGATTGTGTTTGTATGGAAAACAGGGAAAGATATATTTCAGCAATGTAGCATAAGTTTGCTGATCTGTTGTTTGTCTGTTCTGTCCCCACTTCATGTTAGTCTGTGCAGCTTGACATGCAGCTAAACCCACCTATCCTCCCATAAAACAGATCATGTGCATAGATCTAAATGCTTTATTGAAAGAACAGGATATGATGAAATTGGGGAAAATAGGGATACATACCATGAGAACCAAATACAATACAGACAGTATTAAGTTACTGCTGAACATAACAATAAATACAATTAATTTAAATCTCATCAGTGATGCTCTGTGTGAGATGTGGGTTTGTCTTGGATGGCCATATGTTTCTGCCTTCTCCAAATGCTAAAGGAAATGGAATCTGGCTTCCCAATGTGCACTTGTTTGAGAGTGTGGGCTGATGGGTGAATGGATGGGATCAGCTTCAAACAATATACTTGGTGCATATTTGTCTCTCCAGCCACTAAATGAGTCTAGAGAGGAATAACAGTATATAAAGATCATAAGGTATGGCATGACACTGGCCTATTTATGATCTATGATTTATTATTATCATTATTAATAATAATAAAATTAATTACATTGACATGATGTGTTCTCCTTCCATCCCTACAAATAAAAGAACACACACATACACACATTTACAAACACTGGACCTAGGTGTGAACTTTAAACACTACAGGTGGTTCCCAACTAATGACTGGTCATTTAACAGCTGTACAAAGTTACAACACACTTGGAAAAAGTGCTTTACTTTAAAGTGATTCTAGACCATCATAAAATGTTCCATTGCTGCCCCTTCACAGTCGCATGACCTCATGTTAGGTTCTTGGAAATCTGCTTCTAAACAGTCTATGACCCTATCACAACCATTTGCAGTCTTCTCTTATGGCCTCCCAAGAACATCAGTGGGGAAGCCATCAGCAAACTACAGTTGCTGGCCAAAAGGACTCCCTTTCATCTTTGGGGACCAGATGAAACAGCTGCCTGAAAAGGAGAACTGAGTTTCTCTACTGATTTTCAGAAATGGCTGTCAAGTCCCAGATCCCAGAGATCTGAGCTGCATTCTTGTAGCTTGTTGATGCATTCCCTTCTGGGTATGGAGCAACCTGAACTCTGGCTATGCTGCAGAAATACAGCTTGGATCCTGGAGAACGAAGCTCCATTTCTGCATCCTGGCAGAGGCATTCTTTTCCACAGAGGGACTGTAGAAACAGATCTCAGATTCTGAAAATCTAATGTGGATAACATGTTTCAGAAGAAGTGACACCTGTCACTTGGTGGATTCATTCAATATCTTGACCTAGGATTGTGGGAAAAGACAGGTCTTCAGGAGTCTTCAACCACAACCTTAGCTTTATCTATTATACTGAGACATGTTTATTTATTGAATTTCTATATTTCAGAGGAATCCCCATCCCTGGAGTTATTTTGCTCTGTCCCCTTAACCCTGGAAATCATTTAACACCCACAAATAGGCATGTTACTATTGTGGACTTTGAATAAACCAGTCCCCTGAGCATCTCATTCAACAATCAATTCATTCAATAATCAAGTTTCTAGTCCCATGATGGATGTAAGTCAAGGGTACGATTCAAATTTTTTAACTTCCGGTTCTGTAGGCATGGCTTAGTTGGTGGGTGTGGCTTGGTGGTCATGTTATTGGCTGGGTGTGGCCAACTCAACATCGCTTACATCGAGGCATTCATCTTCTCGCCTGGTCTCTCATGACTGTGGGGATGCTGCAACAGTTGTAAGTGTGAAAAATGGTCATAAGTCACTTTTTTCAGTACCATTGTAACTTTGGATGGTCACTCCACACAAGCAAAGTACCAGCAAAGGAGGGGGAAAAAAACTCCAGAGAAGTTCCAGAGACAGGAAGTCTAGTCCTGCCAAGAATGTAATAAGGGTTAATGGAGAGGCAGTTTCTGTAAGCAACACCAGAATGTTTCCTTCCTGCCTTCCTTACAGGATTAGGCCAGTAATTTCTTCTAACAACCGGTTCTCCGAACTGCTTAGAATGTTAACAACGAGTTCTAGCGAATAGGTGAGAACTGGTAGAATCCCACTCCTGATGTAAGTCAAGGACAATCTCCATGCCCTTTTATTCTTTGTATGCAGATCTTTCAGAGAAAATTTTTGATTAATAGTAAGCCTGATGGAAAAGCAATCTTGCTGATTGTATAACATCTTCTTATGTTCTCACTAAAAATATAAAAGATGATGCATTTCTTTAGGGTTCTATTCCCATTCAAGTGTCTGCAATACCTTCTAAATGAGTCAAGTCCATCTGCCTAAGTAGGACTGTTGTTGAGAAATGATGTTTCAATGGTTGGAAGTCATTTTACAAGCAAGTCATTATAACTCTTTGGTGCTATGCAGAGGTGGTATTCATTTTTTTTTTTACTACTGGTTCTGTAGGCATGGCTTGGTAGGCATGGTGTGGCTTGGTGGGCGTGGCTTGGTGGTGTGTCAGGGGAAGGATATTGCAAAATCTCCATTCCCTCCCCACTCCTGGGGGACGATTACTGCAAAATCCTATTCCCTCCCTACCGCACTAACCTGATTTCCAGCTCCGTTCTCCTCGGCAGGGCAACCAAAGAAGACCCAGCCGATCAGCTGGGTCTCGGGAGGCAGAGAATAGATGGGGATGGGGACAGTCAGACGTGGTATTTGCCAGTTCTCCGAACTACTCAAAATTTCTGCTACCGGTTCTCCAGAACCTGTCAGAACTGGCTGAATACTACCTCTGGTGCTATTATCCTGTCAGGCCACAGAACTTTTCCCATTCAATCAACTAGAATGAATTTCTGGAAAGGTATCAAAACGTATCAAAAAGGAATCCTTTATTGAGATGAGACAATTCATGTAGGGGTTAAAAGCAGCGTCTAAGGTCTCTCAGGCATGCAGAGACAGATAAGGGAACCCTTCTCTCAATGTGTATTTTGTGAAACAAAAGCCAGTATGTTTATTCCACCCCTACCCCTTCTGAAGGAACAATATTTTCCACAGTTTCCCAAGCAAACATCTCACTGGAATTTTTATGGTCTTCTCATCTTCTGGCTGTGCCACTCAGAGGTGTTAGGTTCCGGCCATCTGGGATTCCTCTCTCCATTGTATCATGTGTGGGTTATACAAATTCGATATAAGATTGAATGCATTCAAGTTACATCAAGAAAGGATTTCTTTATCAGTCTACCCCCCACCCATTTTCTTCTTCCACTGAAGAAATGACAGATACACGGATCTGACATATCCAAAGAACTAGACAGAGGTGCAACATAGGCATTTATAGGCATTTTTTTTTCTTTAAAAAAAACACCTATTGCTGACATTTCAAGGACACTGCTAAAAAATAAACAGAACTATTTACAAACTGCAAAGTTGTCTATATCTACCACAATATGTCACCCAGATAAACTTAGCTGAAAATAAATAGGGAAGAAAATTAAAATTACATTCAGTGGAAGCATATTGTTTTCAGATCAGATCAGTGTTTTTCCTAGATTAGTGTATGCACATATTGGCAATAGATCTCCAATATTTTGGATAGGTTTTCTTCTTCTATCTTCCTAGAGATGTCAAAATTCATCCCTGGGGTTATTCTCCTTCTGAAGTATATGCTATGTCTATTAGCTACAGTCCTCCTCCTGTGTAATAGTAATTTTATAGTAGGATAAACTGTGCCACATGCTATCTTGGTATAAAGAGCTGCAGAGTCTTCCTTTTTGCTATCATCAACATTACCATAATCTTTTTAAAAATCCAGCTCCTTGAGAATATTATTTCCTTATTTTACACTTGGGAAGTGTATATCTTCTATATTTTCAGATAATTCAGAAGCTATAAAAATACAGTCTTGTGTACATTGCTTTAGGGGGAAAACAAAACAGCATCAAGTAATAAAATTGTGAAAATATATCTTCAAGTACTGTACTCCTTTGGGCCTCATGGATGCATTTTACTATTTAAACTATTTAAAATAATATTGTTGACCAAGTTGTGTTCCTTGAGGGAGAAGAAAAAATAATAATATATATATATATTGAACCTGCTATAGAGTAATTTTAAGATTCCCTAACATTCTGCTTTAAACTTTAGAACAAATGCTGCAAATGAATGAGGCTGCAGGCACTAAACTACAAAGACATTCAAATTTTACCCCCTCTATTCATTAGCAATTAAAAATCCCTAGTGCAAATGACTGTTGCTTCGAAAAACAAAGCTGTGCAGTTTCTTTTATTCTTTCTTTGAGAACCAGATGACACCATTTGTTTTTAGTAACTTTTATTCCAACGAGGAATGACATCAGAATATAGAGCTATTGTCATTTGACGTTGTTTTATAGATCTTACTCATCGGAGTATAATTGCTAATCTTAGCTGTTATAGAAGAATCGCTGCATTACTTCCTTGACGTAAAAGTGGCAGGTGGCATGAATAACTTCATTGTTTACATCTCTACTCAGCGCTACAATTTCAATTCTTAGAATTAAAAGAACATTTATGTTTTTAACACATCATTGTTTCAGGTCTTTTACTACAACAATGGATTTCATGCTTTAAAAGCAATTATTAGTAAAAAGAAAAAGAAAAAAATCCCCACTTGCTGAGAAATATATTAGACACCGTAATCTCTATTATGTTATTAACATTATTATTTTTATATTATATTAATAAATATTATCAATATGATAAGAGCTATTGTTATTACAGACTAACTGTTCTGTAAACTTTTTTTTTCTTTCAAAAACTGAGGCAAACAAAAGCGAACAGAAAGGCAAAGAAAAGTGAAACATGCATGAACCTGCATTACAGGGCATTACAGGGCCCTCAATTTATAATAGTTCATTCAGTGTCTGTTCAATGTTACAACAGCACTGAAAAAAGTGACTTGTGATCAGGGGTGGGATTCAAATTTTTTAACAACTGGTTCTGTGGGCGTGGCTTAGTTGGTGGGTGTGGTTTGGTGGTCATGTGACTGGGTGGGCATGGCCAAACCAACATCACCCACGTCAAGGGGCACTTCTCCTCACCAGGCCTCTCATGACAGTCGGGATGCTATAATGCTCATAAGTGTGAAAAACAGTCATAAGTCACTTTTTTCAGTGCCATTGTAACTTTGAATGGTCACTCAATGTTGTAACTGTTGTAGGTCAAGGATTACCTGGTACAAAAATACAAAAAGCTTCTTTGCTTGTAAAAAGCTGTCCTAAATACCGATCATTAGATTAAAAATACCCGCAAGCCAGAGTTACAAATCAGGCAAGGTGCCAGAGCACTTTGATGAATTAAAGTAGTTAAAATGCAGTGATAACTATCAGCAGCAAACTGACAGACAGACTGAGCTAGCTGATGGCAGATAGATAGATCTCTGAATGAATCTGTGATTCTATGAGCAACTCCTTCTGCCTGCCTGCTTTGCCTGATGTTGGGTAAAAGTTGCTCTTTTTTATAAAAAATGCAATATTTATATAAATATTTATAATATTTACATACAAGCCATGCCCAGCCGGTCACATGACCACCAAGCCACACCCACAAATTAGGCCACGCCCACAGAACCGGTTAGTGGTCCCCGGGATTTAAAATTGTGAATTTGGTGGTCCCTGAGGTCCAAAAGGTTGGCGACCCCTGTACTAGATGAAAGGAGTAGGGGTAACATGATAGCAGTGTTCCAATATTTGAAGGGCTGCCACAAAGATTTGGCTCAGCCTATTTTTCAAAGCACTGCAAGACAAGGCAAGAAGCAATGGATTGAAATTAATAAAGAATAGACACAATATAGAACTAAGGAGAAATTTATCTATAATTTGTTAGTTTTTATCTTACAATAAATTAATCAAGAATGTGTACATGAATGTGTGCATATCAAGAATGTATACAAATGTTGAAAGACAGATAAAACAGGATAACCTAAGGTTCTTTGCCAGGGAATTCATGAAGAATTCTATTGGTTGTCTTGTCTGTCTTACAACTTGTTACTAACAAATATGTTATTCAGGCAATCTGTTAACATATATTTATACCAAAAAAAGCCATAAATGCATTTTCAGGACCATTTAATTGTGACAAAATGGGTTTTTTTTAATCCTAAAGTTTATTATCTACAGTTTTAACATTTACTTGTCAGTAATAAAATGAACACATTTCAACATGCTAAGTTGTCATGAAATTTTGACTGCAATGAATAGACCCTTGTAAACAAGTTGAGGAAAATAAACTTAATTTATTGAATGGAGCTATTTAACAATGCTTCAACACTTTCAAAATATAGTACAATAAAATGGAAAGCATTGCTTCAAAGAGAGAAAGTAATACAGTATTGTCATATTGGCCCACCAATTTGAACATGTTAAAAACAAATATAAGACATCATATATTGGTTTTAAAGTGTATCTTCTTTGATAAATTTTCTGTGACCTCTTCTCCACATACAGTGCCTACTTTTCAATTAGAAAAAAAGTAATACTGAGATAAGGTCTAAAATACTTCAATCAGTAACAGAGGGTTTGATTCCAGGCATATCCAAAGTAACCACAATCTTTGTTAACTTACATTGTTTCTCATTGCACTCCAGATTCAGGCATTGTTCATTTTTACAGTTGTTTTATGATAATAAAAAAAAAAATGCTGGACCATATGCTTTGACTAATAAGTATTATTTTAAAAGAAACCACGTGCTTGGAAAAAGCTTTCTCACTTAGTATTTCCAACTTCCCAGCAGACATCTGTAAGTTTCCCAATATCTTGCATAATAGGACAACGACCACAATCATGTCTTTGTGATGCTCAAAACTCTAAGAGGGTTGTACAATGCTATTATGTTGTCCAAGTGCTGTCAAAGAAGCAGAATCAGCTTGATGTACTCTAGCACAAGCAATCTGTCAGAGTAATAAACTGAAATTGCCTGAAAAATTGCTTGAACAACATCAATGACCCCAAACTTTCAATAACTATCGAGAAAGACTTATTGTGGATATACCTTACTGACTTGACACCCTTAGCTACTGCAAACAGATCTGTCAAACAGATACTTCCAGTAAATGTTTCCTCTCTGGAGCTATTAGAAGATAAAGTGCTATGGACGTATCTTATGCTCAGGCCTTGATGCCCCAATACACTAAAAATGCTACAAACAATTGAAAACATCGTATCCTATGTCAGAAAATTAAAATATATGTAAATTATAAAACAAAGCATTAGAAAAACTGTAGACTATGATATGAGTTGGCAACTCATCTCATTGTCTACATTATCATTATTTATTTACTTGATAAATTTAAACAGCCATTCATCTGTAGTGGCACCGTAGAAGACCGCTGTATGTCAAGGAGTGTGGTCAAATGTTTTGATTTCTCCCTCCTATTAAGTAAATTCTTGGTTTAAAGTTCATCATGAGCTCATCTGCTTGTTTTCACTGTTGCTTGCTGAACAAGAAAAGGGTCACATAGTTGTAAAGCTATCTGTAAAGATCCCAGCGTTATGCACTATCCAGTCAATGTCCTTCAGTCTCATTGCCATAGAAGCAAAGTTATGAGGTTTGGGGCCAGATTTTAATAAAAGCTCTTAGTATTGAGCTTTGAATTTTGAGCTTCAGCATAGGTCTGAGTGTTCAGTGCTGTGCACTTTAGCCTTTGGGATCTCTCTACTGTTATTATTGGGACTCCCAACAGCTGAAGTGAGATCATTTGTCTTGGTGTATTACATTTTTATGTTTCTGTTTACAGATCTCTGCTAAAGTTATTAATAAAATTTAAAATTTCCTTACCTGCTAGTCGGTTCATTGACTCTGGAACCTCAAAAAATCGATTGTCTGGCTCCTGACTGGTGTGCATTGGTAAAAACACAAAATGATACAACAAAAAAATTAAAGACATTCCTTTGTGGATGGAATCACTTCATGCCAAGCTTGATGGGATGGGTAGATTTGATTGGGGAGACTCAGTCCCTCAAATAATCCACATTACAAAATGCTTATTTCAATTTGCCAGATTTCTAAAATTTAACTAACCTACCTTATATCCTCAAGTTGGAACTAAAATAACAACATCTCTATTAGGAAGCTCCATAAAACTTCCTTCTTTAGTTTAGGTTTAGTTTCCTTTAACTGTAATGTTTTAGAGACATTTGTGTTTCAAAGTGGATTTGTCTGTTAAAATTAAATTTTAATTCATCCAGTTTGCTCTGAGTAAATATTTATGTTCCTTTCTAAGGCATGCATGAATAAATTGAAGAATTTTGGAAGATACTTGGCCAGTACATTGAATATTGTCTGACCTCTTTTCTTATTATAAGTACATGGTATTTTGGCCAGATAATGTTATTGTAAAAATGGGTCTTTTAAAGTTAATATTAACATTTTCCTCTGAACTTTGAAGACTTTACTTTTCTGATTTATAATTTCAGGGCTGTACAGGACACGGATTTTCTCAATTATAGTATAACTGATTTTCATTTATTATAATTTTCTTACAATGGTTCTTACTTACTTACTGGTTGGGGCAAATACTTATGTACATTGATCATTGATCTCGTGTAATATAATTTTCCAAAATTTCCTCTAACTAGTTTCTTTTACTCTTCGTTACACAGAACAGACCATCCACGCTCCGTTGCAGTAAATAAAGCTAGCCTTACAAGAATTAAATGGAGTGATCAAATGAGCTGTACTGTTATAGCTATTTGGGTTCTTCAGTTCAGTTAGGTCCTTCAGGAGTAATGATTTCAGCAACAATATGTATTAGATAGGTGCAAAAAGCTTCTCTCTTTCTGATTATCAAACTATAAAATTGTTTTGGTTTTTCTTAAAGATTATTGTATGCCGTCCAGAGTCACTTTTCATGAAATGAATGATGAATTTGATGAACAAATAAGTAAACTTTCCTTGTAAGGACCAGCAACAATAATCAAAACTCTTTTAATCACAATCCATTAAAGACTAGCTTTACCAAGCACGCACGCACGCACACACACACACACAAACACACACACAGACACACACTGTTTTTCATGTTCATCCTATATTAAGTACTTTTCTCTCTTTTTCTGCTTGCCTGTTTGCTTGTTTTGTGGGCCTTTTTCTGTGATGTTTTTAAAAAATGATTCTATATATGTCCTCACATTGGGATTTTTTGAACACTGAAAATGTGGGATATAAAGTATGTAATAATTTATATAATTTAAAATATTTAATTATTTAATAATTTATATTATTTATACCAATAAATTATCTTTAGATAGGCTTGCTGAAGGGGCAGCAGTGCTTTTGATATTTGACTGCCAATTTGATCATTTGATTATTAAGTAATTAGCCACACATAAATTGGCAACCTAGAACATTATCTAGGCTACTTAGATAATCTATGGTCTATTGTCACGTCATTATGACATCGTAAGTTATTTATTTATTATTTATATTTCCTATTCTACCCATCCTCCACAGAGAGGAATTTTGGGCAGTGTACAATATAATCAATAAAATTAATATTAAAATCAGAATTAATTTGAGATTTAAAAGTTTTAAAATTTTTAAAATAACGTTATAACATTCAAAAAGTGAAAAATTTCTAAGATTGGGAGGTAACTGTTGTTAATACAAGAAAGGGGGTTCTCATGGGGGCAGCCAGTCCCACCGTTCTCTGGGCCTCTGTGTCTATTGTCCTGTGGGGGGGCCTTTCCTCACCTCTGGGGGCAGGATGTTCCACAGTACAAGGGTAGTGGCAAAGAAGGCCCTCCTCTTAAGGACCCTGCTAGTGGAAATTCTTTGACTGAAGGAGTCTGCAACATACTTTCCTTGCCTGAATGAGCTGGCAGGCTGGTGTGATGGGGACAAAGCTGGTTCCACTGGTAGCCTGGTCCTATGCCATGATGGGCTTGACAGGTGAGGACCAATTACTTGAATTGGACCCAGAAGCAAACTAGCATCTAGTGCAGTTCACAGAGGATATATGCCAATATGGGTGTTATGGCCACATGGCACAGGTTCTGGATGGTCATCATATGGGTAGCTCCATATACAGCATGTGGCAATAGTCCAACTGGGAGATGATCAGGGCACAAGTGACCAAACAGAGGGCCTCCCTCTCCAGGAAGGGATGTAACTGGTGCACAATGTGGCCCCGGCTACCAGTTTTTCTTTGAGCAGGAGCCATGAGTCCAAGAGAGCCCCCAAGTTACACACTGCCTGGAATAGTACAATCCCATTCAGGACCAAAGATGATAAACTCTTGGATAAACAGGGGTGTGATGATATATTAAAGAGTTACTCAGACCCATTACTTAATAAGAGAAACTGGCATTGTTTACATGACTGCACTAGCAACCCAAAACACATTTTTGATCATCCTAGTATCTATGCCATACAATACACTTTCATTATATATATATATATACATTATATATACATACATACATACATACATACATACATACATACATACATACATACATCCTAGTCTCAGATGTATACACAGAGGAGGATTCAGAAAAAAACCTATTTGATAAAGCCTTATCTTTTTTAAATGTGCTGCATGCATGAAAACATTACATAGAATCGGGGCTTAGAATTAGCACAGTCCCAAACCATAAAATTTCTAAAGCTGCCTTCTCATAAAAAACTCCGGCAGACTTAAATTAAAAGCAATTTTCAAAAAAAGTCAAACATTGGATATTAAAAGATAACTAGACAAAAGAAGAGAAATCCAATCAAATTAATATAATTGGTGGTTGTGGTACCGCCAAGTCAGTTTCGGCTTTTGGTTCCTGACTGGACAAATCCCACAGTTCTTTTGGAAAAATTTCAGAAGTGGTTTGCCATTGCCTCCTTCCTAGGGCTAAGAAAGAGGGACTGGTCCAGTGGTGGGATTCAATTTTTTTTACTATCAGTTCTGTACGGATTGCTTGGTGGGTGTGGCTTGGTGGGTGTGGCAGGGGAAGGATACTGCAAAATCCCCATTCCCTTCACACCCTACTAACCTGCTTTCCAGCTCCGTTCTCCTGTGCAGGGCAACAAAAGAAGACCCAGCTGATCAGCTGGGACTCGGGAGACAGAGAAGAGATGGGGGCGGGGCTAGTCAGGGGTGGGATTTGCCGGTTCTCCAAACTACTCAGAATTTACGCTACTGGTTCTCCAGAACTGGTCAGAACCTGCTGAATACCATCTCTGGACTGGCGCAAGGCCACCCAGACAGCTTTGTGCCTAAAGTGAAGCTAGAACTCATGATTCATAGGTTGCTAGTCCGATGCCTTAATCATTACAGTATCAAACCAAAATTACTGTACTTTCCCAATCATTAATATAGCAACAGCAACCTGGCTCAGAGATGGAGGAAGAGCTAGAATTGAATGGCCTTCCTAAAGGCTAGCCAGGTCAAAAAATAGGAACCTCAGAGATGGGGATATATTATTTCTTCAGCATGGCTGTGCCCTAACTTTATAATTTCTGAAAATATGATACCAAATGCAGCTGTACAATATAAAACATTGTATTATATTTAAAAAGGGGTTTCTTGCGACAATAAACTGCCTTCCATCTCCGTTTATTTTAGTACTATTCAGAAATTTAGATAAAACATTTAGTTAAAATGGTTTGTGTTATTTTGCAAATGGGTCATCATTACCATTTGCTCAAAATATAGTAACTGGATTTCACAAATTTATTCTGGTCTTATCTCCTAGTTAAATATATTTCACCACTAAGTGTTTTAAAAGCAAACATAGTTGATCAAGACCCCTTGGAAACTAATTACGTCCAAAGACGTATGGTGCCAAAAGGCTCTGTGCTAGCCCCAGTGTGGAAAGTATAGCACTTGGAGGCTACTCATTTAATTCAACAGGAATGTGGTGAGCTCTCTTGTCTCACACACATATTACAGATTGTTTTCTGCACATTGTTGTGATTCAGAAAGAAGATTTAGTTTCTGTATTAAAAATAGTGATAGCTAAGTCTGTAGCCAATTAAAAACTAAATACTAATATTTTGACATGGCTCCAAATGGTTTCATTCTTTGTAGATCCACGTGTTCTGTGGTAATCATCTTGCCCCGTCCATATGTTGTTGAAAGAGACTATGAAAGGGACCGTGAGACACATTCAGATTAATGTTATCATCACAACTCATGTTTGTTGGTGTTAATAGTTTTTTCAAAATGATATAGAGGATACAATCCTGTCTGTAGCGTAGTTAATAGTAACTCCTGTCAATCATAAATTCATCTTCAGATTGGAAGACTCTTAGAATGTTAAAGATTTCCAAGTCAGCCTGAAGGGACATTTTATCTCATCTCAGTGTAGGATGATGGATTTTATTTATATAATCATCAAATTTAGAATCCCGCTATTCATAGAGTGGCTTTGGGTGATACAGAATTATGGATGTTTGAGATATATGATTTGTATTAACTTTTTAATTCTAATTGCCGCAGGTGAGTGTGGGGATCAAAACAAAAGATGTTTTTTTTAAATGAACTTAGGAAGTATAGCTATAAACTACCTTTTTACAGCAGGTATAATTGTATCATCTGTCAGAATTCTAACATGATTGATAGAATTTCCTTTCCTCTGGATGGTCATTGCTGAATAGCTTAGATATTGTGACTTTTGGAATACTGTAT
This sequence comes from Pseudonaja textilis, assembly GCF_900518735.1. The sequence continues at coordinate 21,594,904 of NW_020769320.1, read as the reverse complement.
GTGAAGCTGTGATATAGATATATACACTATATACACACACACTATACACTATAAACACACACGTGTATGTAAATATTATATGTACATATATACATACACATAATCATATTCTGAATATCAATAATTTTTCTGAACAAAAGAAATCAAGCCAGAGTCTTGAAAAACTGTAAGAATTAAAGTAATGATTGTTCTGACCAAGGCTTCCTGAGACCATAATTAAGCACATGCTTAATCCAAACAACTCTTGTTTTATTTCAACGCTGGGAATTATGTGCATTCCCAGTCTTTAATGAGTCCCAAACAGTCCCTTGAGATAAGCATCCACCTTTCTCTCCTTTGAATTGCTGCCAACAACAAAAGTGCCAAATTAACTGGGATAATCCAAATATCAAATTCTAGTGTCAAAAACAGCTCAGTAACAGACTTACATCAAATCTAACTGAACTCCACAACTGAATCATCATAAATTCCTGTTTTCTTTCATATTGCCTTTGACTAAAACCCATTTATAGTTCCTGAATAGTATATTGTAAACAGGGTCTAGGTATTTGTTCCTTTTTGTACATTTAAGTAAAAGGTTAGAAAATAACAATAAAAGAGAATATTTGTAGTTCATGATTGAAACTGGTGCTCTCTAAGCTTGGTTGTTTTACAGATATTTCGTTACCCAAACTATGTAACATAATCAATGCTAGTCACACTAGCATCAGACTAAGCACCGATGATGTTCTCTAGTTTGCATAATGAAACATCTTGAAGACCCCTCAAAATAGTGTCTACATTAGTCTCAGTTTCTGAATAAAGGGAATAGAAAAGACTTTCACTGTGATTCAAAAGTGACGTCATTTTGCTAGACCCATTACTCTGGACGAGGTAACTTTAACAATGTATTCTACTTTTAGCTGGCAGACCTTCCCAACAATTCCTTCAATGCTCTATATATCCTAATTCTTGAGTTACTGGATGAAAATAACCACCTTATTTTGTTGAATTTTTTTGTTAAAAAAAAATTTCATGAAATGAAATTTCATGAAATGCCATATTTTCTTGATAGGTCCTTTTATTTTGCTGGAGTACACTTCCTTTAGTTTTGAAAATGGCAAAATGTTATTTTGCAGGATGAATACTACAATTTCACATATAACACTAAAGTTATAAAGAAGATTTTCTTTCTTTCTGTACAACCAAGTAGTTCTCTGCTTCCAGGAAACGAATGTAGTAAATGCACATTTTTCTCAAGAGATCCTCACCTGAAGATTAGAATGAATGAAAACATTCTTTTATCTTGTTCTAAATGGGCTGAAATTCCCAGATTATTTTCCCTCATGCAAAGTGCAGATTTTTGTTCGATAAAACATCCATTGAACAGTCACTGTGAATATTTAGTAAAAGAGCTTTTTAAAAAGCTATTTTTTCTTGGATTCTTTGCCAAAATGAAAAGTGGATGTTGAGTCATCATTAAAAAATATTAAGATTCTCCACAATGCACTTTAAGCAGTGACCTATTTTTAAACTGGAAAATACAATTCTCCATCTTCTCTGTTCTTATAAATAAATCAAGGCAGAAAATATAGTCTAATATTTCTTTCTCCTCCTATTTTCCTTTCAATCACAACTCTGTGTGGTGAATTGGGAGAAAGAGTGACTGGCCCAATATCACCCAGCTTTCTTTCATGCCTAAAGCAGAACTAGAACTCACAATCTCCTGGTTTCTACTCCGGTTGGTTACTCGGGTAGGTTAAGGTACTAGAGATACCTTAACCAGAAAACCAAATTAAATAAAATAATTTATTGTGTAAACAGTTTTAAGGGATACATGATCCATCTCAAGAGAACTTACTGATACTGTAATAATATGCAGTACATACTGTAAATACTCTGCAAAGCCATTGCTGAATATATTAAGATAATCAAATTGTACCATAGTTTACTCAGGAAATTAGGTAACAGTTTGAATGAAGTAATCTATATTTTGCTTTAAAAACTACCCCCATTGTGATGACTCCCTCCAATGATTCCACAGATACTACTCTAGATGTCAGCTCCAAGGAGGATGAACCTGTTCTTGGCACATTGGGAGTTGAGTTAATTAATGACTCCAAGCATCCATCCGGAAGGGATTTGGCTGAGGCTGCAGCCGGGGAAAGCATACAGATCCGAGGTGGTATTCAACAGATTCTGATCAGTTCTGGAAAACCGGGAGTGGAAATTTTAAGTAGTTCAGAGAACTGGCAAATATAACCACTGATTGGAGATTTTACAGTATCCTTCCCCTGCCACGCCCACTATGCGCACAGAACTGGTAGTAAAAAAAAAAAGAATCCTACCACTAATGCAGATGGTCAGTGATGAGGGAGAGGAACTGCCTTCTGCACCTGATCTGAAAACGCTGAAAGCCTTGTCCTTCTTGATGGGTTGCACCAGAAGCTGGCTATTCAGCACACAGACAGAGGGAGGCATTGTGTTTGTTTCCTAGTGGTGTGTTTTCTGGTCATGGTGATTCCTTGCCTCACTTTGGGTTGACATCATGCCTTGACTTGAATCATGCCTTGGAAACTCTCGGACTTTTCTTGACTCGTGAATTTTCTTGTGTTGAGGATTTAAGTTTGCCTGGTGAGCTTATTTTGTTTGGGAAAGTTTCAAGCACTTTGAGGATTTTTTTGCCATTGCTCTGTGGACTAACATTGGTGTGCTTGTAGCTGGACTTAATCAAAACAGTTCAGGGGGGTTTTGGTGAAGGGAATTGCTGGGAAATATTAATAAACTCACTAAACCACAGTTACATGTGTGTGTGTGAGTGAGTGGGGCAGCATACTCATATGGTAATACTGAGTCAATACCCTTACTAATTCTTTTAGCCAATATCATTCTTTACTCCTTACTAACAGAAAATGTCAAGGAGCAACTATGTTTTATTTTGGCAGTGTATGTCAAGATTGTTCCTTAGATAATAGGTCACAAAAACTCATGCAAAACTAATTAAATATCTCTAAACCTGGATTATGAATTCTCTTTTCATGGAATAATGTAAGCAATTCTGATTGCTTTATATTTATGCTTATAAGTCCTTTATCATTTAAATTTTGGATTCTAAAGATATTTTCATACATAAAGCTCAATTTCTTTCCACGTCAATCACATTTCCTTTAAGCTATGCAAATGGAACTTTACATAAATTTGAAATATATATCAAGCCACAAATATTTTTTACAGTTTGTACTATAAATACAATCCATGTAGGTTAGAATGTTTATTCAGATCGCAAGGACTTTTTATATCAAATTTATATAATTGAACAAAGAAGTATATTGCAACTAAGAGCTAACTTTTTTATACTGGTACTGTTTTAAAAAGTGGATAAACAATTAGGAAAATCTAAATTACTGCACATAACCTTCCTACATCTATTCCACATTTTCTAGAATCCATGCCATGATAATCAATGAATGGTCAGTAGCAATTATGCAGGTGAGAATTAACTACCTGTTCATGGTTGATTAATGTATTTCCTATAACCTATGGAAACCAAAAACAACCATATTATCTTTTCAAAAGTAAGGGTGTGCAGACCCCTTTTTTTTATAACCCAGAGACCACTTTTTGTGTTTTTGTTATTTATCATCATAATCCATCATGGAATTTCTACTAACTCCTTTCAGCTTCTCTCTTTCTTGGGAATATTGGGGTTTTAAATTGCAAAATTAGGGAATTAAATTTTGGGGTGATTTAATGCTCTTTGGGGCATATTTTTAGAGCAATAAAAGGAAGAGGATACAGTTAAAATCAGTGTTTTGTTGCTTAATGATAGCAATAGCACTTAGATTTATATACCGCATCACAGTGCTTTATAAGCGGTTTACAGAGTCAGCATATTGCCCCCAACAATCTGGGTCCTCATTTTACCCACCTCAGAAGGATGGAAGGCTGAATCAGCCTTGAGTCTGGTGAGATTTGAACTGCTAAGTTGCAGGCAGAAAAATAGCCTGAAGTACTGCACTCTAACTATGCCATCATTAATGATGGGGAAGGATAGGAGAGAGGAGGGAGGCACTACAGCTCTAGAGCTCTGGTTTGAAGGAAATATATGTGGTATCGAAGAAGGGCACCAGGAGCTTGGGTACCAGTAACAAAATAACAGATTGGAAGGGACATTGGAGGTCTTCTAGTCCAACTCCCTTCACAAGCGGAACACCCTATACCATTCTGGACAAATGGCTGTCCAATCTCTTATTAAATATCTCCAGTAATGAAGTATCCACAGCTTCTGAAGGCAACTCATTTCACTGGTTAATCGTCAGCCTCAAGATATCTTCTGCTATCCTATCTGCTATCTATCTCATATCCTATCTGCTGCATCTTCTCTGCTGCCAGGCTTAATTCTTTCGGCTGTCATTAGCAACGGGGGGAGGGGGGGACTTCGAGGGGAAGAGAGCTGGAGGTGTTTTGCATTCCTTTACTGTGTGTAAGCAAGGGGAGGGGGTGTATGAATTCTTGTCTTTAACTTTCCATTTCCTTACTAGCTTCTATCCCCTTTTGCGCAGCTGCGAAGTTTTATCAAAATATGTCAAGGTCAATGGACAGAGGCCTCATCACCACCTGAAGATGCCCACATTATCATATTCACAACTTTTAATTGGAAGAGTCTTTTGGACTTTGGGGGGTGGGAACAATTCCATTCCTTTGTATATGTGATCTGCACGCCAATTTCTCAGATTCAGAATTCAATCTGTAGCTTCCACTTTGATTTCCAGTAAAAGGATAACTTTGCTCTAATCCATGGAGTCTGAGTATTTCTTTCTTGGATCTTGAAGGGAGCACACACTGACATTAATTGTTCTCATTGTCAAAAAATTTATCCGTAGTTCTAGGTTGCTTCTCTCCTTGATTAGTTTCCATCCATGGCTTCTTATCTTGCCTTCTGGTGCTTTGGAGAATAGGTTGACTCCCTCTTTTTGTGGCCTCCTAATCTTATATAGTGGCAATCAAAACTGGATGCAATATTCAAAGTGTGATCTTACCAAGGAATTATAAAGTGGTGCTAACACTTCACATAATCTTGATTCTATCCAGGGATGGGATTCGACCAGTTCGCACCTATTCACTGGAACCGGTTGTTAACATTCTAAGCAGTTCGGAGAACCAGTTGTTAGAAGAAATTACTGGCCTAATCCTGTAAGGAAGGCAGGAAGGAAACATTCTGGGGTTGCTTACAGAAACTGCCTCTCCGTTAACCCTTATGACATTCTTGGCAGGACTAGACTTCCTGTCTCAGAAACTTCTCTGGAGTTTTTTCCCCCTCCTTTGCTGGTACTTTGCTTGTGTGGAGTGACCATTCAAAGTTACAATGGCACTGAAAAAAGTGACTTATGACCATTTTTCACACTTACAACTGTTGCAGCATCCCCACAGTCAAGAGAGGCCAGACAAGGAGATGCATGTCTCGATGTGAGTGATATTGATTTGGCCACACCCAGCCAATAAACATGACCACCAAGCCATGTCCACCCAGTCACATGACCACCAAGCCATGCCCAACACCTAAGCCACACCCACAGAACCGGTTGTTAAAAATTTGAATCCCACCCCTGATTCTATCCCTCTATAAATGCAGAGTAGAATTGCATTGGCTTTTTTAAAGGCACACTGCTAGCTCATATCTGAATGATTGTCCACTAGGACTCCAAGATCTCTCTCCAGTGGTGGTATTTGACTGGTTCAGCGGTCTGGCAAGCCGGTAGGAGCGATCAGCAGTGGAGACTGAACCAGTTCTCTCTGCCACTCTGCTGTTGGGCCCACCGGCCCGCCTGGGCTCCCATACTCAAGTTTATCTGCTGAATTTGAAGTGCAGCTGCTTTGCACGGCACAGAAAAGTGCCGTGTGGCAGCTGCTGAAGTGACCGGAATCGTGCAGCCTTCAAGGAGGCAAGTTAGAACACCTCTGTGCCTGCACAAATGCCTCTGCCCCTGAGCAAAGTGCACATTTGGCGTGTGTGTGCATGCAAAGCGTGTGCAGGCATGCAAAGTGCGCCCACCAAACCACGCCCACCGAACCAGTGGCAACAATATTTGAATCCCACCACTGTCTCTCTCGTGGTTATTGCTATTGAGACAGGTTGCACCTATTTTATACCTGTACCTATTGGTATAAGTCCATACTTTCTGTACAATATTAGGATCAATCCTCACCAACAGCAACTGTGCTCCATTTATGCATTCCATAGGCAAAACCTCAACTAGTGAATTAAAACATTTTTTTAGCCATAGTTAAAGATATCTGGCCACATCTAGTTTCACTGAAAAAAAAATATATAAAGACTAAACTCATCACTGTCATTTTGGTAAAAATTACAGCTGATAGTGCTATAAATAGTCTGATCAAATGTCCCAGTTTATATCTGTTGTCCTGGCATCCCAGATGATTTAGCATTGTCCCAGATTTTCATTTCTTAATGAAGCATTATTATTTATAGTAGTTATAGTTATCTCACCATATATTTATTAATATTCACAGTATTATCAATATATTCTCTAATATACAATATTATCAACATATTGGAAAATATATTAATATTCCCTACATTCTCACTTACATACATATTCATTTCACTTCTTTGTTAATTCTCAATTAATCAATGCTGACTCTTTTATTTTAAAGTTACAGTATTTAAGAAAAATGTCCCTGGTCTTCCTTTCAGGTAAACCCAGTAATGTGATTTCGGTTTTGTAATTCCCCATTCACTTTGAGACATTCTGTCATTAATACAGTAGATTTTTAAACATATGCACACACACACACACACACACACACACACACATATATAGGATTATAGAAATATTGTGCAAGAGAAAATTTGAATGACAGTCATTATGCAAACGTAGAACTCAAGTGGTTTATCTGAATTTCCCTGCTTAAAAAGCTTTCTGTCTATCATTATGGCTGGAAATTGCCAGCTTTATTACTGGACTAGACTAAATCACTTTCGATGATGGGAGAAGTCTGTGATCTGTCTTGTGATCTCTTGTCATGGCATTCATTAAGTATGGACGCTGTGAGAATAACTAAGGTTACTTGTCTAGATGACAGTTCCTTTAATAGTGTGCCATCATCTATGAACACAAAGGGGGCTTGGGGTCCTCTTAATAATCTAAGGTTTTAGATACCATGTTTCATAATGTAGATTACAGGCATTTTGGTACTCAAAAGAGCATCTGGATCAAGGCATAATAAAGCACAAGCATAATCTAGCAGCAAGGAGATTAATTTTTAAAAATAAAAATTTACTCCAAATATAGAAATCAACATCTGTCAACCGAGCAGTTCAAAAGCATGCAAATCAGTGACACGATTCAAAGGTTTTTTTACTACCTGTTCTTAGGCTTGGCTTGGTGGGTGTGTCAGGGAAAAGATACTGTAAAATCTCCATTCCCACCCTACTCCAGGGGGAAGGTTACTGCAAAATCCCATTCCCTCCCCACCCCACTAACCTAATTTCCAGCTCCGTTCTCCTATGTAGGGCAACCAAAGAAGACCTAGCCAATCAGCTTGTGTTAGGAATCTGTCCACCAATTAGTTGGGTTGGCAATATATAAACCAACAATGTATGTTTGTAGCTTTAAGGCAAAATCACTCTGTTGATTTATACTATATTCCGATTGGTTGATTATATTGCAAATTACCATAAGAGGGAACTAGAGATCATAGCTTGCTCTTTTGACATTCTGTTGCTATCTAAGGTTCTCTGTTGTGTTTGTGTTGTGCTTATACTTTGATATCTTTGTTTACTGTAAATGACAAAGGCAAACAGTAAGAAGACTTTGTAATTGGATATTCTTTGGACTGTTAAACGTATATGACCTGGACCGTTTATTGGACTGTGCTATTTCTTAAAGTAAACTTTAACTCAATTTAGTGTATCTGTGTGTGGCTAATAATTATTCATAACTACTCCCATAAACGTTTCCATGTGCATATCCTTGTTACTCAAGGGTTATTCTGTACATATCATAACAGCTGGGACTCGGGAGGCAGAGAAGAGATGGAGGCAGGGCCAGTCAGAGGTGGTATTTGCAGGTTCTCCAAACTACTCAAAATTTCTGCTACTGGTTATCCAGAACTGTTCAGAACCTGCTAAATACCACCTCTGATGCAAATGCAAATAGACAAATAAATAACACTTTGGTGGGAAAGTAACAGCATTCTGTGAGTCATGGCATATAGTCATGCTGACCACAGCACCACAGAAAGATCTTTGGACAACGCTGGATCAATAAGCCCTATCTAGAGTTCTGGGAGTGAGGACTTGAAAAGAACGGCAAGACTGAACGTGACTCTTAGAAGGGTGCAATTAAAACCAGTTTGCTGTAGATGAGAAGCCACACTTAAGTATCTGAAAAATGAAGGCTACATTTTTTTTACATTTGGATAACAATAACATGAAGATACATTAATTCTAATTCTTGACTGATCTGAAGAAAATTAATGTGTCAGTGAGATCACGGAACAGTTGCCACAATTCAGAAGATGTGGTCTGTGTAAAGGCATCAAATATGCCCCAACTGGTGCCTTGAGAGCAAAAATCTGAAAAAAATCTGTCTGTGCTAATGACATCACTGCTATTCATCAGGCTTAATGTTTGTCACTATAGGAAACTACAGGCATAACACAAAAGGTAAACAATTTTAGGAAGACAGGCTGCATCAAACATCCAGAGACCATTGATAAACTCTATTAATTTATGATAGCATATGCAAATGTTAATCAGCTAATATATATATATATATTAGAGTTTGCAGCAATCCAACCAGCACACAAGTAAATAATTCAGCAGGATTCATTTATAGAAGAATCTTCCTTATGGACAATAATATACAGTATGATGCATGTATACAATACCCATGCAGCAGAACTCAGAACCATAACTCAGAATCCAGAAGTCATAATCACAGAAGCAATATATTACCGAGTCAATATTGCAAGGACAGAGCAATTCTTATAAACAAATCAATCAAGCTAAGCCACGCCCAGGCTCCAAGCTGTCTGGGTCACCAAACAGTCCCCATTGGCTGACCTGTTACCATGGCTATTCCAGTTCATGAACTCTCATACACTGACAATATATAAACCCAAAGATTTTGAGGAAACTGTTGGGCATGATGTAAACCATTATATTCTCTTTTTTCCACAGGTTCAATCCAGCTCTCCAATCATGTTTAAATACAATTTCTCTTTTTATTTCCAGACTTTCATTTCTATTCCTCTTATATTACTCTCCAATTTAGTTTATATTTTTGTCACACTTGGCAAAGGGAGGCTTCATACCTGCTATGAAACTCATGCCTAAAAATATAATAAAGCATATTTTATTTCTAGTTCCCCTTGAGTAGTATTTTCATTCATTGCAGACAGCCTGGTTCATCTGATTATTTGTATACTGGAAAACATTATTGTAACTGGCTCCTATTTGTCACTTTCAAACTTTGTCATATTTCTGGTCTTTTAAAGAAAGATTTATTACTGTCTATGATCGTGACGATTGGATCTCATTTAATATATTAGACAAAAGTTTTACAAAATGCAATATTGAATTATAACCATTTCATATAATATATTCATTTGTAAATTAAAAATTAGATTACATTTTTCAAAGGTGACATTATTTCAAAGCATACATTTCTCATTTCTCCTTCATGAAAGGATGTATGCCTTTTCCCAACTTTTACTAATCTAATTTTCCTTGCCTTTCATTTATTGACTGCTTTCCAATATCTTCCCATCCACCAATTTCCTTTTGGGATTGAGAAAGGAAAGATAGTCCCACTTCTCTAAACCTCTGCCATCTGCCACATTTCTGTGGCTGCAAGCCACTAGCCAGGAACACTGTGAAATATGTTTTCCCAGCGATGTTGATAGAACTTTCAAACTATAATACTTGAATTTGAAGCAAGCAACCCATATTTCTGAGAAACAAAAGCTGCAATTCAATATTACCATTGCAATTGATTTAAGCGGACTCAGATTTGGGCACATTTTGAGTAGTAAATACTAAGCTTATTATTTCAACACTTGAGACTACTGTTTTCCGTAGATTTAAATCTTATCAATCATATATGGACATGCAAGTGAAATGATTTGACCAGATGGCTCACAGCACCCAAAAAGCCACATTTTATAGGACAAAAGGGAAAAGCAAAAAAGAAAAAGAAATCACACACACACACACACACACACACACACACAATTTACTGTAAATTAAAAACAAAACCAGAGATTTCAGCTAAAAGTGGATAATTATGGTTAATCACTTTAGAATATGTATCTGAATACTGTTTTCTATTTTTACCCAGATTACTATTACCCAGATTACAAGAGGTAGCAGCAGGGTTCAGTGCTATTCCTTCAGATTAAAATGAAGTTAAAATGTAGATAAGCTACTAAAATAACCCTACATCTTCTCTTAAAATGCAACAAATGATTTATTCTTTCCATGCCCCATCTCTTATCTATAAACAAATTGTTAAAGCACATTTTTCAATCCTGATCAGCAAAATTCCATGAATGGTAACCAGATATAATATATGTATTTTAACAATGATCAAATAAACCAACTCTACATTTCTTCTTTTTATTTTTAACAATTTTGATCTTTAATCCCTTCAAATATTGTCTAGAATTTGACTTCTTTTCACTTCTTCATTGTTTCTTTTCAAAAAGAATTTCAAAATTTAACAAGCCTCTTTTGTAAACTCAACATACGAAAGTAATCCAGGTCAATATTTTGATTTGTTCAATTGATTTGTAATTCAGAGGATTTCGAATTATAAAGACATCACCTGGTTTCATTTGAATATCCAGTATAGCATCTTCTCCATATAATTCTTATAGCCTGTGATTTTTAAATCCACTTTCAAATTGCTCTCACTCTTGTATTATGAAACATATTCTCTCAAATATTCCTCTCAAGTCCAAACAGCTAGTTTGTCCAGATTTTCCCCTTCCCAAAAATTATTTCTCAAATAAATAAATTATAAATGCATCTATTTATTTTATTCATAAAGTAAGCCTGAAGCATGAAGACAACATATAACACTTCCTCCTCCTACATTTCTCTGCATCCAAAACCCTGTGAAATTGGTTGGGTAGACAGATTTGTCAAATTACCCAGTGGAATTGTGTGAATGTGGACTTCAACCTAGGAATCTTTGCCATCTGTGCAACAGCTTAACTATTACACTGGCTGTCTTTATTGTGAATTAATAAATCATGGTCACATAAATGAATACTTTCAGAGCTTTGCTTCTTTTCTTAAATGAGCAAGGAAAGAAACCAAGAAGATGTAATTAAAATATCCTAAATTCTTATTATTCCTTATTTTAAAAAATTTTGTGAACTTTGAAGATGTTTTTTTTTTTAAAAAAAAATCTCATTTTCAGAAAATTCTTGGCTATTAGTCCAAAATGCTGATCATCAGAGAAGAATATACAGGTCATACGTTAACCAATTCTCCTTCAGATGTTTTAGGTTCTGTCCTGTATCTGTAATAAAAATAAGTTTATAGGCATTAAAATATGGTTTCCATCTCACTAACTTTTAATAGGCCAAATGTATCTCTAGTTGAGGTCCAATGAATGTCATAAATTGTTTTTAATTAAAGGAATAAAGGGTGGAAACTGAACAAGGAGAGATTCAACCTGGAAATAAAGAGAAATTTTCCTGAATCAGTGGAACAGTTTGCCTTCAGAAGTTGTGGGAGCTTCAAGAAGAGACTGGATTGCCATCTGTCAGAAATGGTGTAGGGTCTCCTGCTTGGGTGAGGGGGTTGGACAAGATGATCTATATGGTACCTTCCAACTCTGTTAATCTGTTAAACAGCTGATTACTGATTCATTTATTTGCAGTTACAATGAATTGAGATCCTCATGGAATGTAATCTGACAAAAAGTCTAATTTGTCTTTTTTTCTCTAGCTGTAATATTTATTTATTTGGATAGTTTACTTTATTGTCATCTGTGGCACCTCGTACAACAAATTTAATGCCATCTTCAGTGTAGGTTATAACTATAAAAATAAAACACAAACGCACAACCTTCACGTTCTATACAATTGAATTGAAAACTCGATATTGAATTAATATTGCACTATACAGTAGAATTCAATAGAATTACTGCCCTGGGATAGAAGCTGTTTTTCAGCCTATTTGCCCTTGTTTTTATATCCTGTACCATCTGCCAGATGGTAATAGTTCAAAAAAAGAGGGTGCCCAGGATGAGATGGATCTTTAAGGATCTTTTGAACTTTCTTAAGGCAGCAGAAGCTATAAAGCTCTTCCAAAGAGGGGAGAGGGCAACCAATGATCCTCTGGGCAATGACATTAATTAATTAATTTATATTTCATATTTCTTAACTGCCCAATTCTCTCAGACAGCAGCCTTGGGCAATGTACAATGCAATCAGTAAAATGTACATTAAAATCAGAATTGATTTAAGATTTAGAGTTTTAAAATTATAAAAATAACATTATAATAATTCAATAGATGAAAAATTCCAAGATGGAGACAGTTGTTAATAAAGGAGAAGTGGGGCTCTCGTTGGGCAAGCCAGCCCCACAGTTGTGTGGGCTCAGGGGCCCCCAGGTCACACAGCCAAGTTTTGACACACACACACCCTTGTGGAAGGCCAAGAGATTGAGGGCTTTGTTCATCCCATGTTCCACAATGCAAGGGCAGTGGCTGAGAAGACCTTCCTTCTAGACTCCGCTGGTGGAAATTATTTGACCGACAGAGTCTACAGCATACCTACCCTTCCTCTCCCTCCCTCCCCCCCCCCCCCCCCCCCCCCCCCCTGTGTTCAGTATGGTGGTCATGGCTTGTCTAGCCCCTTTGTATTTCCCAATACCATGAATTATTGCTAGGAAGGTTCTCCTAAAGAACTGCATAATAAATTCATATAATCTTATTACTAATGAGCCATTCCTTGAGAGAAATTAATATGTGAGAATCAGCTTGTCTACATTTACAATTCCAGAATCACCTCATTGTTTATTTAAAATAAGTTATCTAGAAACAATTTACCCATTTAGTGGCTTAATTTCAGTAATGCCACAACTAAAAATATTTATAGTAGTGCATGATATACTTGCTCTACCACTGTTCACATATGACATTTATTGTATCATATAAGGTCAGTGTTTTATATAATTCAAGCAGATTAGAAATGTTCAGGATATGTTATTAGAAACACCTTTCAGACTTTAATTCATATGGAAATATTCTAATCTAAACAGACTATCAAAAAATTAGTGCATAGTAAGGGGATAAGATGAGGTTGTCACAAATCTAATAGAGATAAGTTAACATGTAACAAACATGTTGGTACACCACATTTCTATCCTTGAAATTGTGAATTATTTCATTATTTTTAAAAAAGCAAACTCTTGAGTAAATGTAATCTTCAAACCTCATTTTAAAAAATGTCACTGATTGCTTATAAACTTAATTGTTTCCTCTCACGAAGTATGCAAACATAAAACTGCCTAGGACTATTCGATGTTAGCATCATTTTAGGTATTTCACACACAAAAAAATAAAACCTAATAAAAGAAATGCAAGTTCATGTTAAATAAATGGTTGGAATGCATGTTGTAATTTGCCTTTTAAATTTTGTGGCAGTCTGAACAGGTTGGAGCTTTAATTAGAACTGAATATTAAGTGCTGCAACTTAATCAAAATGAACATCCTGTGGAAGAAAATTTAGTTCCAGTGGGGAAAAAAATGCATACAATCTAAAAGTAAGCAACTCTGTAGTGATGTTCCTGACTTCCTTGTATTGTACTGTAGGTATAGAGGGAGCCAATATGTACATGTAGGGATGATATAAGTCCTTTTCTCATACATCATTTCGAAGAACCATTAAAAGTCTACATAATTCTTCCCCTGTCTAGGTTTTATGGAGATATCATCATTCCCCCAACATCCTTGGAATTTAATGGAGAAAAATCTATTTCATTGGAATGAATCCTGTTCCCAGCCTGAATGGTGCCCCTTGGGCTACTTTCTAATAGAATAGGTGAGATCAAAGTTACAATTAAATATACTTTAATTAAAAAGCATAAATGTATTTAATACAGTCACTTTTCATATAAGTTAGCTTCAGCTTTTGGGGAACTTTGGTGATGACAGTAAGACATTATCAAAGCTCTCTTTCTTTTCTCCCTTATGACAGTGGGCATAAATGGGCATTAATTAGGGGATGGTATGGCTTTCTTTCCTGTAAAAGGGTTCCAGATTCTTGTAACCTCCATGATGCAGTGGTTAGAGTGCAGTACTGCAGGCTACTTTTGCTGCCTGCTGCAATTTGGCAGATCGAATCTCACCAGGCTCAAGGTTGACTCGGCCTTCCATCCTTCTGAGGACGGTAAATTGAGGACGCAGATTGTTGGGGGTGATAGGCTGATTCTGTAAAAACCACTTAGAGAGGGCTGTAAAGCACTGTGAGGCAGTATAGAAGTCTAAGTGCTATTGCTATCCTGTTTCTTGAGTCTATTCACTGTTCCCTGAGTTCAGAAAGTTGCTCTGTATGGTATGGTATTACACCAAGTTCATGTATGTTTCTAGGTCTTATATCCAAGGAGCTATGTGAGTGCTCTGCATTGTGGAACTTTTAAAACATCCTTTCAATATGAATGGGCCTTTCCGTATCAGTGGAATGCATTCCTTTATAAAGTACATATGGCCTAATATGTTCCTCTTCAGCCAAGACTTTCCATGTTGAGTTAGATTGTTGTAATAATTGTTAATGTTTTGAAGATATTATCATTGTTTATCCAAGGGGTTCCAAAACTTGGCAGCTTTAAGGCTGGTGGACTTCTGGGAGTTGAAGTCCACAAGTCTTCAAGTTGCCAAGTTTGAAAACCTCTGGTTTATCCTAACCTCTTACGCTAATTTTCCCTTCTCATTGCTAATGTCCTCAATCACAAGTTTTTACTGGTGAGGAAGAGCAAGGCCAAACATGGTGGTGATTGCCTCAGATTTCAAAACACTTCTTTCCTGGACCCAATATACTGCAAAGTATTACATAATAACAGACAGGAGAACACTATTGTCATCTCATTAGTTTCTGGTAATATACAATCCAAGTTAGGTGCAAGAAATGTTATCTGCAACAGAAAACAGCAAAAAAGCAAAACAGCCACAATGAGCTATAAATGTTATAAAAACATCTTTCCCAATTTTAAAAGATGTGTGATTTCTTCACTATCACATACCATTGCCAAAAAAAACCATTCTCTACTGCGGTTTTCAATTTGAATCTTCATAATCTTTTTCACCCTCAAGCCTCTCATTTGTTGTCAAAACGTCCTCAGTAAATTCAGGGAAGATTTTTGTTCTAGAAAAGTCTCAGAAATAATGGAACAAGTATTTAATTTCAGCTCTAAACTCAAGAGGTCCACAAGAGTCTTGACTGAAGCTAAATCTTCCAAAGCAATAATTAATCTATCCAGACCCATCAGTCTCTGAGAACTGGTGATCCTATTTAGTCTCCTACTTCTACAGAATTAGAAATTCAAAGGAATCTCAGTCAAATTATTACTGTATAGTGCAATATTAATGCAATATCAGGGGTTTTCAATTCAATGTATAGAATGTGAAAGATGTGTGTTTGTGTTTATTTTCTTAGTCATAATGTACACTGAAGATGCCACTTAATTTCATTGTACGAGGTACAATGACAATAAAGTAAACTAAACTAAACTATGTAGTTTATCCTCTAAACTAGTAGGAAATGCCAGATTTAAGTTTATTTGTTCAATATGCTAGTCTATTGAATCATGACCTACTTATTGGCTACATTTACATTGATTAATTGGCTACATTTAAAAAATACCCTAAATCTGTATTAAGCACACTAGCTGGGTTCTAGCCAATCCTACTTTAGTCTATCACGTGTAATCACAGTTTTAGTGGGTAGTGGTGTACAGAATGAGAGAACCAGCTATTAATTAAATTGAACCATTATATCCATGCCAGATTCTGTTGCAGGGACATCAGCATCATCCTTGAACCAGAGATTCCAAAGGAAATTTATTGCCACTTGACCATCCAATAGTCCAGTTAAAAATTCTGTTTAACATAATAACCCAGTTGGAAATGATCTTGGAGGTCTTCGAATCCGATACTCTGAAACAGGAGGCCCTACAGCATTTCAAATGGCTGTCCTTCGTCTTCTTAAAAACTTCTAGCGATGGAACACTTGCAACTTCTGGAAGCAAGCTATTCCATTGATTGATTGTTCTAACTGAAGTTGAAACTGTTGATGTCCAGGATGTGAAGGGTCTGTAGATATTTTTTTCAACCCTCTTTCTAATCCACACAATATACAGGTTCTCTATGGAAGACCTGCTGGTCGCAATTGTTTTTTCTTCAGTCTTAACTACCTGTTGGAGTCTGTACCTGCCCTGTTTGGCACCAAACCAGACAGTTACAGAAGAACAAATGACAGATTCAATAATTTTTCTGCAGAACTGTATCAACAGCTCCTGGGGTAGTCATAACTTTCTGAGTTGACACAGGAAGAAAATACTTTGTTGTACCTTTTTAATAATGGTTCTAATTTTAAGTGTCCATTTCAAATTCTGGTTAGTTTCCATCTATTGCTTATTGTTCTACATTTAGGTGTT
Source organism: Pseudonaja textilis (assembly GCF_900518735.1). Next base: position 21,578,232 of record NW_020769320.1, on the reverse strand, counting down.
CTGGAAATTAGGTTGATCCATTCCCCTTAGATAATACTACTATCATGTTATCCCAGTCCTTCTTTTAATTAAACTAGACATCCCCAATTACTGCAACTGTTCTTCATATGTTTTAGCCTTCGGTCCCCAAATCATTTTTGTGGTCTTCCCTGCACTCTTTCTAGAGTCTCTAGAATTGTGGTGACCAAAACTGGATGCAATATTCCAAGTGTGCTTATACCAAGCATTATAAAATGGTTTTAACACTTAATGTAATCTTGATTCTATTTCTCTGTTAATGCAACCTAGGACTGCATTGATTTTTCTGATGGCTGCAGAACATTGCTGGTTCATATTTAAGTGATTGTCCACTAGGACTCCAAGATCCATCTCAAATTGCTATTATTGAGGCAAGTACCATATATTCTACACGTGTGCATTTGGTTTTTCTTGCCTAAATGTAGATCTTACTTTTCTCACCACTGATTTTCATTTTGTTAGATAGGGCCTAGTGTTCAAGTCTATCAAGATTCTGCTGTATCTTGAGCCTATCTTCTGGAGTGTTGACTATTCCCACCAATTTAGGATTGTCTGAAAATCTGATGAGGTCCCCTTCCACCCCTTGCCTAAATCATTTACAAAGATATTGAAGAATACTGGGCCTAAGGCAGAAAGTTGAGATATCCTAATGCATACTTCTCTCTATGTAGATGTAATTATATTAAGGACTACACGTTGAGTGTGGTTTGCCAAAAAAAAAGGCTCCTCAATTACTTTGTCTCTCTCATTATTCTTAGCAGCCAGCAGTAGTTTTTGGTATCAGGTATGGTGGATCTCAAGGAAAACAACTTTGCCCTTCTATTCTTGATGATGAGGCCCATTGGAAAACCATGAAGCTTGGGTGTCAAACGTCAATTATTTTCACCCTGTGAAAATAATAATTTATACCAAAAATGTATGCTTCTCTTTAACCTGTCAGAAAGGAGGAAAACATAGATTTCCCTTCATGATTTATAGCATTATACTTTCAAACCCATATTTTCAAATCAGCACTGTATAAACTGTTCACATAATAATCAACCAGTGTGGCCAAACCTCAGGTGATTCCTTCTGTGTTCTGCACCAAGAAAGAAACAATCTGGTAAAGAGAATTATGTATTTTACAGATATAAGCTTGCTACCCACACTCCAAACAGGCAGCGTTTACAACTGCTCTTCTTGCAGTTATTTTCAGAGTGTGCCATATTTGTTCCTATGCCAGTCCAAGGGAGAAAAGGGACACAGAGTGCAAAAACATATGCAAAAATAACCAAAGATGTTTTCAAAGTTTCAGAAGCTTGTGATATGTTTAGATTAAGAATTCTCACATATTCTAACGTGAATAAGCAGATTTTCTACATTATTATTATTATTATACAACTCACATGTAAGCCATCTGTCTTGAAGGCAAAATTATCATACTACCCTAAGGTCATTTATAAATTAATCCAATTCTATTTTGTGCATTTGAAATGATAATTGCAATAATAAAATACTTCAGTGTAGTAAGTAAAAATCCAAAATAAGGCATGTTGAGGCTATAAGTATTACATTCACCAGGATTCAGTTCTAAAATGAATACATAGGTATTATAAGTTTGGGCAGTTTCAGGACAATATTACAATCCTTGACTTACAACCATTCATTTAGTGAAGTTACAACAAAAAAGAGATTTAAGATTCTTTTTTACACCTACCGCTGTGGCCATGTAATCAGAATTCACACACTTGGTAACTAGCATGAATTTATGAAGGTTGCAGTGTCCCAGGATCAAATGGTTCACCTTTTGTGAACGTCTGACAAGCAAAATCAATAGGCAAACCAGATTTTCTTAACAACTATGCTACTAATTAACAACTGCAATGTTTCACTGTGGAACTGTAGGAAGAAGGTCGTAAAATTGGGCAAAAAATTTACTGTAACATGTATGAGTATGAGATCTCAATACTGAACCTGCTTTTATAAGAAAAGCTTGGGAGGTGAATTGTTTTATTTGCTCTTTTACAATGGTTTTCAAAAAGAAAAGGGAGAAAATAAAAAAAAAATAGATGCTTTGTCTAGAATAGCATCTATTTAGTTACTTTATTTTGTACAGGCATGTATACACACCAGCTACAATATTCCTTTTGGGGTAAGCAGCTTTATACAGAATGCAGAAAGGCAGTAATAAAAGGCAAAATGTTTTTTAAAAAATAGCTGAAACAATTTATAATAACACTACTCCTAACTGTACACATCCCCATGCCTATAAATCCTTGCAAATCCACTCAATACCATATACTGCTTTGTATGTATACCATATACTTGCTTAGCAATTGAAGCTTTGAAGCTTTTAACTGTGGTCATAAATTGAAGATTATCTAAACTTCATTTTGAGCATGATGCGATCATGGAGCAAAATCCAAGATTCAAACACAGTAGATAATATTATTTCATAGCTACTATAAAATTACAATTTGACCTTTGCAGTCCCTTCAAATCAAAAGGATGATTTTGATCAACCCAACAGTGATGCTAGTTGTTGTTTGGCGTCCTCTTGCCAGAAACATCCTGATAGCCTAAGCTGCCCTACAATTATTGTGTTAAAGCTTCTATGTTCTCTGTTTTAAAACTCTAAATCATGTTTCATGGAATATCTCTTTTCTAGGATATTAGCTATCTAGCTAATATTTTGGGTAATTTACAGGTTTATCCTAATGCCTTCTAATGTCTTCCTTCAAGTATTTTTCAAAATGTTGAAGAATCTAGAACCCAGGAGCGGACATCCACTCAATATTTCCTTACAGTTTAGTGTGTACAAGTTTTGACAGGTGTGTATGATTTTGTCCTTTGCCTTCATAAGCAGAAAAAAATCTGGATTGTCGTATACATCACAATGGCAAAAAACAGGATAAACAGAATATATAGAATTTACTTTAAGAATGAATGGAGGGTTTTTTTAAAAAAAAATCAGAAAAATGCCATAGTTGTATACTACAAAAATAAATAGTCTCTCTTGAGCACACTGTTTCAACAGCATCTTGCCTCACAAAGCAGCATTCCCAGCTAAAATACGTGCTCCTCTATATGCTATGTGTCCAAGTTACAGTTGCTGTGGCAACTGAGTCATGAAATTTCTGTAACATGTATGTGTATGAGATCTCAAATACTGAACCTGCTTTGTAAGAAAAGCTTGGGAGGTGAATTATTTTATTCTCTCTTTTACAATGGTTTTTAAAAAAGGAAAGGGAGAAAATAATAAAAAAAATTAGATAGATTCTTTGTCTAGAATATTTAGTTACTTTACTTTGTACACATACCAGTTACAATATTCCTTTGGGGGTAAGCAGCTTTATACAGAATGCAGAAAGGCAGAAATAAAAGGCAAATGTTTTTTTAAACAATAGCTGAAACAATTTATAATAATACTACTCCTAACTGTATACATCTCCATGCCTATAAATCCTTGCAAATCCACTCAATACCATATACTGCCTTGTATGCTTACCTTTTGCTATTAAACTGTTCACTTCTATTCTTGAACATTTATCAACTCTATCTAGCCATGACTTTCTTTTTATTTCTCTTCCTCTTGATCTACCCATTCTTCCATATATATTTGTTTTACAATCCTTCTTTCCACATGAGCTAAATACTTCCATGTATTTCTTTCATACTAGTCGCTTACTTCCATATTCAATTCACAGGCATTCAATATTCCTGACATTGTATCCTTGTTTTATCATACATAATCTTAAATAGCCCATTCCCACTAGATTAAACATTTATTTTTCTCCCTACATACTGCACTCTTACTTCGACATAATAAATTGGACAAAAATATGCTTTTACATATGCCTCCCGCAACAGGCATTCATTCCCTGCAGCAGGCAATGTCTAATTCAGTGCATTTTAAACAAGATTTATGATACATTTTGTCTACTCATGTTCCCATCTCACATAAAGATTCTCTAATCTCTCATAAAGTACACAAATGCTTGCTCTATCACAATTTGTCTACCAACTTGCAATTGGCCAACTCATTTTCCTTTCCAAACACAAGTGCTTTGGTCCTCGAGACATTAATTTCAAAACATTCTCATTGCTCCTACACTGCAAATTATTGGACTCTCGGTCAGGGGAATATTATACATCTTTGTCTTATTCCCTGCTACATGACAGACCATTCTATATAGTCTTGGCATTTATTTCTAGACTACTCTTATTGAATTTAACACCCAACCATCAACTCCATTTTTATGCAATTTACACTTCTTCCCTTTTCACATTATTATGTATTTTTACAAATCAGCAAATCTACAATAAACATTCTCATATTCTTACTTTTTCCAACAAGCTGCTGAAAAGCAAACATCTGCTTTCCACATCTCCTGTTCTAATATAGCCACATTAGTTTTCCAAATTTTAGTCGCTGACATTTCTCATAATTTTTCAGTCTGCCAATAACAATCCCATATTAATTTAGCTACCTCTTCTTGTAGTTTTTGTATTCATTCTAGTTACTTTTCCTCATGATCAAGGGAACAATAACAATATTTTATAATTGTCAGGCACACATGAGCTCCTTATATCTCTAGCCAACAGTTAAGCAAACTTCATCCATATTTCAACATTTTTTTCTATTCGTGCAACCTAATCATTTTTCAACATCCACACAAAATACATAATTTATTTCATTATTTTTTTCTTGGACTCTAGCATTTATATCAATTTAGATGAATTCTACTCTTTGAAATATTGCTATAATTCTGTCAGTCCTTGAAGGTAGACCAGGTTCGAAAGCCAAAATTGCGAATGCTAATACTACTTTTATTATAAGGTTACAGTAATCTTGTAGGTCTGAATACATTTCCCAGCTAACCTTCATGAGAAATGAGTCAAGTCTGAGACATTTTCTCAAATTACATTTCTGCCTCAGATTCTAATTTCTTTTATCTCTCCGTTATTCTTACTTTCCCATTACAAATTCCCACAACAAAAAATGCTGAACTGCCATTTTCTCTCACTTCAGTTTCATTCCAAGACATTTTATCACCTCCTATTTTTAATTCATTCATTGTACCTGATGTCACTCATTCCCCAATAGCATCTGTTATTTCCATCAAAGCTGCTTTGTATTTTCTTGTTAACTGTTCCCTGCTCTGCCTACCTTCTTTCCATCTTTTTCTGCATGTATCCATTATGCAATATCTAATTATCCAATATTGTTTTCTCATCCTTATTTCTCTGTAGCAAGTTCTTATTTTTTTTTCTTTGTCTACAACTTATTTCACTTCATCATTCCACCAGGCTCCACATAAAGCTGCCTTTTACAATTGACCAATGATGATTTTGTCCATGTATTGTTATTAGGTTTCATCACATATTCAACCAGATGTTCAGACTGGATATGGCATTTTAATCCATATAGAGTGCTTCCCAAGAACCTGGGGTAGGCAGGTGGCATTAAAGGTAGCACCACAGGATGTGTCATGCCCCTGGTGGAGTCTGACTCTGAGGAAGAGGAAGAACAGCCAACAGGGGGTGGGAGTGTGGCTCCAGAGGTGGTGGAGGAGGGTGGGGAAGGGCAGAGGACGGCTGAGCAGTCAAAGGAGGATCCAGGCACATCCCCTATCCATCCTAGGTCACACAGGGAGGAGAGGATCAGGGAAAAGCGAGGTCTACTCAAGAGATCACCATGAGCCTCCTCATGGCTTGCAGGTGGGAGCTATGTATATAAGTTTGCAACTGCGCAGTCAGAATTGCTGGAGTCAATTTTAGTGTTCACCTTGAAAGAGGTTTATCTTTGCTGGCATTCTTCCCAGGGACTTTTCTCGGTTATTTTCCTGGAGTTTATAATTAGTTATCTTGGCTTGCTTCGGAACTCTCACCAATGCGGTTTGTTTTGGTTTTCTGTTTGCCTCCTTATTTACTTTTGTGACTTTAAACTGTGCCTAATAAAACAGTGAAGTTAAGTTGAAGGCTTTACCGGACTTTAATATATGTTTTGGGTTTTGGGTTATTTTGAGAGACTACGGGTCATCACAGGATGTAAGCTGTTCAGAGTAAAGCTACCTTCACAATCAGTTGACTTTTGTCAATGCTGATAATGTTCAAGTGATCGTCCAATTTTTTTGAGATTGCACCCAAGACACCTATTACTATTACTACTATCCTTGCCACAATTATTCTGTTTCTCTTTGCAGGTCTTTGTATTTTGTTATCTTCTCCAGTTCTTTCTCTTCTATTCTGGTGTCTCCAGCTACTGCCACATCGACTATCCAGACATTTTTTTTTTTTTGCCTTTCTTATTGACAGTTATAAAATCTGGCATGTTGTATGGAAGATCCCTGCCTGTTTGAATTCTAAAGTCCCAGAGCATTTTAGCTTCTTCATTTTCTATTACTTTCTCTGTTTTATGGTTCCATCAGTTCTTGCTTTTAGACAAACAGTATGCAAACAGTCTGTTGCTAACTTCTCAATTCAGGCTTTATGTGCAATTTTTCTTAGGCCTTGGTTTGCACAGCCAAAATTAGCCCTTCTGTCTTTGTCATGCCCTTGGTAGAGTCAGACTCTGAGGAGGAACAGCCAACAGGAAGTGGAGGTGTGGCTCCAGTGATTGTGGAGGAGGCTGGGGAAGGGCAGAGGCCAGCTGGGTAGTCAGAGGAAGAACCAGGCCCATCCCCTCTTCATACTAGGGGGGAACATGGGAGGGGAAGGAAGGCAGGGAGGAACGGAGAAGGAAACAACTTGGCTTATGAGAGAGGAAGCGGCCATGATCCCCTCATTAGTTGCAGCTGGGGAGAATAGTATATAAGAGAGACACTTATAACACAGCATTGCCAGAAGCAAAGCATGTTTTATTTTGGGCTGAAGTTATCTTGGTTGGCATCCTTCTAACAGACTATGCTTTGTTATCTCCTTGAAGTTTGTAATTATTTATCATGGTCCATTGTGGAAATTCCTTCATTGTAGTTTGTTTTTGGTTTTTTATTTCACCTCCATCTGCTCATTAAGTTCGGACTGTATTGCTTTCTTTTGAAGACTATTTTTGAGTAGGTTTTATCTCCAACTGAGAATTACTGAACAGTGGAGCCAAGCTGGAGGCATTAAAGGACATTTATTTATGTTTTGGATTTTGTTATGTTTGTGTTACACTCCGGGTCACCACAGTCTCTTTTATTTAACTTTCCTTCTCTTAATCATTGCCACGTCTTGTTATTATCTGCTCTGCCTCAGTGGTGGGATTCAAAAAAATTACTACTGGTTCTGTGGGCATGGCTTGGTGTGCTTGGTGTAGCTTGGTGGGCTTGGCTTGGTGGGCGTGGCAGGGGAAGGATACTGTAAAATCTCCATTCCCTCCCTATTCCAGGGGGAAGGTTACTGCAAAATCCCATTCCCTCCCCAACCCACTAACCTGCTTTCCAGCTCCGTTCTCCTGAGAGACTCAGCTGGGACTCAGGAGGCAGATAATAGATGATGGAGGGGCCAGTCAGAGGTGGGATTTGCCGGTACTCCGTGCTACTCAAAGCTTCTGCTACCGGTTCTCCAGAACTGGACAAAGGCTGCTGAATACCACCTCTGCTCTTCCTGCTATGTTTTTAATGTACTAGCGTGTACATTAAAAACTGTACTGTAATATTTTACTTCTCTTTCTGTTATTTATTTGGTCTTTTACACCACTTTGTTTTTTTCAGTACTTCAGCCTTCCTGGTATGCTAGCTTCAGAGCATCTTCTTGCAAATGCAGATATTCTTCCAATGCCCTTTTTTCTTGTTCATCCATTTGATATACTTGCAACAGTCCATGCCATCTATTTTCCTTGATAAGTTGAGTCTGTCAAAGTCACTGCAAGAATGAAGGACATGATTGTCATTATTTTTCTGGTATTTCTATCTAGGGCTTTTAATTCTGCTTATGTCCAGCTTACTATTCATGCTTTCTAATAACCGGAATTGTCTGGGTATTAATTGCCTTTTTAATTTCTCCACTGAGATTGGACTTTAAGATCTGTTTCAATCTCTTGATGAATCCACTCGTACCTTTTTTATTGACTTCAATGTGCTTAATGTTGTCAGCTTGAAAAATGCTCAGATATTTGTAGTGATTGTCCAGACTTAATATTATTTTCATAGGGCATCTTGATTCCTTTAGTTTTTTGTTATTTTTCTCTGTTTGTTGATGAGGGTGGCACCCAACTCCATAGTAATATTTAGACTGCATGTACAGAGAATGGTAAGTAGTGAATATATATATTATCTTGTAAATGGGTGCTTTATTCATAAGTTTGCAAGAAACAGACCTTTTTCTAAACACATATTCACAAAAAACTCACTCTTCTCATTCATTCTTAGATTTCAGAATGCCTCCACTCCTTTTTCCTGTACTTTTTTATTCATTCCCACCCATGCATTTGTATTTTTGGCAGATTTTTTTTTAATTCCTGGATTGGCTTAATTCAGAACATTGCACCATTAGTTTCTAATCTTCACTTTTTCCATTATCACCACTCACTATTGAAAACACATAACGACCACCAGTTTACTTAAATAATCCCAGTTAATGTTATCTGACATACATGTTATCTTTTTCCCTTGCAATTAAATCTGCTGTACATCTACACTTCTTTGTTCCATATTCAATAATTCAACTCCACAAGATCAGATCACTTTCATTCAGATCAGTTACATCCTTCCCTTTCATAGATTAATCTGCTCCAATTATTTTTGCATTTTCATTTCATTCATTCGATCATGCACTTTTCTGTTCATTTCTCTTACATCCAACTCACTATCTTCCATATGACATAGCTGTTGCCAGATGGGTCCATAAATATTGGCCTGGGCCTGTCATTATATGTTAGTGAATTGAGGCTGTCATTTAACACTATTTTTATGTACAGAGGTGTTGAACAAGTCACTAGCTTTAGTTGTATCTGTGAGCAGTATATTCTGCTAACAATAAGCAGTTTTCTACAGTATGCCACAAATATAGCAAACTCCAGCTTTATCTAAGCAAACCCTTATAATTCCATATAATGTAGGATCATCAACTACCTTTCAAAACAACACACCCCTCAACTACAAGCTATAGCAGGGTAGCAACACAAACCTAGGATGCAAATTATTTAATTGTTCTGAAATACTAAGAATTGTGTACATTCCCTTATTTACAATCCAAATTTATCAAGCTTTCTTTCAATATTAGGCAGCTAAGGTTAATATACAGTACAATAACCTTATATACAATAATATGTGTTCTACAGAATTTGATTATTCCACACAGTACAACTGCAGATGGACCAACAGCATCAAAGTAATAGATGTACCAAGATGGTCAAAGTCTCTTTTTATGTGCATGTGATGTAATCTTCAATTGCCCAACCATGGCCACCATTTTGATATTGTTGAACCACCCACAGGTACCTTAATATTCCATATCCAAAAGATTAATTGACCAAGTCAGAGAAATTTACTTCAGATCACTATAAAATTAATTCATCTATCAAAGATGTATTGCTTCCTCATAATCCAGACATAAGACAAAAGATGTACAATACATATTTCTTAGTACTAATTTAATATGTTAAAAACCAGCATTTTCCTTTCTTTGATACATCATCTACAACACTGGTAATCTTCTGGTTTTATTTGTATCACATCTACCACTGTGGAAAGCTATCTTTTATACAACTAAATGTCATTATGATGGATCACAAACTGTGATCCCAGTTTAATGTTAAATCAAGAATGTTTTCTGCAGACACAAGATTCCTTCTAAGTGTGAATCCAATAATTCCAGAATTAAATGCAATAGATTTGAGGCTACAGTTTAAAGACTCTGAAAGCTCATATGTTCACAAATGAGATGATATATGAAAAATGTAAGAAAGTCATAATCTCTAACTGCTGATGTGTAATGTTAAGGTGCAAACATGCTTACATATGCTGCTTTGTCAACTTCACACAAAAATCTAACACTGTCTCAGCTTCTCAATGAAATATTTAAATGTCAAGACAAAATGGGGCCCACCTTCAAGTTGAAAGTTTGTATTTTCCTCACGTTTTGAGCTAGCATGCTGAAGCGGGAAAAGTACAACTTCATAAGCTTTTCGATTTGATACCGTTTAGCTGTGTGTGGTTGCAACTCCCATAAACCTGGTGGATTATTTGAACTCGCCCAATTGGAGTTCACCGAATACATCTTTTTTAACAATAAATCATTTTAGCAGTATGCTACATGTATAAGCCTATGACTAATAATAATGTAAAAACAATTAACATATTGTGTTAATAACATAACATGTCATATCTGCAAATTGAGGACTATCTAGCATTAATAGCAAATAAAATTCTGGTGCTTAATACAACTTTTCCCAATCTGGTGCCTTCCCATTATCTCTAAAATAAAGATGGGAATCGTGGAAGCAATAATCTAACGTATATTGTATGTACAGGTTCGGGTTGGAAATGGCTGATCTGAAGTGATTGGACTTGACAAAATTTTCCTCAGCCTGATGTGACCGTTACTTACTCTCCCATTAATCATGTCTCCTCAGGAATGGTCAATCAAGCAAAGTGCCTATGATCAAGATTTTGGTTTACACCTAAGAATTTATTTAGGACTCTATTACACCTGAATAGAAAGAGATTCTCTATGACAGCATTTTGTTGGAGATGTAAGAAGGACAATACTTCTTTAAAACACATGTCTTTACAATGTCCTTTAATTGCTAAATTTTAGGAGACAGTGGTAGACTGTATTAGTTTGAGTACGGATAAAACCTACAATTTTCAGGATATTCTTTTTGAACTACATACTTAATACTTGGAATTTGTGAACCGGACAATGTGAATGGATTATTCTGTCCTTATTATGGCCAAAAGACTGATACTGCCTCATTGAAAAAATAAATATATAGCACCTTTTGCTCATGTAAGCAGGTGGCCTATAGATGTACACTTGATATATTGTACTATTTTTTTTCTTTCTTGTACTTTTTTAAAATCACTTTTTATGTTCCACCTCCACATGTAATGTATGTTTGTATGTATATGCATTTGGATTTTTCTGTTTCTTTTTGCAACTATATCAAAAACAATGAAATAATTTAAAAAAAAAAAAAAAAGCACCTCTGTTTTCCTCAGGCTGTTTCATGCCAATGCATGTTGTTTTTACCAGCAGGGATCAAATAAGTTTAATACTGTCAGATTTATTTCCCTGGGATTGTATCAAATAACACTATAAACATCCTAATATTTTCTTTCTCTCTCAGATCAATCTGGACATGATTAGGCTGATTAAATATGTTTCAGAAAATTAAATCAAGAAAATCCCCTTCACTTTTGCAAGCCATATCAGAAAAGTAAGGTGTGTGGAGCTGGATTGTAACCTAATTTTCTAAATTTAAAGGAACATAACACACTAACACACACACAAACACAGACACACAGAGAGAGAGAGAGCATACATGCACTTGAAACCAGAAATAGTGCATTCTGAAGCACATAATTTTTTCACCTGCATAATGGCAATTTATGTTGTAATCCTTTTCTTGCGTTCTCAGAAAAGCTGCCTGTTTAAAGCCACAATCCAACATTTGGCTGGCAAACCATACTCAACGAGTAGTCCTTAATGGGTCTAAGTCTACATGGAGGGAAGTAAGCAGTGGGATGCCACAAGGTTCCGTCTTAGGCCCAGTATTCTTCAATATCTTCATTAAAGACTTAGATGAGGGAATAGAAGGGGGGCTTAAAATTTGCAGATGATACCAAGCTGGCAGGAATAGCTAACACCCAAGAAGATAGGCTCAAGATCCAGATAGATCTTGACAGACAAGAACACTGGGCCGTGTCTAACAAAATGAAATTCAATGTAGAGAAAAGTAAAGTCCTACACGTAAGCAAGAAAAACCAAAAGCACCCATATAGACTGGGTGAAACCAGGCTCAATAGCAGTAACTGTGAGAGGGATCTTGGAGTCTTAGTGGACAACCAGCTAAATATGAGCCAGCAGTGTGCAGCAGCAGCCCAAAAAGCTAATGCAATCCTAAATTGTATTAACAGAGGGATACAATCAAGATTAAGGGAAGTACTAATACCACTCTATAAAGCCTTAGTAAGACCACACCTAGAGTACTGCATCCAGTTTTGTTAGTCACATTATAAAAAAAGATGTTGAGACTCTAGACAAAGTACAGAGAAGAGCAACCAGGATGATTGGAGGCTAAAACATACAATGAACGGTTGCAGGAACTGGGCCTGGCTAGTCTAGGGAAGAGAAGGACCAGGGGAGACATGATAGAGGTCTTCCATATTTGAGGGGCTGCCACAGGGAGGAAGGGGTCAAGCTGCTTTCTAAAGCACCTGTAGGCCAGACAAGGAATAATGGATGGAAAATGAACGAGAGATTTAACCTGGAAATAAGGAGAAACTTTCTGACAGTGAGAACAATCAACCAATGGAACAGCTTGCCCTTAGAAGTTGTGGGAGTGCCATCAGTTGAGACTTTCAAGAAGATATTGGACTGCCATCTATCAGAAATGGTGTAGGGTCTCCCGCTTGGGCAGAGGGTTGGACTAGATGACCTACAAGGTCCCTTCCAACTCTGATTATCTGTTATCTGTTAGTTCCATTGGGCACAAATGCTGATGGTGTTGGGCAGACAGCACAGTGCAACATGGATAAGTTCTGTTTTATTCTATATTATTATCAGCATCAGTAAATGCATAAACAATTCTTTCTGGAAAGTAACATAATTGCAACAATATTTTACAGTATGAAATGCTCCTATTAGCCACCTCCTTTTCCTATTTCATTTCCTATTTCTCTTCTTTCCTCGGCAACAAAAACCTCTCATCCTTCAGTTTGGCTATTCTGGAAATTCCTACTACATTGGAAGTACGTAGTAGGAATCCACTACATTGTTTTAAACATAGTTTTAAGATTTCTGCAGAAGGGAAGATTTCCCGAGTCTGTTGATTCTTATAGACAGAAAAGTAATGGCTACATAACCCGCTGTGCTTATTCGACAGGCACCTGCTGTTCTACACTGGGGAAAAAACCACTCATATCATTATGAGGAATTTAAAAATGGAGTGCTTTCGCTAAGAAGAATCAATGCAATACTATTCAGATCTACAATTAAAATAATAGTCTCCTGATGCTATTGACAATGGCTCCCTCTTGTGATAAATGTACTGAATGACATGGCTTTCAGTCACTATCAGCTGGTTGACTGGGATTAAAGGAGTAATTTGGTTCTTTTTGGGGGTTGCTATATCCAGTTTGAAATCATTTGGATCCCCACTAGATTGGAGCAAAGAAGTTGTGACCATGGAATCATCATCCAGAGTTTGCTTTCGGATACTGTAGCCCTCCCTGAAATTTAGAAATTAGATATATATTTCCATCCTGTTTCTTCCAATTGAAATGTCAATAACAAACTTAGGTGCCAAAATAGTACTATGTTGGGACTTGTTCTAAGGCTGGGCTGTCAGACTCCCGGCCCCTGGGCCAGTTGCGAATACTGCATATAAATACAATAAATAAAAATGCTAAAAAGGTCTGATCTTCAATCTGTGGGTTTCCATTTCTTTGCCCCACATTATTATTTCATGAAAATCTCAACTGAAACTTTCTAAAATTCAAGATAACAATAAGCAGGAGATTTTTTTAAAATAGTTAGTGGATGATATATTGTATTCATCAGCCAAGGAAGGGAGGAGTGCTTTTTCTTCTTTTTTCTAAAGAGATCCGTGTCTTTGAAACTATGTAGAAATGATATAGTACCAGTTATTACACATAAAGTCTATGCATGCTAAATATCATGAAAGTTATAAATGCAACATTATCTACACAAAGGAACTGTAGAATCTTTCTTGGCAGGGATTCAGGTGTTCACAGATGCTTCAAAAATTGCACATTAGATATAACATCAAAGCTCTGAAATATGATAGTAAGAATGAGGATTGTGCCTTGCATTCTTTAGCAAGATAAGCCATACACAAGACAGAAATACCAAAATCTTACATAGGAATCTTTATGTTTCATTGTTGAAGTGACTTGTAGAAGAGAGAACCCCAGGAAGAAGGCAATATTTGAAGGTTCCGAAAGTCCACTGGGCTAGTATAATTCTGAGCTTTAATTTGTATTATTTTACAAAAAGACCTGTCATCTTGTTCTCTTTCCAGCATGAAGTAGCAAATTATAATTCCCATTATTTATAGCACATCTTGCAACTCGTATGGATCAATAAAACAAGCTAAAAGATGGATTTCACTTCTACTCCACGCCCTGGACTCCACAAGGTCATCAATATTGAGTCAATTGAGAATGAATTTGGATTTTATTACCCATTAATGATGGTCATTATCTATTAATGATGGTTAAAATAAGCAATATCTCTGCATCATTTATTAAATAACTATACATTACAGCTATATGATCACAAATAAAAGTGTATTTTTGCACATGTGGAATGTAGCTCAAAAATTAGATTAAAAAGTATAGGGTTTTTTCTACTTATGATTCATTCATTAGCACTTTTTTCCTTTAATTGTGATAGCTCACAGATCACAGGAACCACAAGTACAAAGAACTGATGGAGTCAGTGAGTCATAATGCCAACTTGCATGATGTCTCTCTAAGTATTGATAAGTTGTAGTCTGAATTCAAATCTACTCTTCTCTGCTGTCCATTTGCATAGTTGATACAGGAAGCATCAATACTTATAATAGCAGCCTCTAGAAAATTATGACTATAGTTATGAAAACCTATCACCCAGTAATGGGATTCAAAAAAAATTACTACCGGTTCTGTGGGTGTGGCTTGGTGGGTGTGGCAGGGGAAGGACACTGTAAAATCTCCAATCAGAGGTGGGATTTGCCGGTTCTCCGAACTACTCAAAATTTCTGCTACCTGTTCTCCAGAACTGGTCAGAACCTGCTGAATACCACCTCTGCTATCACCATTTTACCTCATACCTCTGTTCTGTCTCAAACAGAAGTGTTTCTCCAAGTTATTGCAGGGCATATGTGATTAAATGTGGCTGAAAAAGAAAATCTAATTTGAACTGGCTTTAAATTTATTTCCTTATTATTCTAGAGCACTTTGAGCTTCAGTGAGAGTTAAAGCTACCCTTGGAGAGAAGGAAGGGTCTTATCTTATTTTTATCTTAACTGCTCCAGCTGTAAATTGTTTGACCTACAGTTCAATAAACACCAATCATTAGTATCTACAGCTTCATGTACAGGGACATAACAAACAATAACAAGTCCTCAAAGTGGAATATATTGAATTGACTCACACTACAACAATTTCTTGAGCTTCAGCTGTTCTTCTTGGCAAATCTATGTAGCATAGTGTGGTTCAGTTTTCTTCTAAGGTACAGAGCAAATACTGTTTCAGGTTCCAAATAGCCCTCAACTCTCCCACACATTGACAGGACACTAGCCAGATAAATACCAATGGATGCTGGTAGGCAGAGATAGAATTTTTCCCCTTATTTTCCTCCCCCAAAACTAAGACCGACCACATAGTTTCATAGCGAAGCACAGGTATCCAGTTAGAGAGTGTGTGTGTGTGTGTGTGTGTGTGTGTGTGTGTGTGTGTGTGCATGCGCGCATAGGTATATAGGTGTGTGTGTGTGTATAGATATATCTATACACACAAATACATTGTTCTCTTTAACACTTATTTTATACACATACATTGTGTGTGTGTATACATACACACACACACACTCACACACTGTTCTTTTTCATAAACAGTGACACACCAACACACCATTTTTATCCCTCAGATAAAAACTATGTCTCATAGTTTCTCACTATATGTTCCTATGGTACATAATCTGTAAAGTTTATTTGTGTAAGGTTGTAAAAATCTTTTTCCATGAAAAAATGACAAAGACACATATAGACTTGAAACCAGAGATTTTTTTATTGGGAATCTTACCTGATATATATAATAAAAATTTGAATTATTTGATTGTAAATATATTAACAGCGGCTAGGATTGTATTTGCTAAGAACTGGAAGAGCGAGAAAACTCCATCAGAGGAAGAAACTAATAAGAAAATATTGGATTGTGCTGAAATGAGTAAATTGACATTTGAAATCAGAGAACAAGAAGATAAACAATTTTATGAAGTTTGGAGTCTTTTTTATCAATGGTTAGATAATAAAACATAATAATAGAATATTCAGATTTAGCATAAAATCTTTAGCATAAAAAAAATTTTCTTGATATTATCTTTATAAAACATTATCAAGATAGATTTGGTATGATCTTATGATTTATTGCAAAATAAATTAAGTAAACTATAGTTATCTTGTTAAAATATGAATTAACAAAATTATAGATAAATGATTTTTTTTAGTGATGATATTAGGTTATACAATTATTGATTGATAATATGAGCTATTATGTAATATAATTATATTAGTGACTAGGAAATGGATGCACAAAAAAAAGTGGTAAACCAATCGATGCACTGTATGTAAATTCATGAAGAAGGAGGATATTTTTATGTTTTTTGTGGTATATTTATGTTGTCTTGTTGTCAAAATAAAAAAAAAATTATAAAAAAAAATCTTTTTCCATGATGATGTTATGGGCTCCAAATTTAGGAATGTAGGACAGTAAAATAGGTTTTAAGTTAATAGCTTTATTTTTAATTTTGAATGATTTTTAAAACAGGCAGACTGTAAGAAAGTAAGCATTTCTCCCAGGTGATCAAGGAAGCAAAATCAGTAGGTTTATGCTGTCATAGAATTGTCAGTATCTTACTCCCTCCCACTATTTAATTCTGCTAGAATTCTGGACATGGAAAAGCTTTTGGAAATGTGCCCAGTTATTTCTGTCTCTCGGATGCCAGTGTGTGTGTGTTGCTTCCAGCTGGCATGTACTTTCTGGCAATCTGGAAACTTTACATGTCTTGTCCCTGTTCTTATACCACATCTATTTAGATACTAACCAAATCAAAGCGCTTCAATGAAAACATCCAGTCAAAATTCTGGCAACATAAAATCCAACTTACAATATGCAAAAAAAATTAATAACAGTTTTATTTCATCATTACTGATAAAATATCTAGAGTAATCTGTAACTATCGTCTTTATCATCATCTTCATCATCATTATCATCATCATCATCATCATTTTAGCCATCGTCTACCCACTGCAAGATAAAGGCCTCTTCTGCATGTTTCCAACCAATAGATTCGCAGTTCTTCCCGTGCAAATCTTTTCCTCTGCTAATCATGATTAACTGCCATGGTTAGTCTGCAGCAGGGCTGTCAAACTCATGCGCAACGGGCCAGGTGTGTGACGCACTGACCACGCCCATGCCCGGTATAGCAAACGGGGGGGGGGGAGTCACAATGCATCACATGACGCTGCCAGTGCAAGTTTGACACCCATAGTCTATAGCAACTTGAAGCGCTTAAGCCCAACTTGACAGGAGTACTTAGAGTAATATAGGGAAAGTAAATGTACTTTTGAAAGGAAGGGGGAAAACGCATATAAGAATGAAGCATTGATAAAGAGTGTTGTCATCCATTTTTTTCCTTCTAAAAATGTCCTATTGTCCTATTCTGACAAGAGGACTAAGTGATTTGCCTGGATCTGTGGTGGGATTCAAATATTTTTACTACCTGTTCTGTGGGCGTGGCTTGGTGGACATCAGTCAGATCACCAGTCAGAGATGGTATTGGCCAGTTTTTCTGAACTAGTCAAAATGTTCACTACCGGTTCTCCAGAAATGGTCAGAACCTGCTAAATATCACCTCTGGTCTGGATCTATCTTAAGATCCAAGATGCAATATTTTCTTGATTAGTTGATGCAACAGTCAGTTTCCCTGAAGACACTAGCTTTGCCGATCTGCTCTAATCACAAAATAAAGGAAAAATATGCAGGAAAGGCCTCCCTATTGCTAAGTAAAAGGGGGAGACCATGGGTGCGTGAGAGGATGGGCAAAATGTCAAAATTGTGGAGGTTTTTGGCTGCTTTGATCCTTACTTTCTTAGACAGAGAAAGTGATTACTCATTAGAAGTTCTATGGGTTGGGAAAAGTCCATATCAGAAAAGTACATTTAGAGAAATATTCGACCTTCATCCTTGAACATATCAAAATAATGAAATGTCAAAGAGATTTTATTCTTTCCCTCACCAAGAAAGTTGAATGTGGATAGACTTTTACACTGACCTATAAGACCACAGTGGCAAACCCATAATATTTTTAAACACATGACAATCATCATTTAATGCAATATTCTTGTATAAAAAGTCAATCTGGCATTTTTATTACAAATATCAATGCACATCAATGTAATCAAATGTCACGGATTGAGGGAGAGATAATTATGTGATACATATTAGAATTCAAAGCTACAGATCAAGGGCATCAAACTCAAGGTCTTATCTTATATCTGGCCCCGGGGCCACCCTGGAACTAGCAAAGGACCAGCCTGCGGTGCCTCTGACAGTGAAAATTGAGCCCGTGAGGGCCATGTGTGGCCACCCCGAGTTCCATTTTCTCTGGCAGAGGGTTGCAGGAGGCGGTAACAGCTGAAAACAGAACTGGGGAGCCTGTTTTCACTGGCAGAGTGCTCAGGCCACCACAGGCACCACCCCAACACAAGTGATATTATGCTGGCTATGCCACCTCTGGCCATCCCCCCCCACAAGGTCAAATGCAACCCTACTGCATCCTTTAATGAAATTGCATTTGACACCCCTGCTATAGATGTTAAATAATGGTTGATGTCAGGTGAGTAGAAAATGACTTGTGACCATTTTTCATACTTATGACCATAGCAATATCTCCCTGGTCACATGATCAAAATTCAGATTCTTGGCAATTGGTTCATATTTACAATGCTTGCAATGTCCCAGAGTCATGGGATCACCTTTCGTGACCTTTTGACAATCAAAGTCAATGGAGAAGTCAGATTCAATTAACAACGGTAAGTTAACCCTGCAGTAATTCATTAACATCTGTAGCAAGAAAGGTTGTAAAATGGAACAAAATTCACTTAGTATGATGACCCAGGGTGGGATACAAAACAAACACAGTCACAGAAAACAGGTGAAGCCCCTTTTATTCCTTCACTTTGCTTCCAAGCTCCGAATATTCTTCATGGAAGCCAAAAAACTCCCACACAAACAGTTACAAGAAGAAGGGAAAAAGCAACACAAACCAGGCAAGATACGGACTGGAGGACATCCACAGATAACACACACTGGGAAGGATGCCAAACTCAGAGAGGAACCATAAACTAGAGATATTTCCACACTTTGTTTTCAGCATTCGCCCATACACAGGTCCGTACTCTTGTCCAGTTGTCACAGCTGCAGCCCATGAAGAGGATCAAGGCCCTCTCCTCCTGAGTAGACCACATCTCTCCCTTATCCTCTCCTCCCTGTGTGCCCTAGGATGGATAGGGGATGGGTCCTCCTCTGCTCAGCCAGCCTCTGCCCTTCCCCAGCCTCCTCCACAACCTCCAGAGCCATACTTTCACTCCCTCTTGGCTGTTCCTCCTCTCCCTCAGAGTCAGTCTCCATCAGGGGCATGACACTTAACAAATGTCTCATTTAGCAACAGAAATGTTGGGCTCAATTGTGGTTGTAAGTTGAGGGCTATTTGTGTGTAAGTGTATAGACACATATTGTACACACAGAGACACACAGACACTGTATACACACAGAGAGACACACACACACATATGTAACCCATTTCTGTTGTGGTGATTCCAAAATCTGCTTGAAATTCATCTCTCTCATCCAAACTTCAATGCTTAGAATGCTGACTTTGGTATTCATTTCTTTTGTTCTCCTTTGTTTTCATCCTTTCTCAGGTTCTTTTTAAATCACAAATATCTCTAGAAAATATATATGTAGTGTTTCTAAATAGCAACAACTGTATGTAAATCTACCAAGGTTCTTCTTTTCCCCAGAACTATTGACTGATATTTACATGGCACTGTTAATCACTAATATACCCGAGTTGACTATGCATAGAAATACTCATCATTGGAAAGGAAAAGAATGTTAAGAATATTTGTCTTTTAAAAATACATTTGCCACCAAAGGAAGCAAACCAGGTATGAAATGGATGATACAATAGTCAGAAACATAATTTAATTACTAAAAAGGCATCTATTCCTTTTTAAAACAGCTCTTAATATACTACTTGCTTTCAAAGATCATATTTACACAGCCTAAATAAAATAATTGCTATATATTATCAGATTTAAATAATGAATACTGGGTTGACGCGTGCCACGTTGCATTTACACGCAATGTACTTTGTACTTAATTTCTGAAAGAGAAACTGTATGGCTTCTAAAAGAAGTCACTCCTGTTACTAAGCAAAGGAAACCCAAGAATTAAGACAAGCAGACTTCCTTCCTGCTTTTTTGAGGGTGTATCTAGCAGTTTTATCAGTTACTTTATTGGCAGTTATTTATAAGTTACGGTTTTTAACTTTTTTGTCAAGTTCAACCAGAAGGAAAACATGAAGACCCATTATCTGATAAGCCTGTAAACTTGAATTTAGAAAGTTATTTCCGAAAATACAAGTTGAGACAAACAAGGAACAACCATACTTTGGTAAGTTACCATTTTATTGGGGGGGAAAGCCTTTTGTGTATAATAAATATATACTTCAGTAAATTACTGTTTCCAAATTTGTTTTCTCCATTGCTTCTCCCAACCAGAACTATATCTTCTGTATTCTGCAAGTTGCAAATGTTGTCTACTGTTTCTTTAAAGTATATCCCAAAAAGTTTACAGTGTTATACAGCACACACAAGAGCAAGGGTAGTACATGATGTCAGATATTTGATACTTGTTACCAGGGGTGGGCATCAAAAATTTTAACAACATGTTCTGTGGTCGTGGCTTGGTGGTCATGTGACTGGGTGGACGTGGCTTGGTGGTCATGTTATTGGCTGGGTGTGGCCAACTCAATATCACTCACATCGAGGGATGCATCTCCTTGCCTGGCCTCTCATGACTGTGGGGATGCTGCAACAGTCGTAAGTGTGAAAAATGATTATGTCATTTTTTTCAGTGCCATTGTAACTTTGAATGGTCACTCCACACAAGCAAAGTACCAGCAAAGGAGGGGGAAAAAACTCCAGAGATGTTCCTGGGACAGGAAGTCTAGTCCTGCCAAGAATGTCATAAGGGTCAACAGAGAGGCAGTTTCTGTAAGCAACACCAGAATGTTTCCTTCCTGCCTTCCTTACAGGATTAGGCCAGTAATTTCTTCTAACAACCGGTTCTCGGAACTGCTTAGAATGTTAACAACCGGTTCTAGCGAATAGGTGCGAACTGGTAGAATCCCACCCCTGCTTGTTACTCCTCTACTACATGAGCTGCATTGGTTGCTTATATGTTTCCGTGTGCAATTAAAGATCTGGTTGTCACCTTTAAAGCGCTTCATGACTTGGGGCTGGGTTATTTAAAGGATCCTCTTCTCCAAGTGGTTTCCACCCATAGAATTTGGTCTGGCAGATTGGACACATTACAGGTCCCATCAGCCAAAAAAAAAAAAAATGCCTTCTCTACTATAGCTATTCTTTCTGGAACATTCTCCCCTCAGAGGATGATGCTGACCATACTGGCCTTTCATAAGTCCTTGAAAATCTGACTTTGTGCCCCAACCTGAGCATAAGTGCCAAGGGCCATGTTTCCTGTTTCCTGGATATGCTGACAGCTATGACAACATTTTTTTCTCAGCTACCTTATGTATTTAATTTATATTATATTGTAATTGTTTTTAATTGTTATGTGATTGTTTACATGTCACTTGCTTGATGTAGGAAGCTATAGAAATTGAATTAAATAAAATAATGATTTGTATATGATAGTGTATTTTAATGGTAACAAAGCCCAAAACATATGTCTGGACAAAGTGGCTTTGTTACCATAAACTAATAATAGCTAGTTTAATATCAATTTGATTAAGAAGTTGCAGATGTCGCCAAACAAATTATTGTATTATTTAGGGAGCAGTTTATTATATTATTTAGGGAGTAGACATTTTGAGTTGTCCCAAAGATAAAGACATACTAAATTTCAGAAGAATAAGTATCAGAGTTTGAGTGATAACAGATAACAGATAATCAGAGTTGAAAGGGATCTTGTAGGTCATCTAGTCCATCCCCCCAGCCAAGCGGGAGACCCTACACCATTTCTGACAAATGGCAGTCCAATCTTTTCTTGAAAGTCTCAAGTGATGCCACTCCCACAACTTCTGAGGGCAAGCTGTTCCATTGGTTGATTGCTCTCACTATCACTATTGTCTCCCATATCCTGGTTGCTCTCCTCTGCACTTTCTCTAGAGTCAACATCTTTTTTATAGTGTAGTGACCAAAACTGGATGCAGTACTCTAGGTGTGGTCTTTCTAGGGCTTTATAGAGTGAAACATTTATAGAGTGAAACAGGGAGTGATTTGTAAAGAATTGAATATCCCTAAGGATGGATGAATCTGGTAAATTACTGAAGACATAGATATTGAATAAGAAGATACTATAACGAATGTCACAAAGACAATTTTTAAACTGAGGGTAATATCTGGAAGTATTGTAGGTGGTGAGATGAAGAAAGAAAGTATCTTACATGTGATTTAGACTGCATTCTTACAAAGTCTTGAATTTTTTCAGTCACTGTATAAAAAGGGTTTCAGGGTAGTGAATGAAGATGGCGGGGGAGAATGCCATCAGAATCTAAGTCTAATATTCTCAAATAACAGATTTTGAACACATTTGCAAATAAATCTTCCAGTAGCTAATAGGAGACAATACTTTTTTTCTAACTATTCAGGACATCAACGTCCTATTAAAATTTGAGGGTTTATCTGCATCCGATAATTTCTCACAGACTAAATGGCTGATCATCTACAATCAACATCTAACTAAAGTGTCTTCCAAAATAAATTTAATAAAATGAAATAATGAATGGATGGATGGATGGATGGATGGATGGATGGATGGATGGATGGATGGATGAGGCTTTTCTTGGTTCCAGGTTTGTCTCAGTCTATGTTTTCTATGATGCTTTGTCTAATTATTTGGTTTTTTGTCAGAAAGCCGGAGAGAGAGAGATTTCTGTCACTATTCTTTGGATACTTTGTCAGATGATTTGCTCAGGGCCTCTTCAGAATATGCTTTGATCAATTAGTTCTTAAATGAAAACAGGAGTGAAGTCTTCTGCAAGGCAGTGTGGTGCAGTGTCTTGATTACTTTCTCCAGTTCAGATCTCTTCTGAAGGGAAAGATCAACACTCAATCCAAAAAGATGTTGCAACGTTCTCTCCTTCTTCCATGGTCAAAATAGTAATTATTTTGCAATCAGACTAGCTGTCAATCTGCAATCCTCAAAACTACCAGATATTCAAATTAAATTCTGGTAACTTTGGAGACTATTCCACTGTGATTCAGAAAACAACAAAATGTTTCCTATTCAGGATTCAACCAATTTCAACTAACAACTCTAAAAGACCCCAAGAATACAAACTAATCAAAGTGTACTAAATAATGAACTGAACATCATAATATTTCTCAAAGCTTTCCGTCCATTAATGTATTACCCAAATGTGCATTTCCTATGAATTTACATTTATAATTGAATTTCCAAGTGCATAGAGGATCAGGCTCATAAATGTTTATTTCATCTGCTTTAACATTGCAATGATCTTGTGCCAATCTCATAAATATATTACTTATTGTAGCAATTATTTGCTTTTTGCCCCAAGATGCATTATTCCCCAGACTTCTTATGGGCTAACCAGATTAATGGAGCTGTTAAGCATTTGTTCTTCCATTAAAAAAATTAGTCCTAGTCCAAAGTCCTTGGGCTAACTCATGTAATGATTTGGACAATTTTCTTGTTCATAAACCTAAGCTGAAATTATTACCCAAATTTTTTTATCTATCATATTTAGTGTTTCACTTCCAATTCTGTCTTCACTCTTCTAGCTACCTGTTTTTCCCCATTTATGGTGACTACGCTCTTCTTTCCATTTTATTACCCACAATTCTTCATAATGAAAAAAATCCCATTATATATAAAAATGCACTCACGTTTAATATTATATTTCATATCTTCCATTGGAGAGTAAACAACGATCTATGGAAGTGATCTGGTTTGATATTAATAATCTCTACCAAGTTTTATGTGCCTTAACATTAACATATTTCTATGAGAGACTAGCAGCAGAAAGGATAGTTTAAAAAAAAGTATCCTAGGGTTATTAAGAATCTGCATGCTTGGGCTGTAAAGGAGAAGGGGAGCTGGGGAGATTTGTACTTTCAAATTGCAAAATTTATGTCAGCTTTACTAGGCAGACCAGCAAGGAAACATGGCCAGATGAGCTAATTCTACTTTATTGCAAAGCTACATTAACAAAATATCATGTCTCCTGCCATCTCATTTATAGCCCAGGAAACTAGACAGCCTCTTCCCCACCTGTTATCTCTTAATTGACCATTGTCTTTTAACTGACCATTCCATGGCCTCTGAGGCCAGCCTCCCAAGTTCTTTCTCACAGAGGATAATTAGGATTGCAGAAAAAACAATTACTACCCACCTGCCTTCCATCAAGGACCTGTATACTGCACGAGTCAAAAAGAGGGCTGTGAAAATATTTACAGATCCCTCACATCCCGGACATAAACTGTTTCAACGCCTTCCCTCAAAACGACGCTATAGAGCACTGCACACCAGAACAATTAGACACAAGGACAGTTTTTTTCCCCCAAAAGCCATCACTCTGCTAAACAAATCATTCCCTCAACACTGTCCAACTATTGCAGTCTGCACTACTATTACTATTAACCTTCTTATCACTCCTTATCATCCATCCCCTCCCACTTGTGACTGTATGACTGTAACTTGATTGCTTGTATCCTTACGATTTATATTGACTGTTTCCTAGTATGATTTGATTGCTTATTGTGCCCTATGACTATTATTAAGTGTTGTACCTGATGATTCTTGACTCTCAACGAATGTATCCTTTCTTTATGTATACTGAGAGTATTTACACCAAGACAAATTCCTTGTGTGTCCAATCACACTTTGCCAATAAAAAGAATTCTCTTCTCTTCTCTTCTCTTTTCTTCTCTTCTCTTCTCTTCTCTTCTCTTCTCTTCTCTTCTCTTCTCTTCTCTTCTGTTCTATTCTATTCTATTCTATTCTATTCTATTCTATTCTATTCTACGTATCATTATAGCCTATGTCCATTTCAGCAGATTAGTTGTTTCATAAGGTAGAGGGGATTAGTCTTTGTACCTAATTTCTTATGTAACCATTAATGTGGCATAACATTGTTAATTGGGGGTGTGTGTGTTATAGGTAAATCTGGGAAAGGCAGATATTGTTTGATGATGTCAAAGATATTGTTGCAGGATATAAAGTGCTCCTGATATAGTTGCCTTTTGCAATTAACTGATAGTGAATTTGTCAGTAATGGGCCATGGTGGGGTTCAACAGCTGGTGCCCCAGCTGTTTTGGGATTGTACTGAAGGCACCTATTAATATTGATATTACCTCTGCTTTCTTCTGCCACAGTCACTCTATTTCTATCTGCAGGTCTTTGTATTTTGTTATCGTTTCCGATTCCTTCTCTGCTATTCTGCTGTCTCCAAGTACTGTTACATCGAATATTCAGATATTTTTCTCTTTCTTTAGTTTCTATTACCTACTACAATATTATTATTGTTACTCTTGTGAAATCCATCTCATCATTATACTGTAGCAGTATACAAAAAGAAAATATCCATTATTCATCTCCCACACATATTCACAAAACCAACTTAATAAATTAAATTTTCACTTAAGATTAAAAAAAAACCTACTTGCGTATTGTGAATCTGGTGTCACCACAAAGTTTTTAGGTTACAGAAATTAGCAATTAAAAGGCACGAAATATGCTTTCCAGCTGATAATACGTTTAAAAAAAAGGTGTAAAACAATTCCTTACCAGACATATGTCCATATTCTATTAAAGTGAAATTCGGAATTTCAATTGAAACCACCTCTTTGTTACTGATGGGTACCCATAGAAATGTATGTGATTAAAACATTATCACCAAAAAAGTTACAAATGCATATCTTTATTACTAACAAAGTATTCTTTAATATTATATAAATAAATGAAAAAGAATGATCTAATTCAGGAGCTTCGATTCACTACAGTCTGTCCTTCTCCTAATCTCCCAACTCAAATCTTTCCTGTTCCCATTCAGTTGTTCTAATTCTCTTCTTGGGATTGTCCCAGAGGTGGCATTCAGCAGGTTCTGACCAGTTCTGGAGAACCAGTAGCAGAAATTTTGAGTAGTTCGGAGAACTGGAAAATACCACCTCTGACTGGCCCCGCCCCCATCTATTCTCCGCCTCCCGAGTCCCAGCTGATTGGCTGGCTCTTCTTTGGTTGCCCTGCACAGGAGAATGGAACTGGAAAGCAGGTTAGTGAGGTGGGGAGGAATGGGGATTTTATAGTATCCTTCCCCTGCCACGCCCACCAAGCCACACCCACATAACCAAGCCACACCCAATAAAAAATTGAATCCCACCACTGGATTGTCCCAATACTTCAATATCCTGAAGTGCCTCCTCGGTAGATAAACTGCAGGTGTCTAGCAGTTCCTTCCTGCATCTGTTCCTCCGCTAGCTGGACTCAATTTGCTTAAGTTTTCCTTCTATTGCTGCAAATCCTCTTCCTATCCTTGCCATCCTTGACCCTGTAAACAGAGAGCGGCGAAGCAGATCTGTGTGTATAAGAGCAAGCAAAGGCTGGATTCTCCAAAGTTATGGAGAACCCGGTCATGTTTATTCTTCCCAGGTCCTTGAATTGAGCACTCAGGGAAAGGGTGTGAAAATAAAAGCAGATTGTTTGCTGCCTTTCAAATGAAGAATTCAAGGTCGTGTTCAAAATGAAATGCCTAGCCAAGAGGTAAGTGGGTTTGGACAACAGGTTTGAGGGGTTTTTTTCCCCAGCTTGTCACAAAAGTCTCTAGTACCAGTGGTGGGGTGTGTAAGCAGCACCTTCCTTGTGTATTCTCTGGCACGCTTTCTTCTCTCCTCATTTTCCTGGGCAGTAGTTTGATTCCAGGCCAAGTAATATAAAAAAGGTGTTTGCAGAGACCTTGTATGGATAGTCCAGCAGCAATTACAACTCTGACACTACAGTAGTTCTCTTTTGTGCCATCTGCTGGAATTCGTCACCTCCTTCTTCCTTCTCCTCCCTTCTGCATTGTCAGAGTAACCTTTTACACTCAGCACTAAATCTGCCTTCATTCCCTGTAATTCTGGCTTATTCACAAGGAGGCTGCAGTTCACCCTATACCACATCCAGTAAAACTGTGACCATGAACTACATGAACTGCTGAAGTTCTTTTGTCTAATCTCAGTTATCTATTCTTTTTTTTCCACCACCCTCTTCTGCCTCTTTCTATTTTTCCCATAATTATATACAAAGTCTAGATTTAAAAACTAAGTCTGAAATATTTTTCTTTTCTTTTTTACAACTCTGTAATTCCCGGAGCAACAGGGTGGAGCTGACGATTTACTAGCCGGATGCCCTTCCTGATGCCACACAAAGTTTGCAGCACATTTTGTTTTTTTATGCCCTAGGAGAGAAATATCTGCTGCTACCTAGGATTTGAACTCTCAACCTTCTGAGTGGGAGGCAAGCATCTTCACCACTAGACCACCATGCCACTCTTTATAAAGCTTAGAATAATCTTCTAAAAATACTCAAACTGCCCTATTTAAGAATAGAAAGACGAGCTGAAGGTTTTGATAGATTAGGAATTAACATTTCACAAATAATTCTTACTTTTAAATTGAACTTCTACAAGAAAAACATCTGCCAAAAGCAGGTAGAATTCTGGGTCTTCTGATGCTATAGCACCGTGATGGCGAACCTATGGCACACGTGCCAGAAGTTTCATGCAGAGCTATTTCTCCTGGCACGCAAGCCATCACCTGGAACAAATCCACTGCACATGCCCCCGCCAGCCAGCTGATTGTCCGGTATCTGTCATGCATGCGTAGGGGGTGGGGCGCGCACAGGGTTGTGCATGCATGCGCAGAAGAGCGTGGTGCGCAGCGGGCATGCACACATTGCATTATGGGTGCAGGCACACATACACATATGTGCACGTGTACTTTTGGCACACAGTGACAAAAGGTTAGCCATCACTGCCATAGCACTTTCCTTCAATCTCTTGAAAAATACATGTGAACAATTCAAATTTAGTTTAGTTTAGTTTAGTTTTACTTGATTGTCATTTCACCTCGTGCAACGAAATCAAACACCATCTTCAGTGCACATCATGACCATGACCATGAAAATAAACACAAACACACATCCTTCACCCTTCACTGGAAACCCCCGACACCAAACCAACACTGCACTATACAGCAGAATTCAACAGAGCTACTGCCCTGGGATAGAAGCTGTTTTTCAGCCTATTTGTCCTTGTTTTTATTATTCTGTACCGTCTGCCAGATGGTTTTAGTTCACAAAAAGGGTTCCCAGGATGAGATAGATCTTTGAGAATGTTTTGAACTTTCTTAAGGCAGCGGGAGATATGAAGCTCTTCCAAAGAGGGGAGAGGGCAACCAATGATCCCCTGGGCAATGACGTTAACCCTCTGGAGTCCTTTCCTATCTGCCACTGTGCAATTGGCAAACCATACAGAGGTGCAATATGTTAAAATGCTCTCTATGGTACAGCGGTAGAAGGTCACCAGCAGTTTTCCATTCAGTTGTTGTTTTCTGAGAAGCCTCAGCTAATATAATCTCTGCTGGGCCCTTTTGACCAGGGCTGCAATGTGAGCACCCCAGGTCAGGTTCTCTTTTAATGTTGAGAACTGAATCCAATATGAAACATTTTTTCTTATTTTGTAAGAGAAATATAAAAGAATGAGAGAAAATTAGAAATGACAAAACATAGTGAAAATGGGTGGGGTAGTAATCTTTCTGCAGTCAAACAGCCATGAAATAAAGCCTTTAAAAATAACTATTTCCATGATTCCTTTCCTATCTATTATCAGTACTTGAGCCCAAATCCTAAATTATCCTAAATTATTAACATTACACAGCTTTCCATGAGATACCAGACTTTAATATCACAACATCTTTGAGTGAATCTGTTTTGTCTACAGTTAAGAAATAAAATCTTTCAAAAACCCAGACAAATTAATATTTTGGCCTTCTCCTGCCTCATTTATTTATAGATACAATCAGCAAAATCAAAATAATATCACAGAAAGAGAACATAGCTTTCTATGGGTGGAGACAAAATAAACCTAAAGCTAACAGCTATTTTTCTTTGTTTACATCGAGTACATGAGAGTAGTGTATTATATATAAACAATATGTTTACATAGGCAACATGATAGCAGCATTCCAATTTTAGAGGGGCTGCCACAAAGAAGAGAACATTGACCTATTCTCAAAAGCATCCAAGGCAGGACAAGTAGCAACTGGTGGAAATTAATCAAGGAGAGAAGCAACCTAAAATTAAGGAGAGATTTCCTGACAGTGAGTAAAATAAACCAGTATGGCTTGCCTTCAGAAATTGTGAGTGCTCCAACAATGGAGGTTTTTAAGAAGAAACTGGACAACCATTTGTATGGAATGGTATAGGGTCCCTTCCAACTCTGTTATTTTATTAACATGATGACTGAAGCTACGTACATAAATTGAAAGAAAGTTCCTTTACCCCACTCTTCTTCCCAAAATGTATGCAACATTTTCTAAGGTTAGCGGTTAAAGACACCAAGCTTGTCAGTTGGAAAGCTGACAGCCTGTGGTTCAAGACCAACCACTGTGTGACAGGGTGAGCTCCTGTTACTTGCCCAGTTTTTGCCCACCTAGCAGGTCAAAAGCTGTTGTGGTTAGCCAGCAGCAGGTGAGGATGGCTGAAGAGAGCTAGGGCTCAGATAAGGGGGCAGGACCATTAGGGAGTAGACTGCTGCCTTGAGAGATTGTGGGGGCTTGCAGCAGTGATGAGGAGGTTCCCGAGGAGCCTGTGCCAAGTGCGTGTGCGTGCAGGATTGCTCATAGGAAAGAGCAGCTACAACATCACGGGTGACTCAGGAGTAAGACTGAAAGGTAATGGCTCCTCCTTCAAGAAGATAAAAGCCAGCTGTGAAACTAACTTTCTTTGCAGAAGGCAAAGACATTTTGAAACTCCAGCCTCGTGGACATTCCAGTATCCTGAGTTTGTATTTGAAGATTCTTATTTTGCAAATTATTACTCGTCTGTTAACTTTTGGCAAGTCTCGCACAGTTTGGCAAGGCTTGTGCTTATCACAGCTAATTGTTTTGTAAAAGCATTACAAGGTTTCTGTTCTTTTTGAATTGTGTTTGATTTGTCGGAAAAGGGCATGGGTCAGAACCAAAGCATGGAAATACAAGTAGATAAATAGGTACCACTTCATTGAGAAGATAACTGTTCTGTGTGTCTCTGCATACAGTCATGCTGGCTGACCATGAAATGTGTTTGGACAACGCTGGTTCCCTCATCTAAGAAATTGAGCTGGACACAGTCCCCTAGAGTCAGACATGATTGGAAAGGAGAAAACGTTTCCTATTTGTAGGACTCACAAATTCACAATATCGGGATATATTTTTTGTACTTGAACAAAGAGTGTTGGATGCAGATATTTAGAATTCTTTTATTCTAAAAATAGTCAGTTTAGAATATAATGATGTGCTACCCCATTTCTCCCATCAAGTGTTCTTTATTCCTATTATATTAATTTTCTCCTGTGAACATATGGAGGAAGATAGAATCAAAACATGAAAGGTATCAGCAAACAGGAAAAATAATCAGCAGAATAATAATGAGTCAAAACTATAGGCAGATGATAATGAGTCATAAAACAATGAAAACATGAGGTTAAATATATCTCATACAGAAAATGGTTAAAACATAATAAATAAACCAGTTGCAATGTAAACATGAAATAAACTGCGTCAGTTATGTTTAAAAATAAAAGCATATTAAACAGGGGTCGGATCCTACCGGTTCAATCCAGTTCTATAGAACCGGGAGCTCCAAAGAGCAGCTGACACTGAACCGGTTCACTGGGATGAGTTTTTGGTCTGCTATTTCGCCCTCCTGTCTGCCCGAGTTCTAGGCTGTCCTTTAGTGACCGCTTTTTCCTCCTCAGCCGCTTTGTGCCACACAGCTGAGTGCTGCTCGTCAGCTGGAGAAAGTAAATGGTTGCCGGAGCAGGTAGCAGGCACGCGCATGCAGAGCATATTTGACACGCATGCACGCGCTCCCCGAACCATTGTTATGCCAGTCGGATCCCACCCCTGACAATTCAATGGCAAATAAGAATCGAAACTCTGTCTAGTTCCATCTCTATCATTATTTTAATCATCCTAAATATTCTAAGAAAAATCAATATTTGCTACTCAAATTGAAAGTTGAAGATTCTTAGATGATTCTCAAGTTAAATATAATGTTCACAAAATATCTAAACAATTCTTGTAGTAAAAATTTGACCGAGAATTGCCTGTAAGAAAGTCAAAATAGGAAATAAAGTTAAAGGTTCCCGTAGCACATGTGTGCTAGTTGTTCCCAACTCTAGAGGACACTGCTCATCTCTGTTACAAAGCTGAAGAGCCAACAAGCCAGCACTGTCCGAAGACGTCTCCTTGGTCATGTGACCAGCATGACTAAACGCCAAAGGCGCACAGAACACTGTTACCTTCCCACCAAAGGGGTCCCTATTTTTCTACTTGCACTTTTACATGCTTTCGAACTGCTAGGTTGGCAGAAGCTGGGATAAGGAACGGGGGGTACTAGGGATTCGAACTGCTGAACTGCCAACCTTTCTGATTGACACGCTCAGCATCTTAGCCACTGAACCAGGCTAAAAAAGAAACTTAGTTCTGTTAAGGAGTATCATTGTATGTTCTTCTATCTCAGTAGAACACCCTAAACTCAAATGACATAAGAATATCACAGCAGGGTCCCCAGGCATTTTAATTTAACGCCTAATAATCATCTCCTTTCACTATGACTTGCATATGTATGACTGTATGTATATGGGGATGTACAGTATGCAAATAAACATCTTAAAACAGCAGTGTTTTAAGCAATGTATATGATTGGTTGCAGCTTAATTAGATAAATTATTTTTCTCTTGAATAAAAGTTATTTTACATGCTAATTACTCAAACCAAATCTTAATGCTTTGTTTTGATTTATAGTTCTCCAAAATTATTAATTTCAATGGGCTTAATGCAATTGAACTCTGCTGGATTTTGACTAACATAAAAAAATCACGCGTGCTAACATCATCTACTTATTTCTCTTCCTTTGTTCTGATTTATTTAAATCTTTTTCTGATTTTTGGAAATGGTACCCAAAAACATCAGACAAAAAAAAAAAAAACCTGATTGAAAATGCGTTATTTCTTCTGCAAAAAAAATATATGTTGCAATAACATATTCACTTCTCTTCCATCCATGCCACTGTTTCTTGGGAGATATCCAAACAAACTCATTAAGAAGGATTAAGTTTCATTCAATGTTTATTTTTCTATTGATTGCATCTATTCTGCATTAATATAAACCTGGGAACAATAAATACAATGTGTGCATCCACTAGTAATAATTAAAAAAACTGATTTGAGAGCTTTTTCTGGTTGCTAAATCAGAGGTGGTATTCAGCAGGTTCTGACCAGTTCTGGAGAGCCAGTAGCAGAAATTCTGAATAGTTCGGAGAACCAGCAAATCCCAATTTTACAGTATTCTTCCCCTGCCATGCCCACCAAGACACTCCCCCAGAACTGGTAGTAAAAGAAATTGAATCCCACCACTGTTGTTAATGGAAGAAGGAATCATTACGGGGGGGCGGGGGGGGGTCATTTTTTTCCCTGGAAAGAATAATATAAGTTCAAATGATCCCATAGATTTTATACTAATTTTCTATGGCAACTGTCCTGCTATGAGCTTTCATACTGATAAAATGGGATGGAGCTTTCTTTTGTCTTTAATGTCATAGTTTTAAAATGCAAGTGAAAGACGGAGTACCTTTCTCTGATTTAATTTTGCAAAGAAAAGAAAAATGGTCTCAAATGCCTTTTAATCTCATTTATCCAAGTAAGGTTTTCAGATATTTGTAAAAAAAAAAGATATTGTAACTTTAAATAGTTCCATGGAGTTCTAGAATATCTTGGAAGGTGGGCTGTTTTAGATGTAGTGTTATAAAATAATAGCGAGCTAAGGATATTATTCCGAAAGAAATATTATCACCTTTCAGTATGACCAGATTGATTTGTATATGACTTAAATTAAAACTTTTTACTTTAAATAAAAATTATGTCGCCAAAAGTTATACTTTTAAATGACATAACCCACACAATTTTATGGTCTTTAGAAGTTTTATCATAAGGCCAGGTGGGTGATCAACCATTTTCACAAAACAATATGAAAGTAAAAAATGTTCTTCCTTTCTTTTTTTTCTCTCCCTCATTTTAATCGCCTGTAGATAAATCTACTAAATATATTTTAATCCCAAGAATCTTCAGGTATCATTTATTAATATACAACATTTATTTTTTTTCTCTTTTAAAAGGTAAATAATACTGTCTTTTACAGAAGCATTCATGGTTGGTTGGTTTTTAATTGGATAACATAGTTCACGTTTACGGTACAAATGTCAGACAGCAGTTAAGCAGTGCCATCTTTTGCCAATAATAAGAGTATTATCTTACATACAATTTAAAAAAGATTAATTGAAATGACTACAGGCTTAGCGGGTGAGGGGTGGGCAAATATTCTTCCCCATAACCCTTCTAGACCTGCAATTAACACAGTCATGATTTCATCAATATTTACATGAAATTAATTAAATATAATAGATATTCCTTTCATATCAATTGTTTCCCATAGTGGGACATAATGTTTCCTTAAGGAACAACTACATTTTAAGTTCATCCTTCTCGTTAAAAAATCTATTTTGATATTTAGTTGGATGCTAAGTCTTCTAGAAGATTTAGGGATGAAAACCAGGCATTGTCTTATTTGAAAAAATAAAGAAATGTGGCTAACATTAAGAAAGATTGACTTCAAGCTGACACCCTTAAGGTTAGGCTTATTCAATCAGGTATTCAGCCACAATCTTTATAATTCATTATTTTTTACTGTCATCTTTTCCCAAAGTAGCTTTCCCCAACAACATGATGTACCAATAGGGTATCTCCAATCACCATTATCTAGTGTAAAAACATCCTGTTTATGAAAGGAGAGAATCATAATCCGACTTATTTGTAAGGCATTCAAATTGTGAAACTTCCAAAACATTTTCATCCCCTCTAAAATAGAATACTTTATACTTTATAATGAACTACACTGCATTATAACTGAGATCTACCTGTATCAGAAATGCAAACATGCAGCAAATTTTAATCCTTTAAAGTCCTACGTAACTGAGACAAAAATTTTCATGGAATGGAATATATCGATCCTTTTTTTTTTTTTAACAACTGTATTTTTTCCCCTGCTTAACTGACTCAACCTGTTTGTCCAGGATGTAATATCCTCTTACAAAAAGTTAAGTAAACTGCTCTTCTCAACTTCATGTATACCAAGTAAGTGTTTGCATTTTGTTCAGGTGACAATACATGGAGCTGCCGTTCACAAAACTTGAAGTAGCTTTCATCTTGCTGGCTTTTGTGATTTTCACCTTGTTTATCCTGGCTTCTATTTACAACGAACCTGACACAAAGAATGCAGGTAAATAACGCAGATTCTTTTACATTTGGTGATATATAGTAGTACGCACTTTTCATTGCGTTGTCTGTACTACTGTGAATGTTGTTTTAGCCCTCTTATTGCTATTGGTGCAGCTTCATAGAATCTATAATATAAAAGTAGTTTTTAGCTTTTCACTAGACTGCAGTGAGTTGAATTTGTTGCTGAATACTGGTTTTTAGTTAAGCCCACAATACCAAAACGTTGCTTTAAAGGACGATACAGTGAAAGAGCATGATGTGAAAGAAAATCAAAAATATAGAAATTAGCTGTTTAAAACAATTTACTTGCCTGTGGTTCCTGTTTCTCTTGCAATGAATTAGCCTCAAACAATCCTTCACTATAATTCTTTATAATCATCCCACTATTACTGCTCTCAAATCTGTATATGGTCAATTCGGCAGGGCAGATCTTGCTCAGTCATTAAGGAGAACAACCCTTTCAGATAGCAGATATTGTAGGAGGCATAGTTAATAGTTAACTAAGTTAAACTATTCTGTGGTTTCAGGTACAGCGGTTGATACTGTTCTATTGATACTACTAAAACAACACTTCAGAGTTATTTCAGTAGCCCTGATTGTATGGGTACATGTCAGTGGTGGGATTCATTTTTTTTTTACTGCCAGTTCTGTGGGTGTGGCTTGGGGTGTGTGGCTGGGGAAGGATACTGTAAAATCTCCAGTCAGAGGTGGGATTTGCTGGTTCTCCGAACTATTCAAAATTTCCACTACTGGTTCTCCAGAACTGGTCAGAACCTGCTGAATACCACCTCTGGGAAGAGAGTGGCAGATATAAGATCTGATTTGCAATGGATCAATAAAGTTTTATATCTCCCAATAATTTAAAAAAACCTTTTTTTAAAAAAAATGCCAACTGTTAAGTTTTTTTTTCTCAAACTTGCTTGTTTAACCTTGATATTCCCTCCTTTTAATGTTTAGGGATTTAGATAGGTTGCTTTGTTCAAGATCCTTGCAGCTCTATATAATCACACTGAGAGTTCTGCAAATCTTCATGTTTACCTTTATTCAATTATGGGCTCGTCTGCCCACCTGGCTCTGCTTGTACATCCTAGAAACCCCAATTTGATAATATCTGCTAGGGATCCATATTAGTTTTTTAAAAAATTATAGGTCCACATGCCTGATATCAGTTAAGCCACCAGAAAAAAAGCTTTATAAATACTTAATTAAGAAAGAAAAGCAAGTTTCCGAATTGGGACATTTTATCCAGGTAGTAAAAAATTAGAATGCATTCCTACACTAGAAGCTAATTGTCAGCAGGGTGGCTGTCCACGCAACAGTCATGCCAGCAA
This sequence comes from Pseudonaja textilis, assembly GCF_900518735.1. The sequence continues at coordinate 21,542,127 of NW_020769320.1, read as the reverse complement.
GAAGCATTGGTGGTAGCGGGCTTGCTCTCATGGATGCAGCTTGCCTTCCGACCGCAACCCCTTTTAAAATAAAGCTGCTGAGGACCCCTGAGCCGACCACTTCCCCTTCTAGCCCTGTGCATTGGGCAAGGCCAGAGGCATGGGATGCATACCTGGATATCAGCAGGGTGGCAGGAAGGCAGAGATATAATAAGGGTGGGATTCAAATTTCTTGACAATCAGTTCTGTGGGGATGGCCTATTTTGTGGGTGTGGCTTGGTGGTCATGTGACTGGGTGGATGTAGCTTGTATGTAAATATTGTGAATATTTGTGTAAATATTTGTGAATTTTTTTATTTTAAAAAAGCAACTTTTACCCAAAACGAGGCAAAGCAGGCAGGCAGATTGAGCTGCTTGCAGAATCACAGATTCACTCAGAGATCTGCCTTTCTGCAATCTTCTGCCTGAGTCTGCGCTGAAAAATAGAAGCTTCAATCCTAAGGAAGGTTCAGCTCTGCTCTCAGGTCACTTCTCCCCCACCCCCAACCCCCTGAATACCAGCCCTGACTGGGGCTCCTGGGTGAAAGCAAAGCATTCCAACAGCAATTTAGATTAGCTAGAAAGCAAGAAATCTGACAGGAGGGAAGGGGGCATCTAGTGGTTTGATTTGCCGGTTCTCTGAACTGCACAGAATCATAATAGCTGGTTCTATAAACTGGTCCAAACTGGTAGAATCCCACCCCTGGATATAATCAGTGTATCATCTTACGATGTTTGATAGAAAAACACACACAGCAGTGATGGCTAACTTTTTCAGCACCGAGTGCCCAAAGCACATGTGCAAGTGCATCCCCAAAATGCAGTGTGTCCTGCACCCCATGCACGGCAGAGATCTGAAGACCAGCTAGCTGGTGGAAGGTTTGTGCGCATTGCACCCCATGCACGGCAGAGATCTGAAGACCAGCTAGCTGGTGGAAGGTTTGTGCGCATGCGCAGCAGAGCTGAGCTGGAGTGACGGCTCGTGTGCCCACAAAGAGGGTTCTGCGTGCCAGCTCTGGCCACGCATGCCATCGGTTCACCATCACGGACATACAGTATATGGACAATACCACCTTGAACATGTTGCCTTCATAGTCTTAAAAACCATCCTTTGAGTCTATTCCAAGGATAGACTTTGGTGGAAGCTGTCCCTTTAACACCTATTGATCAGAGGTTACGTTCTTAATTAAGATGCTGGGAGTAGTAATCTGGGATATAATTTGGGAGGTAGTAGTAATCTACTATCTCCCAAATTCAATGTAATAGAATTGGTCATCTTTATGGCTCACATTCTTATCTAAGTGTGAAACAGGGTTGTGATGTAGCTTTTGTGTGGTTTTCTATCTAGGCAAATTCAGCTAGTAGCTAATGTAACTAAAAAGAAAGAATAGAATAGAATAGAATAGAATAGAATAGAATAGAATAGAATAGAATAGAATAGAATAGAATACTTTATTGGGCAAGTGCGACAAGGAATTTGTCTTGGTGTAAATAACTCTCAGTATACATAAAGAAAAGATACATTCGTTAAGAATCAAGAATCATAACGTACAACACTTAATGATAGTCACAGGGTACAATCAACAATGAAATCATACTAGGAAACAGTCAATATAAATTGTAAGGATACAAGAGACAAAGTTACAGTCCTACAGTCACAAGTGGGAGGGGATGGGTGATAAGGAGTGATGAGAAGATTAACAGAAATAGTAGTGCAGACTTTGTAAATAGTTGAACAGTGTTGAGGGAATTATTTGTTTAGCAGAGTGATGGCTTTCAGGGGAAAACTGTCCTTGTGTCTAATTGTTCTGGTGTGCAGTACTCTATAGCATCGTTTTGGGGATAGGAGTTGAAACAGTTTATGTCCAGGATGTGAGGGGTCTGTAGATATTTTCACAGCCCTCTTTTTGACTCGTGCATTACACAGGTCCTCAATTGAAGGCAGGTGGGTAGTAATTGTTTTTTTCTGCAGTCCTAATTATCCTCTGAAGTCTGTGTCTGTCCTGTTGGGTTGCAGAACCAAACCAGACAGTTATAGACGTGCAGATAATAGACTCAATAATTCCTCTGTAGAACTGGATCAGCAGCTCCTTGGGCAGTTTGAGCTTTCTGAGTTGACGCAGAAAGAACATTCTTTGTTGTGCTTTTTTGATGATGTTTTTGATGTTAGATATCTATTTTAGATCATGTGATATAGTAGAACCTAGAAATTTGAAGGTCTGTACTGATGATACTGTGTTGTCTAGTATTGTAAGAGGTGGTAGTATCGGAGGTTTTCTTCTAAAGTCTACCACCATTTCTACAGTTTTAAGTGTGTTCAGTTCCAGATTGTTCCAGTTACACCACGAGACAAGTTGTATAACTCTTGTCTGTATGCAGAATTCCACTTTTTCAAACCCAGTGACAGGCATTTGGCAGGGCAGCTGTGTACTGGTGATAAAGCAATTCTTTCTCTCACACAGCTGGGCCTTAGGGGAAATCTCTGATCCTTAGCAGAATTCTATAAGAAGGAAAACACTTTCACTCAGTCTAAGACCAAAATTATGATTTTCTTGGGAAGACCAAGATCAAACACCCATGTCAAACTGGAAATAATAAAAGTGAAGGAGTTTTAAATAGCCTGTAATTTTTCAAGCCTCTCGAACTTGGCAGGAACACATTACAGTCACTTCTGCCAAAATCAACAAGAGTGCCAAGGCAATCTCATTCTAAAGAGTGCTACCTTTAAGGTTTTTAAAAATAAATAAATCAAATCCCAAATGGTGTGCACTACACAAGTATGCAATTACAATGATTTAAAACCTTGTTCAGTGTAGATTTCTGCAAGTACCTTTGCGTATCTCATGTTGTGTTTTCCAAAGCAGTAATCCACTTGGAAGCTGGTATGATCCCACCGGAGGCAAGAATTCACATTTTCTAACTCCCTTACTGACTTAAACTGTTTTATTGGTTTCACTAGATCTCTTCAATCACTTTGGATCAAGGTAGAAAGATAAAATCTCAGCTGACACATGTTAGCGTGGTCTTTCTACTTACTCTTTGTAGCCTCTAAGCTTAGGGCGAGCTAAAGCTGAAATGAACAGTTTGTGATTAAAACAAGGGTGGGTTGCTACTGGTTCTGCCTGGCTCTCTAGAACCGGTAGCTCTGAAGAGCAGCAGATACCGAACCGGTTCTGTGTTTGCGAATGTTTGGCCCACCCACCCGCCTGGGCTCTTACCTGTCCTTTATTTCCTGCTTTTTCAACATCAGCTGCTTTGTCCAGCACAGCTGAGGTTGAAAAAGCAGGAAAAAGTGGCTTTTCAAATGCTGCACACCCGTGCGCAGCATTTTTCAGCTGTCCGGGCTGCACAGCTTAAGGTTGTTTTACATGTACGTGCAGCAAAAGGTAATCACCAAACTAGTAGTAACACTGGTTGGATCCCACCCCTGGATTAAAACAATACAATATTGGGTTCTAAATCATTCTGGAGTTTCAGATAGGCAAGAGGGCCCATCTTCAGAAGTAATCGGAAAAAAGTGATGGTGGCAATTTGGGTGACAAACCAGCATGACTTTGCAGGCAAGGTTAAATCTGTTATCCCACATAATAGGAACTCAATGTAAAGAAAATACTCAGGTAGTATAAGATATTTATGTGGAGCAAGATATCCAGAATCTCAAAGATACTACAATTTCAAGTTTGTTGGATCAGAGTATTCAAATCCAAATCACAGACCTCTGGTTATCTGAACAGGGACACTTCCATATACCTCAACCAAACCCTAAATATGCTTGAAATATGTTTTAATGTCTCTTACCTCAGGGAGTGTTTTTGTCACAAGAAATCAAGGTTCTCTGCCATAATTTTAAAACAAATTTGTTTCAGGAAAATAGATTTCCCTTGAAAGTCTTAGAAATTATTATTTTTATGTAGAAACAGAGAAAAGGATGAACAAGAAACTTAATAATTGGGGGGGTTGCACAAAATACAAAAATAAGCTAAAACAGCACCGGCTGCTTTGTGGTTTAGGATATTATGAAATCAGGCTATTATTTTTGTGTGTGGTGTCAACTAAGTCATTTCATTCAACCATAAAATGCATGTTAGCACATTGTTGTTGTTGTTGTTTTGTGAACTTAGACGAAGTATGAATGGATGTGACAACTCTGTAATAGATTTAATCAGCAATGATCATGAAGTTTATAAGCAACGTACATTTTATTCACTGGACCTGTTTGTATAAACTAGTAAGCTTCTTTTCTCCGTTTAGAATTGCCCTTATTTGTATCAAAAAAAGTAGAATTTATCAATCTGTTTACAAGCGAAGATGTTTTCAACAACATCTCAAATCCCTATTTTTCATGAAAATGTAAATAAATGGTGAATGGGGTCTTACAAATGTCTTTAATAATTCCCATTAGGAAGTATACGAGTCATGTCAACAGACAAGATATAATAGGAACTCACAGCCCCATTTTCCATTCATCTCTCTCTCTCTCTCTCTCTCTCTCTCTCTCTCTCTCTCTCTCTCTCTCTCTCACACACACACACACACACACACACACACACACACACACACACACACCAACCCACTACTTAGCATACAGTCTACAAATCTTCCACTGGATGGAGCTCTCCTCTTATCGTGGTTTCTTGGGTAAAACTGCACATGTCCAGATTCCATGAGACTCCATTAGCTCAGATAGTAAAGTAGTAGTAAAGTAAAGTATAATAAAGTAAGTCAGGAGTAGTGAAGCCACGCAAGGGCTCAGATCTGATTTCAGGAGTTTTGTCCAACTATTCTTCCAATTATTTTCCCAGAACAGAAATTTATATTCTTGATACTCCAGATTCAAGTGTGAAATCCAACTCTTGAGAAATTTTTCAACTTTTAATTGAGGTAGTTCCTCAGAACCATCAGCATCTGAGATCTAAAAGCAGGTGTGTTAACAGAGATAAAATATTGTTTGTTTGTTTATCTCCAACCTTTATTATTTTTATAAGCAACTCAAGGTGGGAAACGTATCCAATGCTCCTTCTTCTTCTATTTTCCTCACAATAATTCTGTGCTGTGAGTTGGTGGAGAGACAGTGAGTGGCCCAAGGTCACCCAGCTGCCTTTCATGCACCTGGTAGGATTAGAACTTGTGGTCTCAAATTCTAGCCTTGTGCCTTAACTACTAGACCAAATTGGCTCTTGTTTTTCTTTTTTTTTTTTTTTGTTTTTTTGTTTAGCAATATTTCTAAAAACTGTTTCTCTATGTATCACCGAATGTTCTGTGCAGAGATCTGAAACACCTATTACGTTACCCTTGTCTTTTCATTAGGTCCAATTCAATGCATGAGGCTGAAGCATAGCATTGAAATTACCTACGGCATTTTGCATTATAGTATTCTCTGTATAGAACAAGCTGAAGTATAGGCGGGAAATAGCAGCTTATAACTGTTTGTCTGAATTATGTAAATTAAAGATAATTCAAAATGCTATACACTTTCAAAACAAAGATTAAAAATGCTTTAAGTCTTAATTTAGGTATAATGTGAAGATTATTTATGATAAAATGCTACAAAGTATCAATATATGCCTAAATTAGGAAGTCTTAATGTGCAGCTTAATGAATTATTCATAATATGACTTATTTACAGAATTAGAAATATATTTACAGCTAAGACCTTTCTGTTTTACAAAGAATATACCCATGTTAAGCATGATTCACTTTCCTATCCTGCTGCCTTCCTTATGTTTTGCTGTATAGTATGGCATAATCTTCCAGCAGCCAGAGAATTGTATTTGTGTGCTGTAGGGTACTAGTCAGATTGAGACCTAAACTTAATTTGCCTTTTTTCTTTTTAACTTGCAACAATGAAAAGAAGAAATACATAATTTAGAACATTCTAAAGCACAGCTACCAGGTCTGGGTTTCAAAATCTAGATCAGCATGAAATGGCAGCAAGGAAATGGAGAAAATCCTTCTGCCATGTCATAATTGCCTGGATTTTTGAGCCAAGATATTATAGCCTCTTCTAAGATCACTAGCCAGGATTAGAAAGCAGTTGTTTTCAGGTCCCTTCTTTGTTTCGGTTATACTGTACATTTTGGAAAAATAACACACTATGGTGTTAACGTTGAAATCTCTGTGTTCTTGTGTGGAAAGAAATATCCATCTGGTTCAGTTCCAAGCCGGGAGAAAGACACTGGAGTCAAAATGGAGGCTAGAGGCTGGTTGGAAAGAGGGTCCATTTATTGATGAAGCAGAACCACATGGATAGTTCTGGGCAGATGACCACATGGAGTTGAGAGTGGGTTTTTTTTATACCTTCTCTTGGGCTTTACACTTGAACTTCTTGATCCTGTGCAAGAACATGTATTCTATTGGCTGTTGTCAGACTCCCACGGGGCCATGTAGGGGTCATAGCTGGCTCTATGGGCAAAGTACAAATCCTAAGTTTTGACTGAGTTACATTCGATTGAAGTTTGGACTGCTGATGCAAAAGAGACATTGGGCAATTCCTATTGTGGTTGAGAGCTAATCCTACCTTTGTTGGATCTTGGGTGAGGGTATTTGCTTATCTCTAAAGTGCTGACATCTGCTGTGGACTATTAAGAAAAGGTTAGGGTTAGGATTAAGGCTGCTTTCCAAGAGCATGTTTCTCCATTTCTCATCCAGGGAAATATAGTATTCTTTTTAATATTTTTTTCAAAATATTTCATTCTTTTAGGAGAGGGTTGGGTGCTTTCTACACTTGTTATACTGGTGGAATGAAAGAAAACTGCAAGGACATGAATGTCGAGATGCATCAGAACTGTTCTAAGTTTATTGGCCTTTTGTAATCCCTTAAGATATATTCTTATTTCTACCTGTCACTAAAGCCTTTATGTTAACTGTTCAGTGTGTTTTTTAGTTTAGTTTCTTGAGCCAAAATGCCAGAATAATATCAGTGAAAATACACAAAACACTATTGTCCAGATTGATAGCACATCTCTTTTCCCACATCACAGTTGTAATATTCAGTTAACAATGATCAACATTAAAGGCACAATACCAGGCAGAAAATATTATAGGACAAAGTAGGGTGGGGTGATTTTTTTCCTGCTTCTTCCTTCAAAAGATGTGGCTAATAACCAGAACACATCATTGAAATTCTAAGGATTAAAAAGTTTGGAGTCATTTTTCCAGTGTGAATAATCATATTTTTAAAGGATTGATGTGTGTGCCTTAAGACTTTGCAAGGTCTAAATCATTCAATTTATCCTTAGAACTCTCAAAATATTAGGTTTGTGTTTTTAATGCAGCAAATGTTATGTAGCCTTATTGTATATTCTAAATTAGCCAAATATCCATCTAAGCACCAGGCAGCTAAATGTTTAGGGCTGATCATGTCATTCATTTTGTACTTAAGTAAAAAATAGAGACATATATTAAAAATCCAAGAAAGAAATAATTCTTATATCCTATTATATATAATATAGTAAACCTATCCGTGGAAGCGAGCAACATTAGAGAATTATAAATAATACCAGTAAATAAATAAACAACTCTTTGGTATGTCTCCTTGGAAACAGAGGAATACTCCCTAGCATATAATAGGGTAAAGTGATTTAGGCTTTTTTATTTCAGGTATTAACATTTATTAATAGTAATATAAAAGAATTGAAGAAAAATAGGCAGAGTCTATGCATGTATCGGGAAAGAAAATCTTTCTACAAGCATATATGATTGGTTCCTTTGCATTGTCAGCCAGATTGTTAGGATAGATTTGGCATTTTTATTCACCCATCAAGTCTTTTCCAAGAACCTTAGTTAGCAGATGTTGTTTGATACTGCTAAAGGTATCGTTGCAGAATGCAAGCTATTTCAATTAAAACTGTCTTCTGCAATAGATGGATCAGTGATGGGATTCAAAAAAATTTTTACTACCAATTCTGTGGGCGTGGCTTGGTGGGCATGACAGGAGAAGGATACTGTAAAATCTCCATTCTCTCCATACCCCACTAACCTGCTTTCCAGCTCCGTTCTCCTGTGCAGGCCAACAAAAGAAGACCCAGCCAATCAGCAAGGACTTGGGAGGCAGAGAATAGATGGGGATGGGACCAGTCAGAGGTGGTATTTGCCGGTCCTCCGAACTGCTCAAAATTTCTGCTGTCGGTTCTCCAGAACTGGTCCGAACCTGCTGAACACCACCTCTGAGATGAATGGTGATTTTATTAATGCCAATGATGTTCAAATGGTGCTCAAGGTGTTTTGGGATTACACCCCATCCATATACTACTAGTACCATCTTTAGTTGATACTAGTCATAGTTGTTCTACTTCTAATTACAGATCTTTGCATTTTGTGATTTTCTTCTATTCTTTCTCTTCTATTCTGCTGTATGTCCAATTACTGCCATGTCTACTATCCAGACGTTTTTTATATTTCTTATCAACCACTGTTTAACTTGGGCTGTTATATTTACATTTTTCATTTTCTCTTATACTTTGTTGATTTGTGGTCCCACCAGTTCTTGCTCGCAGGGAAAAGGAATTTCCTGAAGATACTCCAATACTCCATTGCTGCTACTTTGTCATCCTGTTGATCTTCTTGCAGCAGCTAAGTGGTCCACTGTTTCTTCAGGTGTATAGAGGTGGCATTTGCTGTCTGTTTGCAGAGGTGGCATTTGCTGTCAGCTGTGTTGGTATTATGATTGGTCACACTGTCTCCCAAATGCTTAGACTGGATTTGGCATTTTTGTCTGCCAATCAAGTCCTTCTTCCCAAGATGGTATAACAACAGTGTGAAATCACAGGTGCCAGCTATTGTGTTGCCCTTAATATGCATCAAGTTCTTCCCAAGAACCTAGAATGTTCTAATGTACTGGTGTAGTCCATGTGTGGTGTAGTCTTTTGTAATTGGCATATGGAAATTTTACTCAGTGCACAGATTTTCTAAGAGCCATACGAGATATTTTGGGTATGACACCTAGTTTGCCAATAACCCCTAGGATCACCAAAACCAGTTTATTCCATAATCTTTTAATTTCAATTTCCAGATCTGGATAATTTTATGTAATTAAAAACTGTCTTATGTCATTGTTTATAACCAATTTTGTTTTATGTTTTTGAGCCATTGTTGACCTGGCAAATGCCTGGAAAAGTCCCTGCAGTTTTTTTGGCAAAATATTTGGAAGTAATTTTCCATCGCCTTATTCCTGATGCTGAGAGGGAGTGATTGGGCCAAGGTCACCCAGCTGACTTCATTTCCAGAGTTTACAATCTCTTGGTTTCTAGCCCAGTTCCTTAAACGTAACGTTAAATTTGTGCTTTCTGCCTGCCTAGACAAACTTAGAAGAGCGTTTCCCCTCCTCATTGCTATTGTCATCCTTTCATACCATGCATTTGAAGGTAATCCCCTTTTCAAATGAAGAAAGTTGGCCAAACTATGAAATTGACTAGAATTCTATATATGTTTACATAAAGAAGAATATAAATAAAAAACAAAGTTTGTAGGCAAATTTTTGGATGAGGAAGATTATATCAGAGAGCTGGTGGTTAAGGAGCCTTGGAAGGAAAAACTGGGGTGGGGGAGCTTTCTACAAACTCACTTTCTAGCTCACAAACAGGATGTGCAAACAAAAAAAAGATCAACTTTAGGGAGTTGGGTGCATCCACGTAGAGCCAATCAAATGATATAAGTTGTGGGGATCCTTCTTGATATGGATGCAACAGAGTAGAGTAGAGTAGAGTAGAGTAGAGTAGAGTAGGGTAGGGTAGGGTAGGGTAGGGTAGAGTAGAGTAGAGTAGAGTAGAGTAGAGTAGAGTAGAGTAGAGAAGAACAAAATAGAACAGAACAGAACAGAGTTCTTTATTGGGCTAGTGTGATTGTACACACAAGGAATTTTTCTCCTGTTCATAAGTTCTCAGTGTACTTAAAAACAACAACAAAGTGATACAGTAAGTCATAGGTCATAGATCATAAGATACAATCATAAATCATAAGATACAAACAACAATTGATAAATCATAATAGACCAATAGGAGAAGGTCGTAGGAAAGAGAAGATGTGAGAAAGATGAGGAGGTGAGAAGATAGGAAAGATGAGAAGATGGCAAGAATGCTTGCAATACAGCCTACTACATGATTAAATATCTTTAGGCATAAGATAGCGCTGTGAGAGTTAGTGTATAGCAGAGTGATGGCATGGGGAAACAAACTGTCTTTGTGTCTAGTTGTTTTGGCATGCATTGCTCTATAGCAGCATCCTGAAGGAAGAAGTTTAAACAGTTTATGTCCAGAATCGGGGGGATCCATAGATATTTTCTCATCCTCTTTCTGGTTCGTGCAGTATGGGTAGTCCTCAAGTTATGACCACAATTGAGCCCAAAATCTATGTTGCTAAGCGAGACATTTGTTAAGTGAGTTTGCCCCATTTTTACAACTTTTCTTGCTATGGTTGTTAAGTGAATCATTGCATTTCTTAAGATAATAACATGGTTGTTAAGTGAATCTGGCTTCCCCATTGGAAGGTCCCAAAAGCTGATCACATGACCATCACTGCCACCATCATACCTATGAGTGAGTTGCGAAGCATCTGAATTTTGATCACGTGACTGTGGGGATGCCGCAACGGTTGTAAGTGTGAAAAACAGTCATAAGTCCCTTTTTTCAATGCTGTTATAATTTTGAATGGTCACTAAATGAACTGCTGTAAGTCGAGGATTACCTATATATAGGTTCTCAATGGAAGGCAAGCTGGTTGCAATTGATTTTTCTGCAGTCCTAACTATTATTTTAGATATTACAGAACATCACCAAACTTGTTTCCAAAATTATCAGTTTCAAGCAAACTGCACAAAACGTTTATTAAATATATTTGCCAACTAACTAACCCTGCCAATTCAGAGAGTACATGAGGCAACATGAAAAAATATCTTCAGTAAAAGACTAAGTCCTTTGCTTTCCTAAATCTACCTTTCCCGTCCTTCTACTAGCATTCTGAATGACCTAGTTTTATGCAGGTGTTTAATATTTATGCATTTACCTCAGGAGGGCTAATTTCAAAATATACACGAGTGACACAAATGCTAGAGAATCTTAATAAACAGCCACCACAAGGTACTATATCATGCTGTTGTGCATCTAATTTTATTATGGCCATAATTTCATTTTTATCTTCCCATGTAATATGGTTCTTAACAATTCAAAATTATTGATAATAAAGCCTGGAATTTCAAACATGAATCATAGCTGAAAGGAGGGGCACACTTAGGCCATTTTAGGTCAACTAGTGAAGTTAGGACCAAATTCAAATTGCATGTGGCAGGGCTTATTTTGGGAGAGGAATTCAGGAATATGAAGATGTGCTTAAAATGAATCTTGTAGACCCCTTGAGACCGAAATGGAAAAAGTCTAAACTTTTGTCTCAGGAAACTTGAGGGATCACTGTTTATTTGTTCATTTGTTTGTTTATTTATTTCTATTTATTTATTTTCGCATTTAGAGATTGCACATCTCTCTCATAGAGCTATATATCTGGGCAGTGTACCAATAGGCTAGAATCAAATAATTAAAATTTATAATTAAAAAGGCAGGGCAGGAGATTCAGAGGAGGGATTTAACTCAATGGCCTCCTGTCCCTCTAGAGAGCCCCAAGTGAGTTGGTAGAGCCAAGTCTTCAAGCATTTCTGAAAGGCCAGCTGAGTGACATGTGTGGCCCGCTGGTGGCTGGCGGAGCTGGCAGCAGAGTCTGACAGTAGCGAGGTTGGGGGGGAACCTGGGCCAGTCCTGGAGGATGGGGAAGACTCAGATGAGGGATCTGCGTCAGAGGCAAAGATGGAGCCAGGGCAGGCTGACACTCATCAGCTGCCTTCGGGCTTGGACATCAGTGTAGCGGGGGAGCAGCTGGAATTGGTTCCCAGCCTGCACATGGGCAGAGCTGCCTAAAGGAAAGAACAATTACGAACTCATGGTCGACGTGGGCATAAGGCCACAGGTAGATGATCAATGCCCCCTCCCATAAGGATTCAAAGAGGAGGGGGCTTTTGCAGGAAACAATTCGTTCATTCGTTCCATCATGGTGAAGATTTGTCTGTGCATCCTAAAGACTCTGTGCTAAGCCCTTCCTTGTCAGCACTGCGTTTGGAAATATTGGGCAGCTTTCCAAGATAGATGAGGTTTGAGCTCCTAATTATACCCTTGAAAGACTGTTTGCCAGGCCATTGGCTGAATGTGAATGCAAGAAATTCATATCCGTTTAATAAAACGTGTTTGGTCGGGACAAAGAGTCTGCTTAGTGCTTTTGGGGGAAGCCTAGGAGAGAACAACAGGTCCGGCTCACTTCAGGGAGGAAAATGTTGCAAATGGTGGGGCCAACAACAAAGAAATCACTCTTCTTGGGCCCCAACAGTCAAAATACTTTAACTGACAGGGTCTACCTGATCTACCTCTGCCTGACTACATGGGACAGGTCAATGTAATGAGGTGAAGAAGGTAATATTAGTATTACCTCCATTTATGACTCCTGGGCCAATTTTTTGGTATACTTTAATTAAGAATATTATTTAAACAACAATATGTAAACAACTTGCTCTATCCCCAATGCAAGAAAAGGATGTTGTGTACTGTTTTCTAAAAGCCCAATAATCCAGACTCCATTTTAGTATACAATCCATGAAAGAAAGCTACATTGGTTTCTAGACATAAAGAGATATATCTAAGAATAATACATTCATTTATATGTGTTATCTGACAATCTCTGAAAACTTTTCTGCAGTGTCACAAGTTTTGGACTCCATGACTGACATGAGAGAAGAGACCAATAGACATACTCACTTGCTTCACTAGATAAGGTTGGCATCATCCATTGTTTTGTTCCTTCCACTTCTTGTCAACCGTTCAAGGTGGAACAGATTAGGAAATCAAAGTATTGTATGCCAGTACTACTTTTATTGTAAAGAGAGAGTAAAACAAACTTGCAAGTCTGAAAGTGCATCTCCCCTCCCTATATCTTTGTGAGAATTAGAGAAGGTTTGTCTGACAAATTTTCATTGGTTATATCCCTGCCTTGGATTCAATCCTCTTTTATCTGACCGTTACCTTAGTAGTGGCACTTCCTCCTGTCCCTCAAGGCCATTCTTCTTCCCACTGTAATTCCAAGGCATTTTAGTATATTTACTGTGTTGTTATAATTATTTCTCTAAGATAGTATCATATATAGAAGGAGTATATCTGAAAACAGATCGCTTGGGTTGAAATAGCATGAGCTTGTGAATTCCATTTTACTTCTGCATTACAGAAGAAATGTGGCAGACCTTTATTATAGCATAAGTCAAGTTGCTGTCAAAATATTTTCAAAATTGTCGTCACATATGCCAAGCTAAAGCCCTCTTCAGTAATTAAGGAAAAGGAAATAGTGACATGTTTTTACCATTTTCGGCTTACCCCTGTTGCTAGTGAGACCAAGGTGAGACCTCTATCAACTAGAAGCTCTGTGCAGTTAGGATTTCATATTATCCAGAAGATTGTAAATTCATTGATGTGAATGAGGATGCTATCATTAAGATCTTCCTATTCAACACAAGGAAATCATACATGACTAAAGTACATATATAGAAGCGTCCTTTCCATTCCTTTATTCTTTTCTTTTTTTTGAACACTTAAAGGATGGTATGAGTATTATCTAATTATTCTTGTTCAGTGCATATGAGCTCACTGTCAGGATTCAACCAATGAACTCAGGAAATAAATAATTCCTACGTTATGCTGATTTAATGCCATTGAAGAATCTTTTTTGTTTCTTTTGTGAGGAGTTTTGTTGATTGCTTTGAATAGCAAATATCCACATAATTGTTTTTTTCATTTTGCTTGCCTCACATGCCATACAATTCTCAAGAAAGAAAATAGAAGAAATGATACCTTAGGTACAAAGGCAGCATTCAACATAACTTAAATGCATCTTTAAAATTCAATTGCTACCAATAAAGTTTTTACCATCATTGATCATCTTTGCACTTCACTTATTGTCCTGGCATTCTAAAGGTATACACTATAATTCTGACTTTAAAATATTGCTGTAGTAGGAACATTCCATTCTAAACATTACTACAGCTGGAGCCAATATAACTTCTACATAAAAGCTTCCCCACAGTGTAGGTGGTAATATTGAAAAAACCTTGTAGGATGGAAAATCACCATAAGTTTCTCATGGGGCATACAAATTAAATGGGTTGATTTCAGTTGAAAGAGGAAATCTTGATGCCAAACCACCCAGGACTTAATAATTGATGATCAACACATTGAATTGCATCTGGAAACAAATTGGAAACCAGCATAAGGCCCAGATCAGATATATTCCTAGCTAATCATCAGGCTGCTGCATTGTGGACCAAATGAAGTTTCCAAGTAGTCTTCAGAGGCAACGCCGTGAATAGCAGATTGCAATGATCCAAATGCATAGTAATGGAATGAAAAAAAAATGCTGTCAAAGTCCGCTAAGTACGATTGTCCTACCAGGTTCTCTAATACCCAGGGAGTCCTCAAACAACCAGAATTATGACTATAATTGGCTATATTGTTGGTATAATAAGATGCAAAAGCTCAGTTACAATTGCAAAAGAATGGTCACAAACCCACCATGTACCTTCAAAATTAAGCCAAAGTGGGAAAATAAAGCTAACCAATTTCTACAATATGATATTTACCATTTACCCATCATTTTCAAGAAAACAACAAGAATTGCTGAGAAGTATTGAATTCTTAAATAAAGAAAAAAGGATGTGGAATGAAATAAAATTTGTTAAGTAGAAAGTGAAAATATATTGCAAAAAACAAGATACAGAAGAAAGGACAATGGATACTAGGACAAATAGCGAAAGCTGCCAGAAAAAGAAGACAAGCCAAAGGAAAGAAGGACAGGAAAGAGCTTAACAAAGAACTTAAGAGAGCTGTTAGATTAACAAGGATAAAAAGCAGTAATACAACAGCATTGGCAAAGACATGTTGGGAACAAACATGGAAAACATAAAGCTTATCAAAAAATCTTAAAAGGCATCAATATGAAAATCCTTTGACAGTGTCAATTATGACAAGTTATAAAACGGGCTTAAGAAAAATGGGAATCCCAGAATATCTTATAGTCCACATTCAAAGATCAGAAAATCACACTAAAGACAGATCACAGTGGAACACATTGACTGCAGGCTGGCAAACAGATGAGGCAAGCTGGTATACGTTCCCCTCGCACATACATGCTCGTTGTTTCCAGCTCTAGGGCGATGCTCATCTCCATTACAAAGCCAAAGAGCCAGCGCTGTCTGAAGATGTTTCCATGGTCATGTAGCCGGCATGACTAAACTTAGAAGACTCACGGAACACTGTTACCTTCCCACCGAAGTGGCCCCTATTTTTCTACGTGCATTTTTACATGCTTTCAAACTTCTAGGTTGGCAGAAGCTGGGACAAGTAACGGGAGCTCAGTCCGTTACGTGGTACTAGGGATTCGAACCGTCAAACTGCCAACCTTTTTGATCGACAAGCTCAGCGTCTTAGCCCCTGAGCCACTGTGATCCAGCATTGTAATTAGCAATACATTTTACATGTGAGACATTGTGCAAATTCAACTCATAAAGATGAGACTCCACAGTCATGGTTGCTGCTAAACAATCAAATGAAACATACCATAACATACCTAACAATAGTTCATTGTGGAAGATCTGATATTTTCAATACAATGGGCTGTTACCTTGGAATGAGATCATCACTGTTGAAAACAAGTTTGAGTGGTAAATGGCAAACACTTTATTCAAACAATGTGAAATATTCTCAATTTTCCAATTCATTGAAAAATAATATTTGGGGTCCAGATCTGTTCGGTAATGGCAACCATCTGGCAGATAAAGGCTTGCCTTCAGTAACTTACGTTATGTCATTAGACTTAGATTTATCTTAGTTATCCCATAAATGTGTCCAGCTTTTTCTTGACATATGTTCCACATTTTTATGGCTGACTTCAGCACTTCATTCATTCATTCAGCCACCCATTGTGTTAATCAGATTAATGTTTTAGCAACACAGCATTAAAAAAAAAAAAACTTCTCTTTTTCGTTTGAAGCTAGGAAGGAAGATATGTTTGTGAAGTCAAAATGCAGCCCACTTTATATTTAATATGAAGATGTGAAATCAATTAAATCTGTAGGTTTTTTTTTTTTTTTGCAGCACAAACAAGAAGCTGTGAATTATGTTCACTATCGCTTTTTCTGTGCATATCCCCAGTGTAAGATCTCCTTGAGGTGTTGGATTTCAACTCCCACAATTTTCAGGAAACATTGTTTATCTTTTCAATTGGAAAGAATTAGTCAGTTTGATATTAGGCATTTTCTTAAAGCACAACGAAGAATGTTCTTCCTGCACCAACTCAGAAAGCTCAAACTGCCCAAGGAGCTGCTGATACAGTTCTACAGAGGAATTATTGAGTCTGTCATCTACACCTCTATAACTGTCTGGTTTAGTTCTGCAACCCAACAAGACAGACACAGACTTCAGAGGATAATTAGGACTGCAGAAAAAACAATTACTACCAATCTACCTTCCATTGAGGACCTGTATACAAAAAGAGGCTGTGAAAATATTTATAGAACCCTCAAATCCTGGACATAAACTGTTTCAACTTCTACCTTCAAAACAATGCTATAGGACACTGCATGTTAGAACAACTAGACACAAGGACAGTTTTTCCCTGCATGGCATCATTCTGCTAAACAACTAATTCCCACAACACTGTCAAACTATCTAGAAAGGCAGTATTACCATCATTATTCTCATGTTCCCTATTACCTATTTCTCCTTATCTTCTTATGACTGTAACTTAGTTGCTTGCATCTTACGATTTATAGTGCTACCTTAGTACCTTTAGTATGATTTATGCTGATTGCTTATCTAGTATCCATGACTATCACTAAGTGTTATATCTAATGTTTTATGATGAATGTATTTTCACAATGACTGTGATAATGATCTATCACTATTTTTGTATGTGCACTGAGAGCTTTTGCACAGGGGACAAATTCTAATTATACTTGGCCAATAAATAATTCTTTTAGAAGTAAGAATGATTGAATTCAGTGGCATTAACTCCTAGAATTGCACAGTATACAGTATAGAAAAAGCTGGGAAATACTTCAGTGATCAGGGAGCACCATTTTCTTAATTAATCTTTGTATGACAAGGACCACATAGGTTATTAATAAGATTACAACAAAATAAAGGGAATATGGAACCTGTTTTTGCTCTGTGTGCATCTGTGTGTGTGTGGTTTTCTCTGTGTGCTTTCATCTTTTGAATCTCATAGAAAGATTTTTAAAAAATACATTAAGCTGCTCAGACTTACTCATCTATTTGTCCATCAACAAGCTATCTTTCTGAGAATTGAACAGAATGAGATACGGAGGGAGAAGCTGGCAAAAGTAAGATTGAAAACTGATCAGGTCAGGCCACGAACTGCAGAGAAAAAGATTGCATTACATTAAACAATTCCTCAACAAATCCTTATGGGAGAGACAGTTTAAAAACTACTCAGAATACTGCCATTCTACTGCCATTCAAAATGAAAATACACACAGAGAAAAGAATACACTAATTACTGTGCAACATAGGGGAAACGATATATAAGCATCTTGTATAATTTATGTTGCTAAAGAGCTTTGAAGGAATTTGAAAAGCCCTGATTGTATGCTTTTTCTTGCTTGCTTTAGCTTTTATAGATGAATTAAGTCAAAGTGAAACTTAACATGACTATTCAATTGATTTCACAATTGAATTTGAAGATTTTGTTGCTATTATTTAATGATCAGCCATTGAATTTGAATTTGGCATTACTTAGGGCTGTGAGATTAGCAGAAGGTAAATTTAAGATGCCCACCACTGGAAAATAAACTTGAAATTGAACAAAATGTCAGGTTTGAATAAAAGGAAACTTTTGTGTTGGTTCATCGAGAATTTAATCACACCATGAAAGATAATGTTGACTTATCCACACTTAGCCTGATTTCCCCAGTTACAGAAGTACCAGTACCAGTGGTGGTATTCAAAATTTTTTACTACTGGTTCTGTGGGCGTGGCTTGGTGGGCGTGGTGTGAATTAGTGGGTGTGGTTTGGTGGGCTTGGCAGGGGAAGGATAATGCAAAATCTCCATTTCCTCCCCACCCCACTAACCTGCTTTCCAGCTCTGTTCTCCTATGCAGGGCAACAAAAGAAGACCCAGCCAATCAGATGGGTCTCTGGAGGAAGAGAATAGATGGGGAGAGGGCCAGTCAGAGGTAGTATTTGCCGGTTCTCTGAACTACTCAAAATTTCCACTACTGGTAGCTAAATACCACCTCTGATCAGTACACATGAACACATTATTATCTCTTGTGATTATTTTGTCATGAATAACCTACTTTGAAGTAATTTTAAATACAAGACATCAATATTGTTCAAGTAGATACACTGAAATGTCAGATTTTTTTTTTCTCCCAAGTTCCTGTAGCAAGAGTAGGAGGAATGGAAAGTAAATAATTTTTACTCTTCTTTAAGGCCCCAGAATAAGCTAAGTCCTGAAGTAGTTCTCAACTGGGCTATAAGCAGGATCCTTTAAGTATTCTATGATGCACTTATTAGTTATTGGACCAGGCCCAAATTCAGTCCATTGTCAGTCATAAAACTCAACGAATGACTTCAAGCCAGTCATTTTCTGTCAGTTCCACCTACTCATGGAATGAATGAATGAATGAATGAATGAATGAATGAATGAATGATCTATTATGCTCCAAAGACAGCAATTTAAAATTGTCTGCAAAAGTTAAAATGGCCAAACAATGAATAATAAACAGTACATAATAATACAATTTTTTTCTTCCGTTCAATCGTGCCTCATTCTCAAAGGCTGAGAACACGTCATGCTTGATTGCAGGATATCCAGAAATCATCTAAAATATCGCAATCTTTTAACCATGTAAGAATAATGTTCCTATAGACTTTTTTTTTTCCTCTCTCTTTTTTTCCAGACAAGGAATACTATCCACACAAAGAAAGGAGGAATAAAAGACAGACCTACAAGATAAAGACAAAGCCTTCTGCAGAATCCATTGTCGTTAAAACTGTTTAGTACTGAAAGAACTCCGAAGTTGGCTTGCTAAAAATTCTCTCGGAAGAGATTTAAAAAGAGCTGGTTCCTGGAGATGAATAAAGACAAAGGAAGTGAATGTGAATGGAAAGGGTTCTTCAGGCAGCAAAAAGAATCTAAACATTAAAAGCCAACTCAATGAACTATGCCATGCAAAGCAATTTTACTCTCTCTTTTTAATAAAATTGCTTTTATGTTGCTGTGATAGGGGAAAAAAAAGATATTGAGGCTTTTTACACATTTTATCACCTCCAATTGTTGGAATGATCAAAACTTTTTAATTGCTGATCTTCTTTTGTTCTCAGTTCCTCTTCCCTTCCCAGGTATTCTTTCCTCTATCAGCAACAACTAAGGAACACAAAACTGATGTGACTCTTATATTGCATGAGCAAGATTATGGGTCCTGGAAAATTGGCACTGAGATTTTCATATAAAAGGAGAATGTCAAACACTTGCTTACTCTAAAATCTTTTCTACTACTGCTTCGCAACTGCCTTCCTTGCTCAGAAGCTGCTGACAAAAAGCACTGCAGAGAGAATCCACAATTACAGAGACAATAAATACCCCAGAATGTTTTGTTGTAGACTTCAGGAGTGAGTCAATATTTCTACTATGAACTCATATAGCTGAGTGTCAGCAAGAGAGAATGATTAACCGGAAGGGGAGGGAAGGAATTTGTTTACCACCACAGTTTTTGCTCTCCGAATCATTAGAAAAAAACTTAGGCCGCCCAGCACTTGTCCTCATCACTATCAACTTCAAAATGCAAAGAATATTGCAAGAGGTATTGGTTAGATGCTGTTCAGCTGAACAATAAGAAACAGGATCTAACCAATTTCCCACAGTTGGCTCATAGTCTGGTTTACCTGACATCTGAATATATGAATGCTCACAGTCACTGTTCAATTGATTAAAACAGGAAAAGTTATAGCCATGAAGTTATGGTGCCTTAGCCTCTGTGGGCAGAGGGGAGAGGTCAGAAGCATGAAGCAAGATGAAGGTTTCTCATCTATGATCAATCAGCCTGCCCTCCTCTTCTGCAAAGCTTCAGCACGTACACTGGCTAATGGAATTCAGTGTATATTGTGTTAAACCAATGCTGAATGGGATAAATCAACCCAGCTGCCAACTGAGACCATAACTCACAGACATGAAGCATATCCAAGGACACCAATAGAGGTTTTCGAAGAAAAAAATGAAAATAAAAAAGGGATGCTTAGCGGTCTCTAGGAGCCATGCTACATTGAGTGTCAACTTCAAAAGCAAATAGAAATAGAAAACTGGGCAGTGGGAGGGATGCGGAGGTGGGAGGTGTGATATGGTCCCTGTTAAGTGCTTACAGCTTCATGTTTTCTGAAAGACAGCCTGCTAGCTGAGTAGTTGGCATTCTGAAAGTAAATAGTAAAAAGTGTCTTGCTTAATATGTGTGGGGATTAAATCCATTGGACTAAGACCAGGAAGACACAAAACCTGCTGACTGACTTCAAGCCAGTCACTATCTTTCAGATTCATCTTGTTCAAAGGTCCTCAAATTTGGCAACTTTAAGGCTTGTGGACTTCAATTCCTAGAATTCTCCAGCCAGCCAAGTTTGGAGACCCCTGATCAAGTTCATAGCATCACTGCAAGAATAATTTGAATGTGGGGCGGAAATCATATTCATTACCCTGAACTAGCAGAGGAAGAGTAAAGTAAAGAAATACTCAGGTGCTGTTTCCATATAATTTATAAAATCAATACCTAGTGTGGAGATCTATGAGACTAATTTACCAGAGAGTTCTAAGGAAATTCTTACAACAAGCAATTTTTATTTGACTCTAATCAGGGTGTTTTTACCCTAGACTGAAACTTTGTTTTAGATTCAAACTTTGGGGAAAAAATTAGGCAAAAGCTGCGTTGTTAATGGTCTGATGATATGATGTTATTTATATGTGCACTTATTATTAGGTTCCCCAAACTCCGATACAATGTAAGAGAAAGAGATTACCACCAGTTGTTCAATAGTCATTATAAAGTCTTTACCATTAGCAATTATTTGCTACCATAAATAGGAAGGACATTTTTGCTTTGATTAGATAATAACAATTACTGTACTACAGCTGTCTCAGGAGATAGACCGTAACATTATTTGATATAGTTCTCGTGACTATTTTCTAGCAGTTCTGGAGAATTGGACTCATTTTAAATGTACCCTATATATTCATCCCTTTCATTGTAATCCATTGATGTGAAAAGAGATCATTTTAAGAGATAAAAGCACTGGCCTAACAAGAAATCACCCACAGACTCTGCAATCAAGTACCAAGGTAATATTCAAAGGTTATTCAAAGCCATATATTTACAAAAGCTTCAGAGCTTCTTTGTCCCACAAAAATAAAAACTTTGCAATTTTTTGTTGGCACCTGATAAATGTCCAATTTAAGCACTGCCAAGAGGAAGAAGCAAAATATGCTCATTAACCACTCACTATCCAGCACTTTTCTTTTTTAAAAAATATTTTTTATTGATTTTACAATTAAAACAAACCAACAACACATACATAAATGAAAGAGAGAAAAAGAAGAAAGGGAGAAGAAAATAGAAAGAAAAAAAATAGAAAACAATTAAAAACATTTTCATCTTCAACAGTTTGTGAGACTTCCTTTTTATCCTTATTTTATGCCATATACACACTTAATCCTTACATATATCTGTATATCACTACTATGATTCTATCCTACCCTCTTTTGCCTTTTAGTGTGAAGTCTATCTTTGGTCTGTCCATTTGTACCAACAGTTCCAGCTGTTGT
Source organism: Pseudonaja textilis (assembly GCF_900518735.1). The sequence continues at coordinate 21,520,205 of NW_020769320.1, read as the reverse complement.
AGTATATTGAAGTGTCTTTATTTTTTAATGCCAAGGTTAATTTGTCCATTTCTGCACAACTTGAAATTTTTTGAATGATCATCTCCTCTGATAGAACATGAGGCTGCTTCCAACATTGTGCAAAAGCCAATCTGGCCACTTTCAAAATGTATATTATCATATATTTCCCTTTTTTTAATATTCGTTTATCAAAGATGCCTAACAGAAAGGACTCTGGTTTGAATTCAATCTGTTTTCTTGTCATTTCTTCCAGCCAATTTCTAATTTTCTGCCAATATTTTTGAGCTTCTGTACAGGACCACCACATATGGAAAAAAGTTCCCTCTTTTTTTTTTTTTTTTGCATTTCCAGCAATTCGGACTCATATTGGGGTGCATCTTAGCTAATCTCGAAGGAGGAAGGTGCCATCTATAAAACATCCCCAATATATACATAATTATAGGCGGATTTCACTGTTAAATACTGATTACAAAATATTCACTTCTATTATAGCAAGTAGACTAAAAAGAATGTTAAATGAGAATATATATGAAGATCAAAATGGATTTCTCCTGACCAGACAAATCAGGAACAATGTAAGAATAGTACTAGATGTCTTAGAATTTTACAAAGCCCACCCAGAAAAACAAATTTCAGTTATGTTTTTAGATGCAGAGAAGGCCTTCAATAATTTAAATTGGCAACTTTTAATCCAAAAAATTTATAATATGAATTTAGGCACCAAATTTGAAAATATTATAACAACCATTTATGACACACAACAGGCTAATATTATAATAAACGGGGAATATACCCGCCCAATAAAAATAGAAAAAGGAGTCAGACAGGGCTGCCCACTCTCACCCCTGCTCTTCATATTATCATTAGAAGCATTACTAATGCGAATTAGACAGAACCCAGACATAAAAGGATTAAAGGTTAAGAAAGAAGAATATAAGTTGCAGGCATTTGCGGATGATATGATTTTTTTTCATTGAGGAACCAATAGAAAGAGGACAAAAATTGATGAATGAATTAGAACAATTTGGAGCAGTAGCAGGACTTAAAATTAATAGGAAGAAAACAAAATTAATGACTAAAAATTTAACAGAAAAACAGAAAATAGAACTAGAAGAAGTTATGGGAATACAAGTGCTAAAGAAAGTTAAATACTTAGGAATATAGTTGACAGCATATTGTAAGACACTTAAGGAAAATAATTATAATAAATTGATGCAACAGGTAAAGAAGGATTTAGAAACATGGGGCAAGCTGCAACTTTTATTAATAGGCAGGATTGCTGCTATTAAAATGAATATTCTTCCAAAATTCCTATATATATTTCAGACGATCCCAATCAAAGTACACAAATTTTTTTTTGAAGAACTTAATAAAATAACCGTAAAATTTATCTGGCAAGGGAAATAACCTAGAATAAATTTAAAGGCAATGCAGGATATGAAGAGCAGGGGAGGGCTGGCACTTCCAAATTGGGAGTTGTCTTATAGTGCAGCCTCTTTAGTATGGTTGAAGGAATGGGTGAATTTAACCAATAAGAGAATATTATTCTTAGAAGGCCATGACTTGCAGAGGGGATGGCATGCTTTTTTATGGGATGTAGGGAAAACTAGCCAGAAATATTTTCACAGACACCTAATCAGAGACTCATTATTAACTAATTCGAAGAAAATACGGGAAAACACTATTTAAAAATACCAATTTGGATTTCAACAATGGAGGCGATGATTCCCAAATAATCTGGATGTCACTAAAATGATTAAATATAAGGACCTATTGGATACACAAGGAAATTTGAAATCGCGGCAAGAACTTCAAGAGCGGGGACTAAAAATTGATCACTGGGCATATCTTCAAATTCAAAGTAGAAACAAGACAAGAAAGAATTTGGAATTAACAATAAACTCCAGCAATTAGATAAAATTTTATTAGGATCAGGCAAAAAAAATATAACAAAATTTTATAATTGTTTATTAGAAGTAGAATTAGAAGAAGAAACTGTAAAAGGGAACATGATAGCCTGGAGTAGGAATATAGGACATAGCATCACCATGACCGAATGGGAAAAGGTCTGGGGTAGAAATAATAAAATTACAAAATCGGTAGTGTACAAAGAAAAAAACTATCCAGTACTTTTCTATCACCTCCATTGCATGCAGAAGGATGGAGTGGAAAAGGGCAATAACTGGGAATAATCCAACACATTTCAGAAATAGGAGCTACCTTTGACTTCCAAAGGTTGGTAGCTCATTTGACTTTTTTGACCAATCAAGTATCACTCTGAATTTATATCAGCTAATAGATATGTGTGTACTTATTTATTTTATATCCACAAAAACACAATGAAATTAAGTTACATGTACATATACATGTACACTACAATGATACCTTAGTATTTGATATAGTCACTTAACTAAATGATTTTTTTAAATTGGTACCATCCAGTTGCGTTGTAATTCAGCTCCATTTGATAGACCCACAGTTATTTTGAAAATTGTATTCAAACAGTCCTCCTCATAGAAGTCATTGAATCAAACTGGAACAAGATATTAAGTGGAGTATCTGAGGATCAGGAATTTGTATTATTTCACTGAAAATTATTTCACTGAAAATGAATCTGAGTATTAGAGTGAGGATAAGGTTTATTTGGATGTTAAGGTTATGATTAGATAAAGTTTGGAATTAAAATTTAACAAGTACCATTAGGATGATAAATAATATTATGTTTAATTTTCATGGTTTGTGGTAGTTTTCTGCTGAAATCAAGTCTTTAGGTTAGGGTATGTATTGATGCAATGATAAATTTAAGATGGGTTTTGAGCATTAAAATAAATTATGTTACCAGGGAAACACTATCCTGTATATATTTCCATCTTTCTGTCTCATTAGGAACATTTGAAGTTAACCTTGGTTTTTAAAATTCATTTACAACATATAAAAATGTAGCCAATAACAAATTAACAAAAAAATTAACAAATGTTGCTAGTGATCAATGCAATACAAGTGTCAAGCAAAGCATAATTATATCTTTTCAAATCTGTCAAAGGTTACACACAACAATGGCTCCAAAGGTTTAATTAAGTAAGTAAAGATTATGAGATCAGGTAAATATAGTTTACAAATAGTTATAATGATCACATACTGTTGTACGTCACACAGAATCATGTTTTGTGAGCTAGATGGCTATGTAAATTTGATCAAGAATAAACTAATAAATACCATTCCAGATGTGATTTTTGGTTGACTCTAATTGGCTTTTTCATGGGCTTCTTTTCTAATGTAACTCCAGTCACTGTCCAGTTTTTTTCACTTTATATTTTAAAAGATATAGACATATTTCAATAAGCAATTTAGAGCACTTCCCCAAAGGCCACCTGAGCACCAAGTCCTCTAAGAATTTTATTTGCTCCATAGCATGCAAAGACTTCAGCCTTCAGAATTCATTCTGGCAAAGCTAAACAAAATGATGAAAGACAGCACTGATGTTGCATCAGAAAAAAAAAATGTAAAGTACATACCGAGTACTGAAGTATGCCGGATATATTGTTGTCTACTTTTCATTTACAATAGAGGAGACTGGTTCTTCTTCGTTTTTTCTAAAGATGTTCCTTTTTCCCAAAACAATGATTTTGTGTAGGCTGAGTGTCATTCCATCTAGGAGTGTTAACCTGATACCCAAAACCAAAAATGGCATATTTATTTTTCACCGCTTGCAAAGTGATTCAAGGCTGCATATGTTTTGAAGCAGCATAAAGCACCTGTACACTAACGCTGATGCACAACTCTCAACAGCGTCTTCTGGGTGCAAAGTGGTGTGTGTGTTGATGTGGATGTGTATATTTGTGTATATGTACCCACCCATGCACATCACACACAGCATTTGGATATTATGACTGTCCCAACTGTGCTGGTATTTGATCTATAAGAAATCCTTGTTTTATTCATTGCACTTCTAAATTTGCATTGTGTAAATTATCACTTCTTTCTATGCTGTCTTATTCTTGGCACATTTCTCCTTGGTACGCTCATCTAGAGGGTGTATTTAAGAATGGAAAGTATAGAAGGAGGTCAAAAATTCCAGAAACATCCCATTCAGCAGACCACTTTAAAGAAAAGCAATTAATCACCCCAGTTACCACAAAGTCACCCAACTATGAGAAAACCCAACATGCACACATTTTTGCAGATAAGTCCACAGAGCTTTCCGAGCACATGATTATAAATTATTCATGCATTCCTGACCAACATCTATTAACCTTAAGCATCTCTTGATGTCATGGAAAGGTCATCCTTACTTGTTCTTTCTGTGTTCATTGAATACATCTATTTGAACAAAAATATAGGGCCAATCAAGGTTACTGCTTGAGACAGAAGACAAGATGGTGCTCCCTTCTATTTCTATGTGCCAAAAATCACCACCTTCGCTGTTATATCTGCCTTCCACGTTAATAACATCCATCAGACCTGAAGATAGTAAGCAAATTCAAGAGAGTCAAGATAGGCTGTCTGAGAGGCTCAGCTCTGCCCCATACTACTTTAGTATCATTCACTTAGTTTTCTACATCCTCAGAAGTGCTTCAATGTAATAGCATCAATATGCAACATTGAGGCAAAATAATACATGTGCACATACAATTAACTGATGTTGGATTGCTACATCAAAACTTTTTTTAAAGATTGGTGATGCTTGAAAGAAAACCTCTGAAACAAGATGGATTGGCTACAGCCACCACTGTCATTGAAACATCATCTCAGAAACATGGAAAATCCCTAGAAAATAAATGTTTGGGAATGGGGAAACGTGTATGGTCTTTTATGTCATTTTGATAACTCTGAAAATTGTATTATCCAAGGGTGGTTGGACGGATGGACAGACAGAAATAAAAACACACCAACTCTACCGTTTCTTAATGTTAACCTCTATCTTTTCTAACTTTCAGCTTTCCCTTTTCTGCTAAATGGTCACTTTAAGACTTAGATTATGTGTTCCTTTTTAAAAAAAACATAATAAACTAATTATAAAAAGAATTAAACGAAAAGTGTAATCTAGTTTCTTGAACTAGTTCAAGAAAATAATGTTTTTTTCTATGAGCATTCCATTGTATTTCTAATACAGTATGGTATTCAAAAAGCATAGATGGAATGAATTGATGGGGTAGCTATTAAGATAATAGGATTTTCAATGTTATCACAAGATACTTCAGCATCCTACAGAATACTGGACTTACTCAATTCATCAAAACCACATTATGTGGAGATGTCCGATTTAATAATATTAACCTTCTTACAAGCTCTTAGTGAAGTCTTAGATGTTATATCAGTCAGAAAGCTACAGAAGAAATGTTATTGTTCTCCAAGAAGGACAGAACAATCCCAGGAAACTCCTGATTCCAATCAATGCTAAATTCAATGTACCACATATTGCTAAATATATGTTATCCACTGTATAAGCAATTGCCATGATTCTATCTTAGCAGGAAAACACAAGAAAAATTCTAGGGATTAAAAGAATAAAAAAGGATAACCAGATAAAAGATTCTACTGCTCCCTTCAAATACTATGCTTGGTTGTTTGATTAACTTAGTTTTACAAATGTGATCGGTCTACTGAAAAAATATATCCTATCTCTTATAGATGGGTAGCCATTTTAGGTTAAGAGTCAACCAAGCAAAACACAAGGTAAATTAGGAAAAAGAATATATAAATTGTTGGGGGGAAAAGTAATGAGATTATACACTCCAACACAATATTTTATTTTTTTTAAAAAAATTGATACGTTTTTTCACTTTATTCTTTCTGCGTTTCTCACCTTTTTATTTACTAGCCAGCATTATTGCTCTTTTCTTAACTTGCTGCTCCTGGAATCTGCTTGACACAACCAAAGCACCAGTCTGGAAAAAAAGTACAGTATGTTCTGTAATATCTGTTAGCTGAAGAGACAGCATAATAGTTTGGGAGCAGGAGTGGAAAATTTGCAGTATAGCAATATCATCTTTCAGTTTCCATCGTATCCATCATCTTTTCATTTTCCAAGGGTCAAAAATTATCTCCTATCTGTAGCCGCCTTGGGACTACCATGCTTCTTCAGTGTAAAAATATTTTCACTTATCCGCATTGTTTCCTCATTAGTATTGTTATAACCATGCCAATTATCCAAATGATTCATAGATACACCAGTGATATCAGCTATAATCCACTCTCAGGACTCCCAAATTGGCACATCAAATTTCATTGCTCTTTGCAGCAATCCATTTTTTTTTTCCATTTTGGGGAGCTTAGATTGTACAATTAGCACATGAAGCAATCTCTTGCTGCAGGAAATAAAAAAGCAAGCTGTTTTCCACAGTTTCGAGAAGCTCCTAACAAACAATGGGAGGATGGCAAAAGGTTTTCTCTAATGATATATCCCCAGAAAATGGCATACTGAATTATATTCTTTCAATCTAGGAATTCCATTTGACCACAATGCTTAAGAGCTATTTATAAATGAATGCTTAACAAATCCTTATTCCTAGTCTCCATTACAATTTGTTTATTGTTTACACATTCGGAAAATTTATATGGCTGCCCAACTCATTCGTGGTGTTTCTGGGCAGTTGACAGAAGTAAAACCCAAATGCAAAACCCAATAAACCTTCATCCCCCACCCCATCCCTGGGGAAACAATCAAATAAAACACTTCATGGACTCTGTATCACCCTGGGCTCCCGAGGCCTTCTGGCAAAACCGATGTCTTCAGGATCTTTTGAAAGACAACCAAAAGAGGGAATAACCTTATGCCCATGGGGATAAGGTTCCATGGGGATGAAACCATCACGGGGAGGGCCCTTCTTCTTGTCCCACAATAGAGGGGATCTGTAACCTACCCTGCCTCCCTGCTATAGTGGGTTGTGTGGAAGTATTTTGGAAAAGACAGTCCTTCAAATAACCTGGCCCCAAGCCATATAAGGCTTTAATGGTGACAACCAGCACCTTGAATTGGATCCAGAAGCCAATCGGCAACCACTGCAGCTTCCACAAAAGTGGTGACATGTGTGCAAATCTAGATTTGCACAAAACTGGAGGCGACTTTTTTTTTTAACCAATTGAAATGTAGTAATCTGGTAATGAAAGGGAATCCAATGGAGAAGGATCTATTTACCTTCTCTACCATTATGAAAGGCTGATTATTCAGTCATCATCCATCTGATAATAATCTGATACATTTGACCATTCTGTCACTTACTATTTGATGCCTCCTGCTACCACCGAGCAGGTATTTTTCTATGCTTGAGAGCTTGTGCTTTGTTCCTGGCTGGCACTATGGGCTGCTTAGTATACTTATACAGTGGTAGAACACCTGAATGATGCCTCAATGGATTCTTAAATATACTCAAAGTTGTTATGTGCCTGTTGTCCTTCACTGCTAACTTGTACATTGAAGGGATCACAAACAGAATAGCATGGGTATTCAAGTACAAACTTGAAAGGGTCTCCTATCATGCTGCCTTCTGTGTGTAGCATTTCTGCACACACATCTGCAGCACTTCTACTCAATTGGTAGTATGTGTTTTGCTGTCATATCACTTCTATCATATGCTATGACTCAAATTCAGAAGAAGATATCAGCTTCTCATTCTTGCCCTCTGGCTTTAATCTCTTGGTTGACAAAAGAGGTGAATGAGAGTGATAATGGTCTGCAGTGTATTAATAGTAACACTTATAACCAGGAGAAATGGGCATTAAAATCTGTGTTAAAATCTAACCTCTGTATAGCATTGTCCTTTTTCCCCCCTCTTGATCATGGATCTTTGACTGATATAATTTTCCCTGTCCTATTGTGTAAGATCTGCACATCAAGGAAGATAGTTTGAAATTGTACCTAAAGTAGTTATTAACTGGTGGAACGGGAAGAAAAACAAATTTCAAAGCCAACTTTAAAAAAAAAAACCAATAAATTTGAGCTTGTATCAATGTATTTACACAATTGTATAATCCAGATAATCTTTGGATACATTTGAGCAGATGGGCCATTTAACAGCTAAAAATTGGATACTGATCAGTTTCTATCCAATATGTATTGACAAACACAAATAAAAAAAAAATCTTGCATTGCTGATCTCAAACCACAGTAAATGAATTAGCTTCCCAATTACAAAAGTCTTTGAATTTCATTTTATTTCATTGTCAGACCCTGTTGCCATCCTTTTCGTTATTTGAATCTTATTTAAATATTCAATATATGACTTGATTACTTTATTATGAATAGCCCTGTTTAAAAGATTTAATGCATTCTGATGTATAAGTTGGTTGGGAGAATATAGAAATTATGTTCTCACAAAGCAGATCTGCTTTTAATATAAATAGCACTAGTTCAGCAACCTAAAGCAGTAACATTAGCAATCCTTGAGGTTTAGGTTTAGTTTCATTCAAACTAAGCTTGATAGTTAGGTATCTTAATAAAAATGATGGATTATTTTCATCTATTCTAGGGCAACATTTTTTAGACAGTCTGATCATGTTTTTTGCCCCCATTAGGTGAAGATGGCTTCAGTAGTGAAACCTTGCTGAAGACAAAAAATTTCTGGAGGTTGCAGGAGAGAATATTCTTCAGATCCATCCTGGATCTTAAACTGGAAACCCATTTTCTCCATGACTATGTTAGAGACAATGAAATACAGGAGCTTGCTTGGTCATTGCATCTAAGGAGATAGGGAGATGCTACGAAGTCTGCAAATTCAAGATTAAAATACTAATTAAGTATATAAAGTACTGTACTTGGAATAGAACAGATAGAATAGAATAGAATGTTTTATTGGCCACGTGTGGACGGACACATAAGGAATTTGTCTTGGTGCAAATACTCTCAGTATACATAAAGAAAAGGTACATTCATTAAGAATCAAGAATCATAACATACAATGATAGTCATAGGGTGCAATCAACAATCAAATCATACTAGGAAACAGTCAAGTGAGAGGGGATGGGTGATAAGGAGTGGCAAGAAGATTAAAAGTAATAGTAGTGTACACTTTGTAAAAAGTTGAATAGTGTTGAGGGAATTCTTTGTTTAGCAGTGATGGCTTTCGGGGAAAAACTGTTCTTGTGTCTTGTTGTTCTGGTGTGCAGTGCTCTATAGCGTCGTTTTGAGGATAGGAGTTGAAACAGTTTATGTCCAGGATGTGAGGGGTCTGTAAATATTTTCACAGCACTCTTTTTGACTCGTGCGGTACACAGGCCCTCAATTGAAGGCAGGTGGGTAGTAATTGTTTTTTTCTGCAGTCCTAATTATCCTCTGAAGTCTGTGTCTGTCCTGTTGGGTTGCAGAACCAAACCAGACAGTTATAGACATGCAGATAATAGACTCAATAATTCCTCTGTAAAACTGAACCAGCAGCTCCTTGGGCAGTTTGAGCTTTCTGAGTTGGTGCAGAAAAAACATTCTTTGTTGTGCTTTTTTGATGATGTTTTTGATGTTAGGTGTCCATTTTAGGTCATGTGATATAGTAGAACCTAGAAATTTGAACGTCTGTACTGTTGATACTGTGTTGTCTAGTATTGTAAGAGGTGGTAGTATCAGAAGGTTTCTTCTAAAGTCTACCACCATTTCTACAGTTTTGAGTGTGTTCAGTTCCAGATTGTTCCAGTTACACCACGAGGCAAGTTGTATAACTCCTGTCTGTATGCAGATTCATCGTTGTCTCGAATGAGACCAATCACTGTTGTGTCATTGGTTGAACTTAGTGGAAATTACATTTCCAATGCCTGTTCAGTTCAAAGGATGGGGATTTCAAGCTCTTGTAGAGTTAACAAGAATGAATCTGCAAGACACACTTGCATTAATAAGTCTCTAGGGAAAATATAGTGCCAAATATTTTATTTATTTGATTTGTCAATCGCTTACAAGATAATAGGTATAAGTATAAGCATAGTTATAAATACATGAAATGGATACATATAAGAAAAATAAAAAGAATCAATAGTTGTCATCCCCTCCCCCCCCCCCATTATTATAAGGGCTCTTTCAGGGAATCACAGCTTTTGTGTGCTTCTGAACATAATGTATTTCAAATATTGAGTGCTATCCATTTTACTTGACAGTCATCATGGAAAGTTTATGCCATGAGTAGAGAAATTGAAATTCAGTTTTGAATTGCAAAACTGTGGAAAGAGGGGGAATACTCTAACCAGTATTTTCCCAGAGATTGATGAACAGAAAAGGATTAGTTTCTTTTAAAATATAACAATAAAAATTTGCAGAATGCACACAAACAAAAGGATTGAACTCTGCTTATGAAATTTACAGATAGAAATTAGACCAAACAATTCCATGTATACATTTGCAAAGACATGTGAATTTACTTCTGGGTACTTCCCTCTGATCTTGCAAACTAACAGGGAGAAGATTGAGTGTCCTACTTTATATGTCACACCTAAATGGACTGTCCCTACCCCTAGATAGCCTTGCTAAAAAGAAAGAAAAATATTGCTCACCATAAGATTGAAATTGACTCAAGATAGCTAAACTCCAACCTAGAGAATTGACTAACCGTAATGAGGAAATTGCAATCAAAGAATTGGCTGATAGTCATCTGATCCCATTAATGTTTCTCCACGACCAACATTAGCTATTTTCATGACTGCTGCCACCTCCAAACAGCGTAGTTTTCCTTAATAATACAACATGTCTCTTTACACAATCATTATTAATTATTTTCTGTAGGGGATGCAAGATCTTGACAGTTAATCAGAGCCCTAGAATTTTCTGCCCCAGAAATTCAAAATGGTTATAATTCTTTCTTTCTACTGTTTGCTGTTCCTCTTCTTTTGTAAGTTGGAATCTACCAAAGATTTCAGTGATCTTCCACCTCAGAGTTGTGTACCATCTTTCATGTCTATGACACATACATGAAAGAAATGGTGGTGTTATTAGGCTGTCTAGAATAATAATGCCTCCAGTAGTTTATTTCTTTAATAAATATATATAGCCTGACATCTCATATAGATTACTCTTAAACTTCCTGCTTTACACAGTTCCAAGGGTAATTGTTCCAAGGGTAAAATATGGATATTGTGCCATACAGTTGGCTAGTGAACTGCAACTGCTACAGTTTGGAAAAGCATTTACCCTGAACTGAAAGTGTAAATATATCCTTTCTCAGGGCATCATACTCTGCAGTCAGCTCTGATGAATCCCAGCCGTATTCAGGTCAAAATCAGGAATTTTCAGTTTAAAAGATTTTGAAAATGGAACATGTTTTCTGTTGGCCTTTCTGGGCCTTAAGAGAGCTCCTTCTGGATCTGATCATGCTTCGCTACTCAGTCCTCCTGAACGTTGGCTGAGAATACTGAATATATTGTCTTTGCTTATTGACCAGAGCTTGACCAAACATCTGCCCACTGGCTTTTTTCTGCTTCTGATGTTTGTTTTCTAAGCCCAACAAAGCTATTTGGCAGTCCTTTTTACCTTACTCTCTGAAAGCAAGAACAATTGGGGAAAGCAGGAATGGGATTCTACAGGTTCGCACCTATTTGCTAGAACCAGTTGTTAACATTCTAAGAAGTTTGGAGAACCGGTTGTTAGAAGAAATTACTGGCCTAATCCTGTAAGGAATGCAGGAAGGAAACAGAATTTACATAAACTGCCTCTCCATTAACCCTTATTACATTCTTGGCAGGACTAGACTTCCTGTCTCAGGAACATCTCTGGAGTTTTTCCCCCCTCCTTTGCTGGTACTTTGCTTGTGTGGAGTGACCATTCAAAGTTACAATGTCACTGAAAAAAGGGGCTTATGACCATTTTTCACACTTACGACTGTTGCACCATCCCCACAGTCATGAGAAGCCATGCAAGGAGATGCGTGCCTCGATGTGAGTGATATTGAGTTGGCCACACCCAGCCAATAACATGACCACCAAGCCACGTCCACCCAGTCACATGATTGCCAAGCCACACCCACCAACTAAACCATGCCCACAGAACCGGTTGTTAAAAAAATTTGAATCCCACCCCTGGGGGAAAGTGTACTGTAACATATTAAACAGATTATATGATACAATTCATGTATGCTGATCTTGAAATCCTAAAAATTTAGAAATGCAAACTTTAATACATTTGTATATCCTTCAGTTTTTGAAGATGTAAGATCATTAGATAGATTAAAAAACCCTCTATGTTCTCAGGATTCCAAGTGCATGTATTTCAAAATTTATATTAATATATATCTAATATTAGAGTAGATGAAATCAATTACACAGACATATAAATTGGTGTCATTTCTAAAATTTTGAAGTAGGAGTTTAATTAGATCACCTCTATAGATATATCTTGCCTAAATATATAATAAATACATAATACATAATCTTGCCTAAATATATAATAAATAAATATATAATAAATATATTTTTCCAATGACATTTCATGGAGGAGATTGAGTAGCAGAGTATGGTGCAGTTCCTGTAGTTTTAATCTGTTTAATACCATGTCATTGTAGAAAGCCGTATCCAATACATTTTAATTCCTGTCCTATTTTTCTTTATCAAACAATATAAAATATTCCTTATATATTTCAAAAGCCAACACACTGAGCAAGTTTTCTGAACCAAATTTGTACATTCAGCATTTTGTTTGGTTGATAATAAAGGTTGATAAAGCAAAATGGACAAAATAGACGGACCTTTATATCAACTGTGAATTTTTATCTACATTTATATTTGCAGTATATGTGTGCATGCATGGCTGCAAAATGCAGGGTTCCTGTATCCTTTTTGTATATTTACAATGTAATATGCAAAACAGCAAAATGGATTTTTATGCATGGATAATCATTACATGGATAATGATTTGCATTCATGGTTGAAGTGTAAGTATACACATATGAAACAGTTAATACATACAAAAATGTACAAATAAACAAGATTAAAACCAATAAAGTAGAAGTGGCACTTGCTCACATATCCCACTTTCAATTACGATGTACTTTCCTTTTACGAAACACAGCAGTCTTCACAATTTTCCTAAAGACCATGAGGCATGAAATTGACTGAATTTCTTGGCAGTTCCAAAGAGTGGAGGTGGCTGCAAAAGACTGTGAACCATCTCTAAGCAGAAGGGTATTCAGGTTACTTAAACTGCTGAGTTCAAGAAAAAATGATGGATGAAGGATGAAGAATATAAGGAAAATTCAGAGTTAGTTCCAGCCTTCTTGTTTTCATTTGGCACATTTTGCCAGACATCGGTCATAAGAAATATCTCATTCTTCAAGTCATGGTATAGTAGCTGAAGTGACTCACAATAGAACTGCCTATCAAGGACTAAATTAGAAAATTGAATCTTTGAAAGGACTTAACATGGATTGTCACAGTAACTTCTTCATATTTTTTTATGCCTATCTTAATTTGGCCAATCAAGAAAAAAAATATCTGCAACCTTTCTGAACAAATGTGTGCCCCACATTTATATATTTGTTAGGTTTCTTCTAAAAAGATGTACCACTTCCATCCACTCTATGGGTATACGATAAGTGTATTGAAATTGTGTTTAAGAGTAATGGAGCGGTAAGTGCACAGGCAGACCTTGACATAATACCACTATAGAGCCAAACATTTCTATTGCTGAGCAAGACAGTTGTTCAGTTAATTTTCCCCCATTTTACAAACTTTCTTGCCACAGTTGTTCAGTGAATGACTGCAGTTAAGTTAGTAACAAGGTTGTTAAGTGAATATGAGTTCCTCATTGACTTTGCTTGTCAGAAATTTGCAAAAGGTGATCACATGATCCCCAGACATTGCAACCGTCGTAAATATGAGCCAGTTGCCAACCGTCACAATATTGTTTATGTGAGGATGCTGGAAAGGTCATGTGAAAAACGGTCATAAATTACTTTTTTCAGTGCCATTGTAACTTAGAACGGTCACTAAATGAATGTCAAGATAGATATGTTATATAAAAGTTGTAAGCCAAGAACTACTTGTAATAAATCAGCACAGATAGAAAAATCTTGAATCTGAACATCCAAATAAGAATTTAAACAACATATCTGAACATTATCAAATAGTGAAAGTGAATTGCAAAAAGTAAATATGGACTTCCCTAGGTATGAAGAAAAAGGAGGAAAAATATTTGGAATTTCCAAATGTCTCTTTAACTAACAGAATAAATGCTATATGGAGAAGTATTTTTCATTTCTACAGAGAATTCTTGCTTTTTCATCTGTCTCTAAAAACAACACAATACTGATTGATTTTCTTGGCATGATATAACAAAAGGAACTAATAGACCCTATTTTTTTTTAAAAAAAAAGATCAGACTTAATTAACTTCAAAAGCAACACAAAGCTATAGCAAAAGAAATGGACATTGTAAAGATAGTGCGGACGACATATCTTTCATCTGGACTACACTGAAAACATACTACTGTCCCCAGATGACAGAAGATACAGGAGATAAAATTTACCCTCTGTTATTTATTAACTGTGTAAATCATTTTCTAATACAGTAGGGGGAGAGTGTGGGGACCGAGTGAAGAGAGAAGATCAAGGGAAGAAAGTTTATGCATATGCAGCAAATAAAATAAAAGGTCCGAAAAGGCGGACTGAAGCCAGTTCTATTTAATATTATAGCTAAGGACAGTATTGACAGCAAGAAATACTGGTCAAATAATCTTAAAGGAAGCTAAAGTAGGATTGCAACAAAAAATAAGTCAAAGACACGCTGCACTGTCATGTGCTTATTATTTCTCTTATTCCAGCACCAATTTCATATCTGAGTTATGGAATAGTCACTGTGTCTTGCAAGGGGGCAGCTTCTGCATGGAAACTCACATAGTACAGACACTCTGGCTCAGTGATGGGATTCTGCCGGTTTGCACCGGTTCACTCGAACCGGTTGTTAAATTAACAAACCTGCTATCAAAGTGGATCCTGGGTGTTGTGCTGCGCTGCAATGGAGAAATGGGCAGTAGACCGGCCTGTTCTTCCTCCTTCCCTCATGCTGGCCATTCCATTGCCCATTTCTCCATTGCAGCACAGCCCCCAGGGTCCACTTTGATAGTGGGGGGGTAATTTAACAACTGGTTCACCCAGGGTCAGGTTGGCTGTTGCGGGAGGCTCGTCCCACCTGTGCAGCAGAGCTGGAGAATGGGGATGGGTCATCCCTCCCATGACGGCCAACCTGCCCCTGGCTGAACTGGTTGTTAAAGTATTTTAATCCCACCACTGCTCTGGCTGCTTATTTTTGCCATAATATTTATTGATCATCTCAGTCAACTGAAACTATGGGCAGAATGCGACAAACAAATAAAGCCAACGAAACAATATAACAAAAAAGAATATTGCAGATAAAACAATATTAAATATATTTAAATGAATTGAGTTTAATTACATTTAAAAATTAAAATTACAATTTTTTTTTGTCCAACCTCTATCCCCTTCTTTGTTCTGTTCTCACCTACTTTTGTGACTATAGCCAAAGCATGTAACACAGCAGAGAAATATAGCCCTCATCCTGGAAAATGTTGGCATACTTCATGAAATAAGTCTACATGCTAAATTATATCCATTTAACAAGATGGCACAATGCTTTCACTTTTGGCTATGGTCCCAGAAGACACTTTTGAAATTTTAAACATAAAGATCTTATGCCATCTTGTATATATTGCTTAATGTATTGTACTTGCCTGGCTAGTGGTCACCTAAGTGATCGTGAGCTGGCATCACATGGTAGCAGAATTCAGTCATGACAAAGTGGGGAGTTCTAGTATTAATTAAAATACACAAATACCAGAAAGCCAATTTGGTGTACTGGTGAAGGTGCTGGCCTAGAAACTAGGACACTGTGAATTCTAGTCCTTAAAGCCGGCTGGATGACTTTAAGTCAGTCACTTTCCCACCTCACAGGGTTCTTGTTATGGGCAAAATATGAGCGGAATGAGTATTAGGTGTCTTCACCACCTTGAGTTATTTATAGAAAAATTATAAAGATAGGATAAAAAAAAAACATACAGGGAGAGTTGTATAAGATCTGGATGCAGCAATAGCTGGTGTATCCTCCTACTTCAGATACATAGAGATACTTCTCTTTTAAAAAAAGACACCATTTTTTTTTAAAAAAAGAATGTAAAATAACATAATTAGAAACACCGTTGTTTCTCCTCTAGTACCATCTTACCAGAGGCGGGCTTCAAAAATTTTAGGGTTCTCTGCCTGGTTGCTGAGTGGGTGTGGCCATGGTGGGTGTGGCCTAGTCAGCCTCCTACACCATTTTTGCCCTCCGTGGGCTCTGGAGACTTTCCTCAAGTCTCCAGGAGCGGATAAAAGGGCTACCTGGGCTCTAGAGGCCCTCCAGAGGCGGGAAATGGGAAATGGGCCCATTTCTGGCCTTCCCAAACTTCCAGGAGGCCTCTTTTTCACACTCCCCAAGCCTCCCCAAACAGCCTGCACTTACCTTCATCCAAAACGGGCCACATGGGGATTTCTGGGAGCAGTGGGGTATGGTGGGCGGGGCCAGCCAGGAGTGGAATTTGGGGGTTCTCCAAACTGCACAGAATTTTAGCTAGGGGCTCTCCCGAACCTCCAGCAACCCACCTCTGCATCTAACCCAGGAGTGTCAAACTCATGTTGTCATGGTGGCATTACGTGCCGTATTATGACTTTTTTGCCCTTCGCTAAACAGAGTGTGGGCCAGCACATGAAACATCTGGCCTGCGAACTGCAAGTTTGACAGCCCTGATCTCACCTGTAGTTTCCTGTTCTAGCCAGTGATTGTTTCCAATATATACATAGTTCTGAATTCCCCAGGAGAGCCGAGGTTGCAGATGAGGCTCTAGCTGATGCTCAGTTTAATTCCAATTCTCACAGAACGGTTGGATGACAGTCTTGATATATCAATAGGACAGAACTATTACTATAGCATTAAAAATTGATGTTTTCAGCATGAATTCAAAAGGAAAGTTAGACTTATGGTTTTCTGCTCCCTGTGAACAAAAATAATTCAACAGATGTCAGAAAATAAAGGAGAAGTGGGGAAAAATGTTCTGGTTCATTGAAAGTAGGGTGATGATCAAAATCTATCTTCTGTGGCTATGGCCAAAGATGAAAGAGATCTGCTTGTGTTTGGGGAGTAACCCTTGATAAATACCTTGTTGTGTGAAGGGAGACAAACTGATGGCTTTCCAGCTACCATCTATCAGTGTGTATTGAGTTCAGTCATACACACACTAAATTGGGCAATAGTGAAGAAAAATCAGCATGATAACACACACGCATTGAAAGCATTATATTTTTGTGTTTCTTCATAATTGTATAAGATGTCATTGATTATTATATTTTTTACTTTAATTCTGCTATTCTCTGGATGGATGGATGGATGGATGGATGGATGGATGGATATTTTATATTCAATCAAACTTTTTTTTTTAAGTTTTCTTTATTAAACAATTAAACAAACACAAAGACGGACAATTCTTACAATAGAAAAGTTGAACGTGGTACAGTCTCCCTAACATCAATCATTGTCATTACTTCGCTAATCCAATAGTAATATACATAATTCTCCTCTATACACTTTAAATAGAATATATACATATAATCATTCCTTATTTTCATTGATCTTCCTTGTCTCTAGCCAACCATAAAATTTCTCCCATGTTTTATAATAATCTGAATCTTCCTTATTTTTTTAATTCTTTTGTTAGTTTATCCATTTCTGCGCACATTTTGATTTTCTTCAATATTTCCAAATCATTTGGGATGTCTTTATTTTTCCAATTCTGTGCATGTGCCAACCTTGCTGCAGTAATTACATGAATCATTAAGTACAGAGTTTCTTTATCATATTTCCCAGTGTTAATTCCCAACAAAAAGAACTCAGGCCTGTATTGTATTTTAATTCCACACATTTCTTCTATCCACTTATGTAAATTTTGCCAATATTTTGGGGGCTCCTTGAAATTCCACCATAAGTGATAGTAAGTTCCTATTTCTTTATTACATTTCCACCATATGGGGAAAATTTAGAGTTCATTTTTGCCAATCTTGATGGTGGGTATATGCCATCTATAAAATAATTTATACAGATTTTCTTTAAAGGATATTGCTAATGTCATTTTTTAATTTCTATTCCATAGTTTGTGCCAATCATCTAATTTTATGCTATGACCGAAGTTTTTCATCCATACCACCATCATTTCCTTTACTTTTTCTTCTTCTAATTTAAATTCTAATAAAACTTGATTTTTTTAAAATCATCTTCTGGTCAGTTCCTAATAATATTTCATCTAATTTTGTCCTGGGTTTACTAATTCCCCATTCTCTCTTATCTTTTAAGTATTTTGATTGGAGTTTCAAGTAGGCCCACCATTCCACCTCAATTCCCTGGTTCTTCAACTCTTGTCTGTTTTGTAGTTCTCCTTTTTCATTTAGTATCTCTTCATAAGTAATGAGTTTTCCTTGGCGCAGAAGGTGTGGGTGCATCAATGCTTCTAGTGTTGATAGCCAAATAGGAGTTTCTATATACATTTATCTTTTTGTCTTATTCCAAGTGTTTAAAAGGGACTGTCTCACTTTATGCCTATACACATAACTATAACCTTTTGACTTCTCCTGCCAGAGGAAGGCATGCCAACCTGACTGTAAGCTGTAACCTTCTAGTATCAGTATTCTTTTATTTCTATGACTAACCCAATCTTTCACCCAAGTTAATATTGCGGCTCTGTGGTACAACTCCCAGTCGGGCAGGCCAAACCCTCCTCCTTCAGTAGCATCTTGCAGCAATTTTAACTTAATTCTTGTTTTTTTTCTTTTGCCAAATAAAATTTGTCGTTATTCTATCCAAATGATCGAAAAACTTTTTCTCTAGTTTTATGGGGGCATTTTGAAAGAGAAATAGTAATTTGGGCAACACATTCATCTTTATTACTACTATCCTTCCCATGAGGGATAGACCTCTTTTATCCCATTTTTCCAAATCGTTAGTTATTCGTTTAATTAATGGGTCGTAGTTGTCACTTTTAAGTGCTGTGCATCTTGCCGAAATAGTAATTCCCAAATATTTTACCTTTTCTACAATTTGGATACCCATTCTCATTGCTAATAATTCTTTCTGTTTGTTTGTCATACTTTTAGTAATAATTTTTGTTTTTACCTCATTGATCTTTAGCCCCGCGACTTCTCCAAATTCTTCCAATTTGCCGAATAATTTTGGTCCCGAATTTTGTGGTTCCTCTAATATAAAAGGTAAATCATCCTCAAAGGCTTGTAGTTTAAATTCTTTGTTTTTTATTTTAAGACCTTTAATTTCTGTTTCATTTCTAATTATTCTTGGTAAGACCTCCAATGACATAATAAAAAGAAGTGGCAATAATGGGCATCCCTGTCTAGTTCCTTTTTGAATTTGAAATTTATCTGTTATCCCCCCGCCCCTTCACCAAAATTCTGGCTTCTAGTTTTTCACATATTGCCGAAATTACATTTAAGAATTTTTGTCCTAGATCCATGTCTTTGATTTGCTACAAGATGAATGTTTTTGTGTTTCTTCATAATTGTATAAGATGTCAGTGATTGTTATTATATTTTGTACTTTAATTCTGCTACTCTCTGGATGGATGGATGGATATTTTATATTCAGTCAAACTATTTTTTATGTTCAGTCAGAAATTTAATTTGGATTTCTCAAAGAAAAAAAGATGAACGTTTGAAATTCACACAAGTGATTGTTTTTTAACTTTAGTTTATTTCTAAGGCTTTTCCCATCAGTTTCAGTTTCTTAAAATAACCAATGTAGAATTCACAACCTTTCTATCTAACCCTGAAGCCATTTTCCTCATCTTTAAGATGCATGTCTATTTTACCAGGACCAGTTTTTGGTCTCCACCGTCATTAACAAAAGTTGTCAAAGGTTACAATTGTAGTTCTTTGTACTTGAGGATAAACTCGGTTACAATTATTTCTGCAAAGACAGCTTTTATTGTAAGCATGAAAATACAATTTACAAAATCTTTTAATTAGATTATAATATAGGTAGTCCCCGACTTATGAACACAATTGAGCCCAAGATTTCTGTTGTTAAGTAAGACACGTCTTGTGAATTTTGCCCTGTTTTACAATTTTTCTTGATTCAGTTGTTAAGTGAATTACTGCCGTTGATTAGTAACCCGGTTGTTCAGTTAATCTGGCTTCCCCATTGACTTTGCTTGTCAGAAGGTTGAACAAGGGCCTTGGAACACAGCAAAGGTCATAAATATGAACCAGTTTCCAAGCATCTGAATTTTGATCACCTGATCATGGAAATGCTGCCAAGGATATAACTGTAGAAAATGGTCATAAGTCACTTTTTTCAGTGCCATTGTAACTTTGAACGGTCACTAAATGAACTGTTGTAAGTCAAGGGCTATCTGTATTCCATAATTTGATGCAAAAATTGTCTCATTGGATACAAATAACATGCTCATATACTGTATACCATAATCCAATTTATATTTAATTAATTGGCACTCATTGCAAAAGCATACATCAAAATTCAGATAAAGGTGAACTAGTCGTTCTCTTCTAGTTAAGAAATCTGAAGAGATAAAAATTAAACCTCTGGAAGGGGATGCAAATTATTTAAGAGGATGCAAATTAGAGGATGCAAATTATTTAAGTATAGGATTTGTTGATTTAGAAAAGGAAGTTATGCTAATATATCTCAGACATTAGCAACATAAGAAGCTGTTTCCTTTTAGCCTGTCCTTTTTATTCTTCTTTCCCAGAATTGTTGACATTGACTTGAAGTAGCTCTTTGGAGTTTCAAGGACGGTGGGATTCCTTTTACCCTATCTAAAGACTATGAAGCTTCTTCAATCTGGGCTCTTCCTTAAGCTAAGCATGTGTTATGCCACTGAGGTAGGCCTCTCCAATATTTTTTAAAGCCAAAAATCAACATTGTGGTCTTTGGTCACCCTGTCGTTCTTTATTTATATATATGTATACAAACTTGTTTAGTGCTTGGGTGGCCAGATTCCGAGAACAACTGACTGTCAAGTTTTAACACTCCCCACTTTCAACAACCCACTGCCCATTCAAAGCATTCCTGTGGAGCAGACTGAAGACTGTATTCCTATTTCCCAGACCACAAAATTAGACCCTCCGAAAAGGCCAGGTTGGCAAGATGTTCTAATACCACATTCTTATCCCTTATTTACACAGGGGACAATTCAACATGCAAATTTATTAGCTACTGAAGTGCAGCATCGTAAGTCACTTTAATTTATGTTAATGCAGTGCTAAAAAGTTATGAATACTGTGTAACAAACTGTGCCTTTATAATGCCAGGAAGGAAAATGAGCCAAGCAGCTGACATATTAAAGACATGATTTATGTGTGATAACATCAAGTTTCATTAGTCTCTTTTATTAATCCAAGTAGGCTGTGTTATGCAGTCATCGTCATTATCTGAGAGTTACAGAAGGTATGATAAAACACTGTGATATCATAAAATTTTGTTTTTAAATTTTATTTTGAAGGGAAAGTTTTTAGGGGAATTTCTGTTTTCAATGATTTGGAGCAAGGTCTTCAAACTTGGCAAGTTTAAGACTTGTGGAATTCAACTCCCAGAATTCCTGAGCTAACATGAATGGAAGAGGAATTCTGGGAGTTGACGTCCACAAGTCTTAAAGCTGTCAAGTTTGAAGACCCCTGGTTTGGAGTTTCAAAAGGCCGACATTTGTATTTGTAAAGTTTCATGTTTTGCTACTGAAGTCTTGCGGCATGATCCAAAAGGGTTCAGAAAACCACAAGTATGATTGATGGTCATTCATGGTCCAGGGGCTGTGGCTCATTCATTGCTAATATGCATCATTCAGGTGTTGGCATCTTTTGTGTTAACCTCACTTAATCAGGGTTAATTTATTTCTGAGCAAACAAGGTACTCTTGCTTCAAAATTATATTCACCTTAGATTAGCCAATCATTTTACCAACTCAAAGTGAGCACAAACATGCTTATAGTTTAGCAAACTATAAGTCTGAGTCAATATAGCAGAAGTTGGGAAATTTTGCACTAATATTATAAGGTCTCTGCAGTTCAGGCCAGTTGTTGAGTGCTTGCATTGTGGTTATCATTTTTGTTAGTTAATATGTAACTAGCATTTTTCATCAGGTTATCAACAGTTCCTAACTGCAGCTTTTGGTCCACAAAACCAGCAAAAAAAAAAAATTCAATGCTGCAATCATGATATATAGATGTAGGTAATAGATACCATTTCTTTTTCATGAAATATAAGTTTTTGTTATTTTAACATCAAAAGGACTTTCATAAAGAAAAAATAGCATTATTTATTGCTTCACAGTGAAAGCATTAATTTCATACAGACTTTTACATTATTTTGAAAAATGCAGAAGAATTATGTATATTTGCATGGGTTAACATATGCTGCCATTTAGAAATAAAGTGTGATTTGTTGACAGTTGCAAAACCAATGGCAGTTTTCTAATTTTAATAAGCTGTTCCCACTTTCACTGGATAAATTTTTACTGCATTCAATATGCTTTAAAGGGCACCCTGTCTCAGTGATAATCTATCTCATAGTTTTGCTCTCTCTGGGGCCCAAGTTTCACTCCAAACAAGTTATACATAACAATCTATTTAGCAAACATAATAGATACCATCTGGATTTGGAAAACATGAATGTTGGGAAAGGGTAATGAGAAAGGAGGAGGTTCAAATGTCTAGGCCCCTTCCTCCAAATTTTAGTCAGTAGTACATTCCTAACTCCTAATTGTTTTATAAAAGGAGTAGCTAAAAAGGCTGTAGAAGCCTCCTCCCCACCTCCATCTCTGTAATTTGAGCAGTGTAATAGGGCCTCAAACTGGGAAAAAAATGGACTCTAAACCTACACTGTGTGTGAGGTTTTTTATGGCTCTCTGCCCACAAGCTTCTGTTTTTCTCCCTTGTTGGAATTTTAAAATGTCTTACCTTAAATCAGAGCCCTTTGGGGTCCTAACATGGCCTCACATGATGAGTTTTGAAATATTTAGGAACCTCTACTTAGCTGACTAAGAGCTACCCTGGGAGCATATACAGGTGAAACTCAAAAAATTAGAATATCGTGCAACAGTTCATTTATTTCAGTAATGCAACTTAAAAGGTGAAACTAATACATGAGATAGACTCATTACATGCAAAGCAAGATAGTTCAAGCCGTGATTTGTCATAATTGTGATGGTTATGGCTTACAGCTCATGAAAACCCCAAATCCACAATCTCAGAAAATTAGAATATTGTGAAAAGGTTCAATATTCTAGGCTCAAAGTGTCCCATTCTAATCAGCTAATTAAGCCATAACACTTGCAAAGGGTTCCTGAGCCTTTAAATGGTCTCAGTCTGGTTCAGTAGGAATCACAATCATGGGAAAGACTGCTGACCTGAGAGTTGTGCAGAAAACCATCACTGACACCCACCATAAGGAGGGAAAGCCTCAAAAGGTAATTGCAAAAGAAGTTGGATGTTCCCAAAGTGCTGTATCAAAGCACATTAATAGAAAGTTATGTGGAAGGGAAAAGTGTGGAAGAAAATGGTGCACAAGCAGCAGGGACGACCGCAGCCTGGAGAGGATTGTCAGGAAAAGGCCATTCAAAAGTGTTGGGGACTTTCACAAGGAGTGGACTGAGGCTGGAGTCAGTGCATCAAGAGCCACCACACACAGATGGATCCTGGACATGGGCTTCAAATGTTGTATTCCTCTTGTCAAGCCACTCCTGAACAACAAACAACATCAGAAGTTCTTACTTGGGCTAAAGAAAAACAGAACTGGTCTGTTGCTCAGTGGTCCAAAGTCCTCTTTTCTGATGAAAGCAACTTTTGCATCTCATTTGGAAATCAAGCACCCAGAGTCTGGAGGAAGAATGGAGAGGCACACACTGCAAGATGCTTGAAGTCCAGTGTGAAGTTTCCACAGTCTGTGTTGATTTGGGGAGCCATGTCATCTGCTGGTGTTGGTCCACTGTGCTTCATTAAGTCCAAGGTCAACACAGCCGTCTACCAGGAGATTTTGGAGCACTTCATGCTTCCTTCCACAGACAAGCTTTATGGGGATGCTGACTTCATTTTCCAGCAGGACTTGGCATTTGCCCACACTGCCAAAAGCACCAAAACCTGGTTCAATGACCGTGAGATTACCGTGCTTGATTGGCCAGCAAACTTGCCTGACCTGAACCTCATAGAGAATCTATGGGGCGTTGCCAAGAGAAAGATGAGAGACATGAGAACTTCCATGCCACGCCACATTGAGGCAGTAATTGCTGCAAAAGGGGCCCAAACCAAGTACTGAGTACATATGCATGCTTATACTTTTCAGAGGTCCAATATTGTTCTATGTACAATCCTTGTTTTATTGATTGCATGTAATATTCTAATTTTCTGAGATTGTGGATTTGGGGTTTTCATGTAAGCCATAATCATTGCAATTATGACAAATCACGGCTTGAACTATCTTGCTTTGCATGTAATGAGTCTATCTCATGTATTAGTTTCACTTTTTAAGTTGCATTACTGAAATAAATGAACTTTTGCACGATATTCTAATTTTTCAAGTTTCATCTGTACGGGTGGGTATGTAAGAATTCTAGTTTATTTATTAGAATAACAGAGGATGTCAAGATGAAATGAAAGGATGTTCAGAATACCACTTGCCAAGTCATAATTCAATTCATTCTACTAGGGTGTTGAATCATAATGAGATGATAATATCTAATAGATTGGATATTCAGATGTAACACCATCTATAGGTTGATGGGATACTACAACCATTTTTAGTATTACCATTTGTAATATTCAAAATACGATTATTTACAATTTTCTGATTTCCTTTCTGACTGATCTTATTGCAATATATTTAAAAGTGTATTCAAGAATCTACCACTATTACAATGGCAGAAGAATATGCTGAAATGGTTTCTTGAATCAGGAAGCACTTCCCAGAAATCAATAAATATTATTTTTATTTATATACACATACAAAACACACATACATATGCATAATCCAGTTTAAGCAACCTAAGAAAAACTCTAAGCTTTCACGAATGTGCACAGAATATTAAATTGAAAGGAATCAAATTAACGTATCAACTCCAACCCTTTATCCATACAACAGTGCAAATGAAATCATTCCTCATAGTTCGTTGCTTAATTTCTATTCAAACATATCAAGCCAAGAGTTTACTGCCTACCTAAACAGTTCCACTACTGAAATTTTATAGTGATATGAAATCTTTATTAATGTTCCATAACCCAATGCTACAGTTTCGTGTTATATGCAGTATTTTGAAATAACATAGAATTGATAAAGGGTTTTTTTTCCCAAGAGCTAAAAACTACCATTATATCCCCCCCGTCAGCCTTCTGAAGTTTAGATCAACTCTTAGTTTCTAATCCTGTTTGTTGCCTTTCACTGAACCCATTTCATTTTTGCCTGAATTCTTCTTAACCTTGCAAAGTTCTGTAGAATTGTACTTTGGCCATGTTTATGATCCATGAGCCTAGAAGCACAACCTAGAGAAATTATCAGAAACTCAGAACCCAAAAGTTCAAAAAGCCAAAAATAATGCTTATAGAGAAAAGAAAGAACATTGTGGGAGGGAAGACAGACGGGATTAAGGATGCTCAGCGCTCATGGGACAGGAAATCAAAGCAAGAAAACAAAAGGGAATGGAATATGTGTTTTTTTTTAAAAAAAAACAGCATAGTTATCCACCTGACTAGAACACAGGATATCTTGTATCACATTTTTAAATGTGAAGTATAGGAATGCTGAGTCTCTTGTTTCATTAAAAATAAATATACATGAATTCTGTAGCATGAATAGCTCCTAACAGCTTCATTAAGGCATCCCATGGAAGACAGCTCTTAAGAGGTATCTAGCTTATTATGTTTCCAGACATCTAATGAAGTACCTGGTTTTTTTTAAAAAAATAATAATAATCTTGTTTGCACTTTGAAAAGAAAAATATATTTTCTTTGGAAAATGCATAAAAAATTTACTCAGGCAAAGGGACTTATCATGGTAAACAGACACCAACTAATTGGTTTCCAAGTGGTTATAAACCAGGGGAAAAAAAGCACAATGCCAAGTTGCCCCTCTCTAAGTACTTCCTATCCTCCCTCCCACTCAGAATCTACAAATTTTCATTTGGTTGTGTTGTGGTATAAATAAATATATAAATAGAAAAGACAAAACTGGCAAAATTTTAAGGGAAACATAGGCATTTCTTCGGTTTGTACTTCATCGCAGTAATTGCTTTAGGTTGTCCATACAGGACATCTGGAAAGATTCAAAGGCATAAGAGTGATTTTACAGAGTCTATAATGCATATTTGCAAATATGTTTTAAATCCCAAAATCCCAGATTCTTTCCACTTCTGCCTTGCCCGTACTCTAGGCCAGCATAATTTCAAATAGAAATTGCTCTTACCTTCTCCAATAGGATCATTTTACATAACTCTTGTAATGAATTGTAAATACATACTGCTTAATATAAATATCCTCCTCTGTTCTTTTTTAAACATGTGTATAACTTCTTTTAAGATAATTTATTCTAAGATTTCTGCAATATATTTATTATAAAGCATGGCACTAATCCCGGAAAATGAAGTAACTGAGAATGAAAGCAAATCTGGGAAATTTCCAAACAAACAATTCCTGGTGTTAGTAGCATCAGGAAGAAATTTGGTTTGACCCATTTATATCCAGTACCAAGCTTGGCTATGTGGCTGAGCCTATTTGATGTTGGCTGATCTTGAAAAGTTAAGCACCATCAGGGAGCACTTTTGCTGTAGGCTATACTGAAAGGGTATCTTTGTTAAGAAAATTGCATGACATGAAATGTCCATGAAATCACTAAGAGCCTGGCTTATGAGAAACCTTACCTTTGTACAAGACCATAGGGCATTACCATTTGATACAATTTCACTCTTGAATGCTAAGACATCATTATATATACATTGAGGACCAACACTTTCTTCAAGAATACCTATAAAGAAGAGAGGAAAATATGCGGGGCGAGGAGAGCGAGGTTGTATTTTTCTTTGAGGCTAAGAAAGTACAATGAAAAGGCCTGGTTTTATCTGCAGAATTCTATAGAGCCAAGCTTCAATGACTTCCACAATCCATTCAAAGAAGGGAAGAATATCTAATACAAAACGAAACTGATGATACCTTGTATTTCATTAATATCCCTTTGTTAAGTACATATAATAGGCTTAAACTTCTCTATAACTGTTATTAGGTAAAATGCAGTATCAACAACTAATACCACAGAGACTATCACTTGACTCCTTCATGAAATATAAAATAATAGAATAACAGAGTTGGAAGGGACCTTGCAGGTCTTCTGTTCCAATCCCCTGATCAAACAGGAAACCCTATACCAGTCGTAGCTAACCCTTTTGGGCTCCTGTGCCAAAAACTGTGTGTGTGTGCTTGCACTCACGCGCTCGCATGCCAGCACCCAGAAGGCAATGCATATGCCCCCCCCCTGCTTCTGTGCATGCACGCGTAATCTCCCTCCCACCCCCGCTGCCGCCCTCTTACCTGCACTGCACCTCCCAGCTGATTTTCAGCCTCCCAGAGTCTTGTGGGAAGCCTTTGCAGGCTGAAAAATAGGCCCGTTTTGTCACTTCCGGTATTTCCGGAAATACAGGAAATGATGAAACGGGCCTATTTTTTGGCCTGCAAAGGCTTTCCCCAAGCCTCTGGGAGGCCAAAAAAGGCCTCAGACAGGCTGAAAATCAGCTGGGAAGGACGCACATGCACAGTGAGGTCAATTTGCCTGCGGCTCATGGGCCGGCACAAATGGCTCTGCGTGCCACCTGTGGCACGCCTATCAAAGGGTCGCCATCACGGCCCTATACCATTTCAGAGAAATGGTTGTCCAACCTCTAGTGCTGGAGCACCCACAACTTCTGGAGACAAATTGTTCCACCAATTAATTGTTCTAATTGTCAGGAAATTTTTCCTTAGTTCTAGGTTGGTTCTCTCCTTGATTACTTTCCATCCAATGCTTCTTGTCCCGCCCTCAGGTGCTTTAGAAAACAAATTGACCCCCACTTCTTTATGGCAGCCCTTTACACATTGGAACACTGTTATGTCACCCCCCCTACTCCTTTTTAGTGAACCAGACATACCCAATTCCTGCAAACATTCTCCATATGTTTTAGGCTCCAATCCCCTAATCATCTTTGTTGCTCTTCTTTGCACTCTTTCTAGATCCTCAACCTTTTTATATCATGGTGACCAAAACTGGATGCAATATTTCAAAGGTATCTTACCAAAGCATCATAAAGTGGTACTAAAACTTCACATCTGAAGGAATACATTTTTTTAGTCTGCTACAGAAACGCTTGCCAATAATGTAATGGTTTTTGTAAGCAATTGGTTCTTGTGATATAAATTTTCTCAGAGTACAGCCAGTTCAGCAGACTTAGGATATCTCTATATTAAACTCAACGCTGTCCAAATGCAAGGCATGAGCTTTATCACTGATTTTCATTCCTCGATTCCTTTTAAGTAGAGAAGCTGCTCCAAATGGGACACCAATTCTAAGAATTCCAGCCAGCATTTCAGTGGTTGGGAAAGACCACAATAAGGTAGCATGTTCCAACTTGGCATCTTCTAGATATGTTAGGATCAGGAGAATTCTAAGCCAAGAGCTAGAGATAATGAAGAGGGGGGTTGGGATGAGGTGGTGGGTGAAAGTGTGCATTAAAGTTGTGAAATAACTGAGCTACAAATACGTAGCCTTAAATCACTTCTTAAATTTCTGACAAAATTAGGCAATTTTAGGCCAGGCATACCTATTCCATTTTGATTTCCTGTTAATATAAATAAAAAAGGGAGATCTTTTTGTGTTGTAAATTTGTACATTGTAAAGTACTGTAAGAATCACTACATGACGCTGCATGAGAAGCACTATGAAATATTTTGAACCACTATATATATATATTCTTTGCTGAAGTTAGGTTTTGCTGCAGTTTAGGAAATGAGTGGTGTGTGATCCACATGGCTAGATCAAGTGAATTATTCTCCTCAAATTTTTGAACATGAAGATTTAGTAGAGGATCAAAGTTTTATCATTCTTTGGTGCCTTTACTTTTGTTTCTCCTCTAACAATGGTATCATTCAGGGTGGACAAAAAATTCAAACCGAGCAAAGAAACACTCAGCAGTAGGTCTGAAAAGACAGAAGCCAGACGCACCTTGAAATGGCTCCTTTCCTGTCTCCCCAGACAACTTTTTATAGAAGGCTCAGCTCAACAGAGAAAGCCATCAGGGCACTTCCAATCAACCTAAAAGAATGATTCTTATGTAAAATATATTTGATGAGGTTGGGTGGTCATTGTTGGTGTTTTTGTTGGTTTTTTGGTTTAGAATCAATACAGGTTGATACTTAAGACCGATAGACATACAGTCCTACAACCACACATAATATTTCCTGGTCCTTCGCAAACAACAGTTATACTTGAATTAAAAGAACAAGTTTTAACCTCAAGAGAAAAATTACAAGAGATGTACAAATATTTCAATTATCCCAGCAGACTCCATTAATGTTCCTTTTTGGACAAAATATAAATCATTCAGACTTCTCTGCTTTCGTTCATACCTCACACTGACAAAATGATACTTTATATTTCCATCAGGAGCAGAAAGAGATGATGGTTTCCTATTCCTCTAAACCTTATCTCTGCTTGAAGCATTCTGCTAAAATTAATGACCTGGTTTTTATAAATCTGCAAGAGTTTTAACCTTCTGGTTAGTTGAGAGGAATTATGGAAGCTATAAAACAGGGGGAAGAAAATGCAATGTGTCTATCTCAGTGTGCTTGTTGCATGTTTGCTAAAAAAAAAAAAAAACTAATTGGAAGAGAAAGGAATAAAACTGTTTTTACTATCATCTAAAACTGTCCCCTAATAGTTAGGATTAGCTGATAAATTAACATATGAACATTATATAGAATCAAGACACTTTATTTATCATGGCTGCTTTTCGGCTGGATTAGGACGCTGATTGCAAAGTTTCTAAGAAGAAGATTTTCTGAAGAATGTGTGTATATCATGTCATTCCTAAAGTGTTTTAATCTAATAGAAAAAAGCTTATATGATCACATGAGAGAGAGAAATCAGGTAGCCAAGAATGGCTGTAGTTACATAGACTGGTGGTTTACTTAGCTAAGTCAGTCTCCTGTTTTAGCTCAACTGTACTGCAATATAAATTAATCACAGTGCTTGGGTTCATACTGTACATTTTGAGCCACTTTAAGATAGTGCATTGTGCAAACTCAGCTTTGCTTGATATGGTACAGCTCAGGCTACCACATCTGGGCTGCAAAAATCTTGACACAGAAAACTTTAGTGTCATTTAGTAGTTTTTACAGAGTTTTACAGCCTATAACTGGTTGACCTAGTAATTACATTATGTATACCACCAGGCAGTAACATTAAAGTGCATTAAAGAGTGGGCCTAAAAGGATGTTGGCATCAATTGTGCAGTTCTTCTTACTGAATCCTAGATGGCCTGCCATGTTTTATTTATGTATGCATGCATATACATGCAAGCTTGCTTGTAGACAACTTCAGTCATAGCAGACTCTATGTAGCAAACTATTCTATATTTTTAAACAAGGTTAAAGCAATACTTGTATTTTTTTTTTATTGTATTTGTCAATTGCTTACAAGAAATAGGTATAAGGATAAACATAGTTATGAATACATAAAATGAATACATATAAGAAAAATGCATATTAATAATGAATCATCATCATCGTCTTAATATAGCACAAAAACAACATTATTAGATATCATGGGGATCCAGATTTATTATTTGCAAAATATGTTTTATGGCTTATTGCTACAATATAGAGAAAGCTAGTCACTGTGTGTATCCTTACTTAGGTAAGAGCTTCTCCCTGATCTTTTGTAGCATTATTTTTGTTAGTGTGAATGAAATATTTCTCACGCCAAACCTAACAGCCACCTTCTCTTGCTGTATGGTGACTGAAGTTCAACAAGCTGTACCTGATTGCTGTTAATCATGAAAAGGATTGCTTGAATTTTTGGACAGAAAACTGGTAAAAGCATGTTTCATAAAGCCAGTATTAGCAAGTCATATTATATTCACTTTAAAGACGGTTACCACAGCAAAATAAACTCAGATAGTCTGTAAAACTTGGTGTGTGAGAGAGGGGGGGGGGAGAGAGAGAGAGAAAGAGAGAGAGAAAGAGAGAAACAGAGAGAAAAAAAGAGAGAAAGAGATGGAGAGAGAGAGAGAGAAAGAGAGAGAGAAAGAGATGGAGAGAGAAAGAGAGAAAGAAAGAGAGAGAGAGAAAGAGAGAGAGAGAAAGAGAGAGAAAGAGATGGAGAGAGAAAGAGAGAGAGAGAGAAAGAAAGAGAGAGAGAGAGAGAGAGTTTTTAACTTGCAGCAGTGGCTCAGTGGCTAAGATGCTGAGTTTGTCGATCAGAAAGGTTGGCAGTTCGGCAGTTTGAATCCCTATCACCTCATAATGGAGTGAGCTCCCGTTACTTGTCCCAGCTTCTGCCAACCTAGCAGTTCGAAAGCAGGTAAAAATGCAAATAGAATAATAGGGACCACTTTGGTGGGAAGGTAACAGCATTCCGTGAGCCTTCAGCTTTGAGTCATGCTGGCCACCACGGAGACATCTTCGGACAGCGCTGGCTCTTTGGCTTTGTAACGGAGATGAGCACCACCCCCTATAGCCAGAAACATCTTGCGTGTATGTGCGAGGGGAACCTTTACCTTTCTAGAAGCAGTCAACTAGTTGTGCATAGGTTGTGATTATGTAGTAGAGAAAACGTGCAGTTTCTCATCTACTAAATTAATCTTGTTTCTGTCTAAAACTGCTTAAGTGCAGAAGGAAGCAAGGTTTAGTTTTAATTCAAAAAGAAGACTTACATCTTATAGTAGCCCAACACTTTGTTGCACTTGGTTAAAGCAACTGTTATCCTGGTCTTCTAGACAAGAATTGCTGTCAAGATCATACAACAGATGTTACATTCCAGCAGTACAAAAATGCCCAGGGAGTAGTGGTAAAGTAACTAGCTGCACTTTGATTTATAGCTTGTGAACCCATGTAAACAAGAATTTTTGGTTTAAAATTATATGTGAATCCAGCCAATTATAGATAATTCAGCAGCTTAACAAGCTTTGCAATATTTATGTTTTTATGTTTAAGCTTGGAAAAAGAAGAATTATAGGTGTATTTAACTGTTTGATGTGTGTGTCTGTGTTTCTCTATTAGGTTGTGCATTGTTATGGATGGTTAGAATGTGATTTCCTCTGCCCCACTCCCTATGCCCAATCTTATGCAACCTTCAGTAAAAACAAAAGTTAAAATAAATGAGTCAGGTACTATGCTGCTCCAAGTGTCAAACAAGTATCTATGCTTCATTAATTCACTGGGTGCTGGACACTAAATTATGTTTAGAAGTTTAACTGGCCTTTTTCCATTTTTTTTATTTCATGTTGCCTTAGTTTAGGAGTTATAATGTAAGTACTTTTAGTAGACAAAATAAATATGCACATGTGGTCTTTGGATGTTACTGTCCTTACTGTCCTGTGTATATGTTCCATTGCAGGATCAACATGAGCAAAAATGTTTTTGCGTGCTTTGAATGCCATTGACCCCTATAGAGATCCACGCTGTGCTTTGATTAATTAATAAGAGATGGAAATGGTAGACAACTCTCTGAAACATAGGTTGCAGACGAGAAGACAAACAGAAGAGCCAAAAAGTTCTTGACAGATCCAAAAAAGATCTTGACAGACTTGAACACTCTCTAACTCTCTAACAAAATGAAATTCAATGTAGAGAAAAGAAAGGTTTTGCAAGAAAAAACAAATGTACAGGTACAAACTAGGTAAACTTGGCTCAACAGCAGTAACTATGAGAGGGATCCTGGAGTCAGAGAGGACAATCACTTAAATATGAGCCAGCAGTGTGCAGTAGCAGCCAAAAATGCCAGTGTAAGTCTAGGCTGCATTAATAGAGGGATAGAATCAAGATTACATTAAGTT
Source organism: Pseudonaja textilis (assembly GCF_900518735.1). Next base: position 21,487,175 of record NW_020769320.1, on the reverse strand, counting down.
CTAATACCTCTTACAAAGCCTTAGTAAGACTGTACTTGGAATACGGCATCTAGTTTTGGTCACCACAATATAAAAAAGATGTTGAGACTCTGGAAAGAGTGCAGAGAAGAGCAATTAAGACGATTGGGGGCTGGAAGCTAAAACATACCAAGCGGTTACAGGAATTGGGTACGTCTAGGGGAGACATGATAGCAGTGTTTTTATTTATTTATTTTATTTATTTATTTTTGTCAATTGCTCACAAGATAATAGGTATAAGTAAAAACATAGTTATGAATACATGGATACATATAAGAAAAATAATAATAAAAAAGAAACAATAGGACAGTGACAGTAGGCACGTTAGTGCGCTTATACAAGCCCCTTACAGACTTCTTAGAAAAGGGGTGAGGTCAATAGTAGACATTCTAAGGTTAAAGTTTTTGGAGTTTGGGAAAGAAACCACAGAACTGGGTAGAGTATTCCAGACATTAACCACTCTGTCGTATTTCTTGCAATCAAGTTTGGTGTGATTAACCTTGAGTTTGTATCTATTGTTTGCTCTTGTGTTGTTATGGTTGAAGCTGAAGTATTCATTGACAGGTAGGACATTGCAATGTATGATTTTATATGCTATACTTAGATTGGACCAAAGGTGGCATAGTTGTAGGTTGTCTAGGTCTAGAATTTCGAGTCTGGTGGCATAAGGTTAGGGTAGAGAAGTGAGTAGAACGAGTAGAGGAGTGGAGAACTCTTGTGAAATATTTCTGGACTTTCTCAACTGTGTTAATATCAGATACGTAATGTGGGTTCCAGACTGATGAGCTGAATTCGAGTATTGGTCTAGCAAATGTTTGGTATGCTCTACTTATTAGTGTAATATTACCAGATAAAAATCTATATAAGATTAGGTTAACAATTTTTGGCTATGTAGTTACAGTGGGCTCTAGCACTTAGGTCATTTGAGATGAGTACTCCAAGGTCCTTGACAGAGTTTGGATCATCAACAAGGTCTTGACTATTCAGCCTGTATTTTATTTTCTGATTTTTTTCGCCAGTATGTAGGACAGAGCATTTATTTGTTGAGATTTGAAGTTGCCATTTGCTTGACCATTCTGATACATAGTCAAGATCTTTTTGAACGGTAGCAGTGTTGTCTGTGGTGTTGAATAGCTTTACATCATCAGCGAAGAGCTACCACAACGATGAGGGGGACAACTGATTTTCCAAAGCACCAAAAGGCAAGACAAAAAACAATGGATGGAAACTAATCAAGGAGTAAAGAAACCAAGAACTAAGAAGAAATTTCCTAACAGTGCTAACAATTAACCAGTGGAACAGCTTGTCTTCCAAAGTTGTAGGTGCTTCATCACTGGAGCCTTTTAAGAAGAGACTGGACAGCCATTTGTATGAAATGGAATATTATCTCCTGCTCGAGCAGAGGGTTGGACTAGAAGATCTCCAAGATCCCTTCTAACTTCTATGTTCTAGAAAATATATTGAATATTCATCAGAGTAACTCTCTCTTGACTGCAGCACAAGGAAGCTGATCTCACCCATTCCAAGAAAAATAAAAAAAACTACTTGATTTTTTTTCCTATTTTTACTTTTTTTAAAAAAAAGTTTTTGTGTTTTTTTAGCAGAAGCATTTGATGCACCAAATTCCATGCCAACAGTGACATTGGCTTGCCTTCTTCCAATTCCAGCATGAGTCCTGAAATGCTTTTTCTTGTCTTACAGCCAGTTCCGTTTCTCAGCAATTTATCTCTCTTGACTTCCATCATTTCAACACGCGCTAATGGCCCTCTATTGCTTCCTCATAAAATGGAATGCCACACCCAGAACACTGTAGAAGTTGCTTCTGGGATGCAATTGTGTAACTTGAAGGATAAATATGGCTGGAAACACCTGACTCACAGTTTTCTTCCCAGGTAAACATCTTTAACCTAATATGCATATATATATATATATGCATTTTTGTGTTCATCCAGGTGGGTACTTATTCCTCTATTGGTCTGTCCGATGTACGTGGCAGGCATGATGCACAGGGGACTTCATATATGCCTTGGTTTTCCAGGTCAATTTTATCTTTGGGGTTTCTTGGGATGGCTGCTATTTTTCTGTCTGTTTTGAAGGCAGTCTTGATGTGATGCCTGTGTAGTATCTTACTGTTTTTTTCTGTAGTACCTCTTATGTAGGGCAGGACAGCTGTTCCATGGGTCTGTTCATCTTCTGGGTCTCCATTATGTCTCAGTGTGTTTTTGTGGATCAAGCCAGTGATTTTGCTTTTGTGGAAGCCGTTGGTTGTCAGTACTTTAGTCAGGGTGCATTGTTCAGTCTTTATGTCTGTCTTGTCTGCCAGGCGTTTGGTTCTGACGATTAGTGTTTTGGCCACAGAGTTTATCTGTGCTGGGTGGTGGTGGGATTGGACATTGAGGTAGCAGTTGGTGTGTGTTTTCTTCTGGTATATGGTGTGTCCTAGTGTGCCATCTGTTTTTTTGTAGATTAGGAACACCTAGGAATGGTAGTTGTTTGTTTCCGTTTCCATGGTGAATTTGATTTTGGGGTGTGTGCTGTTTAGGTGTGTTAGGAAATTGTTTACTTTTTCTTTTCCATGGGGCCAAATAACAAATGTGTCATCAATGTATCTTAACCATAGTTTGGGTTTGTGGGTGGCATTGGCTAGGGCTCTGGATTCAAATTCTTCCATGAACAGGTTTGTAATGACAGGTGACAGTGGTGATCCCATAGGGGCTCCTTCAATTTGCTTGTATCTTTGTCCTTTGTATATGAAATATGTGTTGGTTAAGCAGTGTTCTGCTAGTTCCATGAGGTGTTTAGCTGGTTGGTATTTATTTTTGATGATTTCAAAAGTTTCTTTTATCGGGACTTGAGTGAATAGTGAAACCACGTTGAAACTTACAAGCAGATCTTCTTGTTCCATGTTTGGATCTTTGATCATTTCCAAGAGGTGGTATCAGTTTTGTACATGTGAAGCTGCTGCTTCAGCATGGGGCTGTAGCTGTTTTGTTAAGTGTTTAGTTAGGTTTTGTAGTGGTGCTCCTCTGGAGCTGACTATGGGTCTGAGAGGTATGGCTTCTTTGCGTATTTTTGGGAGGCCGTATAGTTTGGGGCATCTGGAAGATTTTTCTCTTGGGATGATTGTCTGTTGGATCTCTTTGCTCATGTGGCTGGTTATAATTTTCTTTTGGGTTATTTTTTCCAGCTATGTGGTTGTGTCCGTGTTTATGGGTTTGTATGTGGAGTCTTGGAGTAGGTCTGTCAATTTTGTTTCGTAGTCTTTTCTATCCATTGCTACTGTGGCATTACCTTTATCTGCTGGAAGTATGATTATGCTGCTGTCATTCCTTAAGGCTTGCAGGGCTTTTAGTTCCTCTTTGTTCAGGTTGCTTTTGGGTGGTTTGCTTGTGCATAGGATGTTAGTGACTTGGTGTCGTATTCTATCAGCTTCATCTGTATTTAATTTAGTTAGGCTGGATTCCACTCCACATATGATGGATTCTGTGGGGATTTTGGGGGGTGCTATAGCATAATTGTATCCTTTGGTTAGGACATCTGTTTCTGTTTTGGTGAGTTCTCCATTGGAAATGTTTTATACTAATTGTTTCAGGTGTTGTTGTGAGTTGTTGGAGGCTTTCTTGTCATGTTCTAATTTCTTTAGTTTCTTCAGGAGTTTGTCATTTTTGTAAGTGGTTTCAGTTTCAGCTCTCCAAGTTGTAAGTTGTTTTATCTTGTTTCAAAGTAGAGGGTGGATTTTGTTGCTCAATTCTAGGGGTAGAATTAGGAGATCTTTGTTTAATTGATCGAGTTGGAATCTCTTTCTGTGGAGCTCGTTCCTGAGTAGAGCCATTTCAGGTCTTTTCAGGATGCAGTCAAAAAGCTGGAACACACTTCCTCACTAGTCCAACACATGAAAGCCACAGGTCATAGCATCGACTTCAATGGCACCAAAACCCTAGCCACTATAGAAAACCCCAGCTACAGAATTATCAGAGAAGCCATAGAGATTGAAAAAAGACCTGAAAGCATGAATAGAAGAGATGACTCCACCAGACTGTCAATTATCTGGAAGCCTGCACTCTCAAACAAAAGAATCTCCACACCACAAGCCAGCCAAACATCTGGGCACAAACAGACTCCCCCTGATAACTCCAGCTCAAAAACACCCCAACCAGGCACCCAGATGAAACCTAGCTTCCTAACAAATGATAGCCCTCCATTTACTCGGAGCCAAGCCGCACTAAAAGCCTCCAATACAGGAAACACAATGTTTCCAGCCAATCAAGACCAAAAAAAGCTACAAAACAGACAGAAGATATTAGAAACACCAATCAAACAGAACACAGCAAACTCCAAGACACAGACCAAGACTCCCAACCAATCAGGATGAAGAAAAAACTATTCTGGCACAGCAGTAGGCTAGCCCCAAATTTAAAACAGAAATGGCTGTGAAAGTCTGACTCACAGACGAACACAATACAGAAGCGTGATGATGGCAGGTGAGATTCTGCCAAAACGTTGCTACAACTTTAAAAGCACAACTATAATGACGTGGGAATATACCCAAACAAAGCTGAATACCATATATATACATATACATATATATATACATATACATATACATTCACATATGTGTGTGTGTGTGTGTGTGTGTGTGTGTAGGAATTCCAGTCAAAAGCCTTTGCTTGTCTGTCTGTCTGTCTGTCAAATTTATTTGCTGCCTATCTCATGGTTCAAGGTGACTCTAAGCAAGCTTACTTACCAAACTACAGTATGCATTACAATCACGAAAACACGCAATTCAGCAGGCCAGCTCCTGACGTTTGACCGTGTTACACAGTTCAAGAAAGGATGCTTCCAAGGCAGATACATCTCCTGAGCATCCCTTGAATTTTTAAGAACTTTAGACTGTGGCTCATTAACGTAAAAGCCCTAAATAAACGCATTTCATAGTTTAAGATGAATCAAGGGGCATCCTTCGTCCTTACTACTTTATGGCTGCTCCTCGAGGCAAATACTCGTTTTAAAATCTTGTCAGTCTCCGAAATAATACATTTAAACTCAAGGCTCCTTTTTTTAAAAAACAAAAACAAAAAAACAAACCCACCTTGCTGGCACAAAAGGCACAGCTTTAGCACTTTGCAAGCTAGTTGATCAGGACTGGGGGGGGGGGGGGGGGGAAGAATGGGGGGGCCCACAATTCTTTTTTGGGGGGGGGTGGGTGGAGGGGTTTGTCTTAAGCCTTGCCTTTCAGTGCCAAACAAAAGACAGGACTTTCCATCACTCCCCTGCCTCGTTTGCATACGGGACAGAGATGGGCCAAACAGCAAAAGCATAAACAGCTGCAAATGGGAGGAGGAGGAAGAGGAAACCAGTAGCTTGGAGAGGGAGGGAGGGAGGGAGGGAAGAGGTGGTGGGGGGCCTTTATTTATTCTTCCTGGGCTGAATCGGGAAGGAAGTTTGGATCCTTGCTGGGGGGGTGGGTGAGGGATCTCCAGCTCCACACAGGTTTTCCTTCCTGTTGTTTGCTTAGGGAATTGAAGGAGGGAGTGATAAAAGAAAGAGGCAGGGCCGGGCCGCGGGGGGACCCAGGAGGAGGAGGAGGAGGAGGCACTGACCACAACCAGTAGCCTTGCCTCCCGGCGGTCATAAACCTTGCTGGAGGAGGCAAGAAGCTCCTGTCATTCAGAGGATGCGAGCCACGCCGAGAGAGAGAGACCAGCGCAAGCGGCGGCTCCTTGGCTGAGAAGCGGATTTCCAAAGGAGCGCGCGCGCCCCAGCCACCGACCATGAGATTCCCGCAGCTCCTTTTCAGCTGGGTTTTGCTGCTGACGGGGCTCCTCCTGGTCAACGGACAGAGGCCAGGTAAAGACTTGGGGGGGGGGGGTGCAAGGTCGGGGAGTGGGGTTGCTTGCCTGGCTTCCTGCCCCCGGGTCAACGGGAGAATAAGCAGAGGTCGTAGCCGGTGCTTCTTTCGCCTCCTGTCCCACTCCTGCTTGCTTTTTTTGTGTGCGCGCGTGTCTGTTTTTGGCTGGTTGCAAATTTTTAGCAACCGTCCCGAGCATCTGGGCCACCTCTCATACCTGCGCGTACCTGCCTGGTGGAGGTTTTTTTTTTGTTTTTGTTTTTTAAGGTACGAGAGGTTAGATTGGCTCAGGCTGGTTCATTTTTGTCTCCTTATCCAAAACGCGCCCTAATTCTTGTCTCCTCCTTATCCAACGCGCCCTAAGATCTGGAGACGGGTCGGGTTTTAGATCCTTGCTCATCTTTCAAACTCGGTTGCTATCTTATTTAAAATGGAGCTTTGAACGAAAATACCTTCGTTTCCGTTAATGGCAATATACATTAAGTGAATTTTTTTTTTCCCCGCCAGGAACCCTTAAGGGAACGTATACAAATGTTCATCTTTTCTTTTTCAAGGGTCTTGCAAGTTTTTTCTAATATTGATGAGAAGTTACCTGTGTTCTTCCTATAATATCTCCCAGGACTGCTTCCTTGGGTGGCTTAACTCTATTAGGCTGGCCAATATCAGTTGAGAAGTGACTTGGTTTGAGCCTTTCGTTTTATTTTATTTTATTCTTTTGCTTATCCAAATTCACTCTCTTGATTTCTATTGTTCTCATCTCAACAAAGCAATTATTATTATTATTATTATTAATAATAATAATAATAATAATAATAATAATAATAATAATAATAATAACAACAACAACAACAACAACAACAATAACCCAGCAAAGGTAATATGGTTCAGATATATGGATTGTCTGACAGAATAAGCTAGCTTTCTCAGCTGACTTTCCAGCTTTTTTTTTTTTTCTTAAATCAACAGTCAATTGACTTTTCAGAGGGGAGTTTTAACGATCAGCACTGAGTCTGCCCTGGTCTCGTGAACTCTAAATAAAAACGGAGTTTGAAGTTGCACCCTTGAGGTTGCAAGGAGACACAATACCTGCTGGTGACAAGTTACATTTCCAGTTCTCTTTGGCTGAAAGCAGCAATGAGGCTGGAACTGGGCGTCAGGGAAAGGATATTTAACTATTATTACTACCACACCCCATATCATGCACACGTTAAAAGTATTCCACTGTAGGCAAACCAAGTTTGTCTGTTTGTTTTCCTACAGAAACAGCAGAGCCATATATGCATATTCTTTTAAGATAGCTCTGATGAAGTGGTCTGTGCTCCATCGAATATTAAGTAGTGGTAGCTGTAAATGATTATGGGATGTTACAAAACTTTTCCCTGTTTTTCAAAGGACCATATTATCCATAAGATATTTGGTAGTCTGATCCAACAAAATAGTTCTTTTAATGTGTAAGAGGAGAAAAAAGAGCCCTTTAGTCTATTTATGTATGCATGTGTGTGTGGAGAGCAGATAGATAGATAGATAGATAGATAGATAGATAGATAGATAGATAGATAGATAGATAGATA
>NW_020769320.1:21450082-21479728 GCF_900518735.1 Pseudonaja textilis | reverse complement strand
ATAGATAGATAGATAGATAGATAGATAGATAGATAGATAGATAGATACAACTATAGACATTCACCTGTCACCTATATCACTGCACCTGTAACTGTCCAGAGGGTTGAAGAATTATAACAGTGGCTCTCTTGCTGTCCTCAGAATGCAATAAAAAAGGTAAGATGGCAGCCACAACAGTGCAATAGAAGCTCTGCCTATTTTTTTTAAAGAGTATCACATGCCTTGCAGGCACTCTAGAATACAGGGCCAAGCTACAAAGACCAGAACAGCAACAAACATGGTGTGGATTCATGTTCTACATGGTGTTGGATCAAATTGCCCCATTATTTGTATAGCTCAGCTAGCATTTGAAGAATGCTTGATTATGGTGCGATAGAATTATTCTTGGGTTAATTTCAAGCCTAGAAAAATATCAAAAAGTTCAAGCAATTGTTCATGCATCCCTATATCCTTGAAAGTACAGTATGTCCAATGGCTTTTAGGAAAACTATTGCATTTGGATCGAAGCTTTTCTTTGAATAACATGGCACAACAGGCAGCAGCGCCTAACAATGTTGGCCAAATTGCTAACAAGTGGCCAGTCCATTGGAAGGAAATCCCAGGTATAATTTATCAAAAGAAATGGCAAAATATTTCCATATGCCAAAGGGAAAAAAACGTAACTGTATAGTCAAAAGGAGTAAGGTGTTCCTAAGAGAAACTTTAATTAATTATATAAAGATAAGGAAACATTTTAATTACACAATTCTCTTGAAAGAGGAGAAGTTAGCAGCTTTTGAGCATCCAGGCAAAACTGGGCATATTTCTGTCTTCATACAAGATTTTTAGCACTTTGCAATGGATTTTGCTTTCCACATTCAATGGCTCACCAGCATTTCTTAATTATTCTTCCTAAATGTTCAGATATGCTTTGCATGTGTTGGAAAAAAAAAACCCTCTGAGGCAGACCATTATTAAGAGGGGGCTGAAGCAGAAAGAATGAACAACTATCTACTCATTGCTTTTCCAACTGTGAACAACTGTCTGTTCAATGCTTTTCCAACTGCATTGAGATGAGAAGCTGTTCATGCCTTAGGATATAATCCAACATTTCTCATTCTGGACCTTTCCAGCATACATTAGATTTTGTCTCCTGTCATCCACAGACAGAATACTGGCTGAGATTAATAGAGTTTCAGTCTAACACTCTGGGAAGGAATCAAAATGAGAAAGCTTGAAGTTTAGAACTTAAGCCAAAACAATTAGCAGGCTTAATCCATTTATATTTTCAAAAAATATTTGAATTTATTTTACACGGTGTTTTTTTTTTTTTTCATTCATGCAATAAAACCAAAGAACACAATCCAGCCACACATGCATCCTCTAAAGATAATCCCATTGTATTATGCTGGCTGTTTACTCTTTAAAGTTTTAGTTATACATCTTGTACAAATTATGTGGGAGTTGAAACACCATGGGACATACATCCAGGCATTAATTATACAATAAGGCTGCTTGCTGGCTCATGTTTTTAAACAGCCGGTGGATTTATACATTATACTAGTCTTAACCAATGGTTTTATTATATGCAAGTATTTATAAAACATACACATGCACACCCATACTTTTGAAAGGGGAGTTTTGCTAGAGATAGCCTATTATCTTAACAGGAAATTTGTCTTTGGGCTTGGAACTTCTGATAGCAAGCTGAAGTCACGGCTGCTTATATCTTGTATTAATCCTAATATCACAATACTGACATCTCAAAATTCTCTTTCCTGTCTTCCAGCTAACTTGGCCAACAGACGGAAACTACACAGACATCACTGTTCCCACAGGAGATGCATGCCCCTTCATTCCAGAGTGCCCTTCCCTTGAGGTATTTCCCAAGGCTGGGACTAAATTTAGACAAGGAACAATCAACACCATGTGGTAATGAAACCAGGTGCCTTTAGGGTGCAGCCATCAAAAGTTGCTCCTCTCACGTTGCCACTTGGAAAGACTGGGTGGCTGGCTGGGTCAGCAGAATATTCCTCTTTGCAAATTACGTTTTCTGTTTTCAAAAGTTTGTGTGTACGGGTTGTGGGGGGGAGGACATATTTGATTGACCCCAAACCACAAACAATTTCCTTTGGGCTGCTCCCATTGTGTTTTTATTTGCTCTGAAAATAGAGTGAGGAAGAAGGAGTACTGGGGGTAGGGTGGGGATGGGAATAAACTAAAGGGAGGAATGAAACAATAAAAGTACTTGTTTTATGTGAACCCCTGGGCATGGTTCCAAATGATTGAGTCGCACTGGGCTCTCTGTCAATTATTTCACTCTCTGAAGCTGTACAGAGAAAGAGACTTATTCGAAACCCTGCTGAAGTTCTCTTCTCACCAAAGGCCAATATTTTCTCTTCCAATGAAACTACAACTATCTCATCTCCTGTTAATGCTGAAATACAAATTTCTCACATACTGGTTCATATGAGATTTTTAAATAATAGTATTGGTTTACATGGATATTGGACAAATGTTTGATTCCGGTCCACTTAGAGCAGGATTTGTATGTAACCATGTACAGATGAAACGCTACCCTGTTTCTCCAACATTACGGCCTCCCCCAAGAGGAAGTCCCAGCATGTTTTATAGGCATGAAATGAAATTAAGACCCTCCCCCCAAATTAAGGTCTATATTAAAACATGCGAAATGGGGGGGGCTTGCCGTTAGGAAGTACTTTTGTTGCACACCCGGATATGGTGCTGCCTGTGTTGACCCCGATATGAAGTTCCCCACCAATGCCGGGGTCAACATCCAAGCCATCGCCACCCGCCCACCCGAAAATGCAAGGGAGGGAAATTAAGTCACCCCCGAAAAGACGACCTAGCCATTTTTTCGGGGCTCAAAAAAAAATAAGACCCGGCCTTATTATATGAGAAACACAGTAGCTTCAGGCCATACAAATATAGCAGCCAATATTTCTAGCTACATACTTCATACAACCTCTGCAGTTTTAAAGGTCAACCTTATTAAATGATGTTTCTAAACAGATAGTAAATGAAAAATCAAAGGCAGGAGTAACTTTCTTTGCCTACTTGGTCAAGGGAATTGTATTTGGAGTTCGCTGTATCTGTCATGTATTGTTCCCACAGTTTTGGAAACAATAAATTTTGGGATGGAAAGCCTTATTTAAAATCTTCTCTTAAATCACTAAAGGAATCTTTATTCCTGGAATGCACCGGTGTTAACAAGCTAAGGAGTAAACTAATATTGTACTAGTTATTGAATGGCAATTTAACACATGAGCATGTTATTTAACAAATCGTGCAAAACAATATTGATGCTTCTTTTTATCCACTTCCTAGAGTTGTTATTTTCCCTAATTGTGTCCAAAGGCCTCAACGCATGGACCATGTTAATGAAAATACTGTTATAGCAAGTCCTTCATTTAATTATTTTCCTTATACTAGATTGTCAAAACAAAGTGACATATTTTTTTTTAAAGACTGGGAATCTTTGCTCTGTAGGTCTAAGCTCCCAGTCATTATGCTGATCGTGAAGGGATGTTGAAATTTGAAGTTCAGGAGCATCTGGATCATTACAGATTTTAGTTCCAAAAAAGCCAAAATTTGCTGATGTTCATCTATTCAACGTTTCAATTTTATGACAATGTCAGTAAGACTGAACCTATAGATCTGGATATGGCTATGAATTTAGCTAAGCGGTAGTTAAAGTTAAGGTCTAATCTAAGTCCCCAGAATAGACCTACATTTAATTTAGGTGTCAACTCTTTGTGTCCCGTGACAGCCATTCATGAGGCATTTTGTTCAGAGAGGTCACTGGCAAAAGCTGTTGCCATGAGGACCTAGGAGCACTTTAAATTTTAGATTGCATTCCAGCAATGTATAAGGCTAAACTCATGAACCCAGTTGGGGTCCTGCAGCTTAAATAATGGGAAGTGCAAAGAAGCAGGACTGCATTCTGTGACAGCATATATAAATGCAAACAGTCCAGAAGGATAGAATTAGGACATACTAGAGCAAGGATCAAAAGAATGCTAAGCTCTTTTCTCAAAGAAGCATCCCATTTACAGATGAATAAAACATGTGGTCAAACACTTTGCATCTAGAAACGTCTTTTGTTACGTGTAGGCAACTACACAGCCTTTGATACTCTAGCTGTAATAAACAATTTAAAAAAAAAAAAAATTACAGGGGTTGTAATCCTTGTCATTTCTCCTAAAGGCTCTTTAGAACCAGTAAGACCCACCTCTGAGTAGTTTTAAGTGGTTTTAAGTTATCTTTAAAGGAATGTTTGCTTTTTCTAAGCACTTAAAGCCAAACAAAAACCAAGCACTGAATTTAGCCAGTGCCTCTACTCCTTTGAATCCTGTCTGTCACAGGGTTGGGAGAAAATGGTATAGAAGAAACCTTTGCTCTGGTACCCCCTGAGTACATATGTGAGTTTCCATGGTTTGTTTGTTCATTTGTTTTTGTTTTTTTTCCTTATTTATTTGCTTTGCAGAACTAGTGAATCACTTTTCTGCCTTAGAATGGCAGCAAAATGATTCAAAACAACTTTAGCTCCTAGGTGTCATCTAGCAGTTGTGATATGGATTATTGAAGCCCAGATCTGGTAAAGCTGCTTCTTGTATCATACTGGTTCAATAGCAAGTAATCTGGGGTACTACAGAAGTTGCTGAACTACAGTTTGTAGCAGCTCCAGCCAGGGTTGTCCATGATGAAGAAACGGACTCTGTTCTTAAGTCCAGGGTTTGTTCATTGAGAAAAATCACGGTGAGATCACAAAACATGCTATGCCATCAATGTTTCACTAGCCCTACCCAAGCAGGTCAGATAATTGATTCACTTTTCGTATACCCTATTAACTGATACAATATAAATGTTTAGATTAAGGCAGGCAGGGGATATTTCTTCTGTTCCAAAGCAAACCCCAGTGGGAGCTTTTTCCATAAGGAAGTAAAACATAAATACCTTATTAAACAAAAAATAATAATTTATCATATGTAAATGTTTGTTCATCATGTCCCATAGTAGGAATAAGACATATATTTCAAAGCTGTCCATTACTTTTTCCATGATCCAGTTTAGTTAGACCATTAGAGTTTAAATGATAGGAGATCAAACAAAGCAATTAGGGTTTAGGCTTATCTTAGGGTTAAATTCAACTCGTGGCAGATTAGGAGACTGATGGTGTCAGCAGAAGAATATCTAGCCGAAGGAATTGCATGTCTGTTCACTCACCACATAAAATGTAGTCACTTTGTGGAATTTTGATGGAAGGAGCCATTCCGCAAAAGTGATTCAATCATCTCTTTCCTGCACATCCAGCACTTCCTGAAGTTCTTAATGTGCATTGAAATATAATGCATGTGAGTTACTGTTGAAGACCTGGGTGATAAAAATGCACTTAGATGATTTCTCCCTCTTCCCTACATACCCATTTATAGAACAGCTATTTGTAAAACTCAAAGCTATTTTGTAGCTAGTTCCATTTATGGAGCCGCTTGCCTGTAACAAGAGGCAGGGGAAGAGAAGCGCATGCTCTTAACTATCGCTTTGTATGTGGCACATCAACTGAAGGATTTAATAGAGTCAGTGTTTCTAATTTATTTCTAAACTTTCTAGGTTGTAAACCAGTGAAAGGCAGCCTTAGATTCTACAGCTAGTTATGGCTTGATCCCTGTTTTGATGGGTCTAGGACAACTTGCTGCAATCAACTCACCACAGCCAACTCACTGTAGCCAACTTTGCCGTGGGAACAAGAGTAACACTAATGCTAAATGGTGGGATCAAATCATTAAAGAACGCAAAGGAGGGACAAAATGAAATGCGAAGGACAAAAATTAAACTAATTTCTTGATTATTTTAAATAACTAAATTGAATTGTTGAGCTGTCCCATGGCAAGTTGGCCATGATGAGTTGTCTGTGGCCAGTTGTCCCAATCCATGGTTTGGTAGCCCTTGGATTCTCTCATTGAAATTCCAAGTTGTAACTAAACCATATACAGCAAGGAGATGAGTTGAATTTGGAATCACTTGTAGACCCTAGAACAGAAAATAATAGGAGCTGTAGAGGTCCTATAGTCCAACTCTGTGCCGATGGCAGGAGATCGTATACCATTCCAGACAAATAGTTGTCCAGTCTCATCTTGGAACTACACCTACACAAGTTCTAGACACAAACTATTCTACTGGTTAATTGTTGTCACTATCAGGGAATTTCTCCTTAGTTCTAGGTTAGATCTCTCTTTAATTAAGTTGTTTAATTAAATCGGTGCGTTTTTTTAAAATTTGTATTATAGACATACAACATTCACAAAATCTGGTTATATGATTTGAAACTGATCATCCGGGTGTTAAGGCTATTATAGCAAAGTTTCCCAGTTCCCAGCCTAGAGTGCTCCAGCTGCGTTGAGACTGCAACACTCACACTGGCTGGGTTGTAGCTGAGTATAACTGTCAGGAATCAAAAGGGAAGGCCATAACATACATTTAAAGTTGGTTATTAAGAGAATTAATATATATTGAAGGTGTCCCACTTCCAATGACAGTTCATGTAGTTCTGGGCTATATTTCTTATTAACTACTTAGAAATAAAAGGGATGCAATGGGAGTTTGGGAGGAAGAAAGATGTTACATGTCTACATAAAAGTTATTGAGACTGAATCTAATTTAGACTAGTTTAATAATAAGGAACATCTTTTTAGTGTACTTTGATCATTTTCTGTCTAAGGAAAATATTTAAGATTTAATGAGGGAAAAAACCCAGTTGAGCTCTAATGTATTCTGTTATTGCACTGGCCTAATTTTAAGAATTTAGATGTTTCTCTGGTAGACATTTTTACTACAGCAGATTTATCACATGTCTTAAAAATCCTGATCTGCAGTCTAATGTAAATAGATTCCCCCCTGTTCCTTAACAAGGAACTGAAATCCAATAAATTATATTTTTACCAAGCCACCATATACCTGCCGTCCTATATTTTCTCTATATGCTTATACATATAATGTAAAATGCTTATTGGACAGGAAGATCAACACAATTCCACTTATTCCACTGGAGCATCCTTTATGATGTTTTTATTTTCCTATGAAGTTCATTACATTAGCATTATATAATACCAGATTATTATATTTTATTTTGTATAAGATTAAGAATTTCCTGGGATGGAAATTGTCAATATTTCAAAAAATGCATAAAGTAAGTAGTAGTATAATTCAGAAAGATTATGGTTCAAGTGCATATGAAACAAGATTCAGCAGACACAGAAAAACACATTCACCATTCATGTTTTCCATCCTCTGACTGCAATAGACAGTCTAGCATGGCAGAAAAGAGGACGGAGAAAGCACATCTGCATGTAAAAATGCCATTTTTGTTTGTTGTTTGGGTTTTAAAATGGGTTCTGAGTTTCAGGTGGCTAAAATTTATTCTAAGTACATCAGAGCACCAAAAGGTCCTGTAATCATTTTCTCCATTTTACCCAGTTCTTTTATTAAATCATGGAATTCCCACTGGAGAATAAAGTTGTACGTAATTGCGTAGAGGCAATTTAGCTGGCCATATATAAAGAACATATTTCTTGTAAGGATAAATCTTCAGTATGGGGTTTTTACAGAGGGGAAATTAAGCCGGAGCAGAAGTGACAAGATGTTAGAACCGCAGAGGGTTCCAAATGCATCTTTTCTTCCCAACAAACAAGCAAAGTCTTTTGGACATGTTGCAATTTACATGTTTATTCAGTATTACCTTTCCATGGCTCTCTCTTCAGCATAGCTAGACTTGTAGGCTCCTCTTGAGCATCCACAAAAAGAAAATTCTGTTTGACTAGAGTACCAATTTAACTACTGGCTAAACATACAGAGGCAAATGTATCCTGTTTGCTTGGTTTTAATCACTTGGTCCAAGGAAACAGGTGGATCACAGCTCCTCTGTATTCCCATAGGAATCAGCTTTCCAGATGGTAGTACATTTGAGTGACAACCTTTTTCTCTTATCTATTTTTTTCTCTTCAACAATGAGTTGCATAACACAAGGTTGTGCAAAACACACCTTAAAACAATGAAATGGGGTAACATCTAATCTCACATCTATTTCCAGCACAATATTTCCCCAAACATTTCCAAACAAGCAGATTTGGTAGAATATCCCAATATCCCAACTGGACTTTCTTTTATTTCTCATTCAAGAAGCTTCTTCAATTCTGAACTGAAGAAGCTTCTTGGATGAGAAATTGGGGGGGGGGGGGATCCTTTTGAAAAAACACCTTTGGGACAACCATGACCTGGATAACTGTGAATCTCTATGGATGATTTAGTAAGGTACTTAGTGGTGAATCTGTTCTACAGACAATAAAACTTATTTTTTTCCATGACCAGAACTAAATCAACCTATTAGGATTTTGCAAAAAAAAAATAAAAAATTGAATGGGTCCCATATACCAGCTCTTTGTCTGAATTTCATGTAACTTGCCAGCTGCTATGTGTAAAATTTGAAGCTTCAGAGTGATTCTGCAGTGCAGCCTCTGAACATTTTAATGTTGCATTTGCTCATGGTGTTTTCTAGTTCTGCTATAGTCCAAGAAACTCTGTTCTATGTTCCCCATGTTTTATACTGATTCACTGTATTACTGAGTTTCTGTTTTGAAAAGGAGGGGAGAATTACCTCCTGCAAATCTACAAACAAATGTTGTTTTCCTGAAGTATGCCTTCCTCGATTATTTATTAACATGATCTGACTACTTTGGCAGTTGCATACATTTAATGTTAATATTTCTATGGACCATCTCGGTATGCCAATTTTCAATCAAGTCTGGTTCTTTCTTTTCTATAGTTTCTTCAAAATGCTGAGAAAAAGAAATAAGCACACAAGTCCAGATGACATTTTGATAATGGCATAGTTATAATCTACAGAGATATCCCATAAGCCATCATCAGGAAACGGAGAAATCCTTGAGAAAACTGTTGGACCAGATTTTCCTGGAGTTTGGGGATTCGGAAGAAACAATTATCAACCAAAAGATCTTATCTAGAAGCACTGGAGAAGCATCAGTCCAGTGTATCACCACTTTTCTTGGCATGTCAACATAGCAATCTAGTAGCCAGAAAGCAAACATTGCAATGTTAGACAAATTATGTCCTTGTAAAAGCCTTTGCTGTATTAAGTGTTTCTTACTTGTGTATCTTTTAACACTCTTATTAAAAATATGCAAGAATGAAATTAGTATTTGATAAACACTTAATTGCTTAAAGCCACATTTAATTAGTTTCACTATTGCTTGGAGACCAGGTGGCTTTTTTGTTTTTTTCCTATTGTGTTCAAAAATTTCTCAGGCCAGCATTCCTTAATATCACGGCCTACCATCCCTGAATTTCCAACCACAACATGTCAACAAGTGCCAGGTTAGATAATCTGGCTATTTTTGAAAGGGGAAATTCTCAAATATTAACTGAAATTAACTGAAAAAGCTTACAAGCATGTTTGAACCTTAAAAATCACTTACACCGGTGGAAATGCACTGTGTGATAATAAGGCTTTGTGTGATCAGATACTTAACAGATCAATATTGTAATGTATATCTTGCCATAGTTCTTGATACATTTGTAGCAATTTTAACACTACAATCAATTTAGATCATGTATTGTGATTCAATAATTTCTTAAAGCATGTTTGTTAACTGTATATGTTGTACAAAATGTATTTCAAATAGTACTGTCACATTAAATATTCATGTATCTTTTCACATTTTTGTATGCTGTACATTGAAATGATCCACTTTCACAGAAACGTGAAATCTTTGCTTCATTTATTTTTAATTTACACAAGGGATCAATATAAACAGTAATGATATATCTACCTAAGTAAAATATATATTAAACCATTGTTTTTTAAAATGTTAAGCCAAAAGTATTATTACTAGAATTTAATCAGATAATGGCACATTAAAGAAATTGTAATTTCCAGTTCTTTCAGAATAAGAATTATACATCTTACTTTGGAGAGAACTACTGAAATTAAAGATCAATATTTTTAAATATCAGTGAGTTACGTTGTGTTCCTATTATAATAATTTCTCTGGATGTTAAACAGAATTTATATTCTGATTAGATTAAGTGAAATAAAATCATTTACAAATAAAGAATAAAATTGAGAACTAAGATCTGAACATGTATAATCTTCTATAGATCTGTTCAAAAATGCAAACAGCTTATTCCCAGATAAATGAGTATAAGTATTAGTATGCACAAAATATTTTTTGAAATATTTTTTTGCAAGAGTTTGAAAATAATTATTAAAGCTTCAAATAAGTCAAAGGGATACATTTTTAAGTGTGCAAATAATTAAACATCAATCAAAGGCATTTCAAATATATAGGTTCCTTCAAAAGTAAATAAGAGTGAGGAAACATAAAATACTTTGAAGTCCTTTAGGGAAAAATAGGCATCAAATACTGTGAAATGCCTTAGCCTTTATGTTGTTTCAAAACCTAAGATAGTTGCCACAAGGGATTTCCTTCTTCCTACAAAACCATTTTTCCAAGCAAGGAATATTTATATGTAGTTTTTTTAAAAAAAATCTTACATGACTTTGTCGGATATTTGGCATTGGGTTCTTAGATCCTCCTTTGCCCGGGTAGATTCTGCTGTCCAAACTGAGAAACTATGAGAGTTAGTTGCTGACAGTCCTTCTATTTTGTGATGGAAATGGATTTAAGAGTGAATGGTCTCTGTTCCCTTCTTTTGGAATAGATTTAGGATGCTTTCCACTCTTCTCATGGACTTCTGAAGTCTTGTAAACATCTGGTTTTTCCAAATGATTTTGTGTTGGAGCATGAGTAATTTTAGATCGAATTTTAGAAAGAAAGCCTGAATTCCCGAGCAAAAGATGGAGTGGACTCATTGAAAAACATCTTCCAGTTCAGTCAAAGACTTTAAACATATTTAACGTTCAAGACCTTTCTTTTCTTTTTTTTAAAAAGTATACCTCATCAAGTCTTGATTCCAATCTAGTGCAGTGACCTCTGTAAATCAACTAACGTACAAGTGTTTGCAAAAAACTGGGGTCAAAAGGACTGTGTACATTGTAGTTTAGTGCCAACTGCAGTCCAAACAGCCAGATGTGGGAAGGAAAACTTTTACCTATTGGAAAAAGCAATTGATATTTGCTCCCATTTGCATACTGATTAAGGATTTCCCATTGTATAATATTTACACACTGGGACAGCAGAACAATTTGTAGCCCAGTTCTGTCTCCAAACACATTGTTGTGCATCAGAGACACTTTAACCAGTCAACACAAAAAAACAGTCACCGTGGGAAATAGTTATCTCAGGATTAGGGTTGTTGATAGTATTATCCAACCAGATTGCTTTTGCCTTTAAATATCCATCATGGTGAAAAGAAGTCTTGGCTCTGATGTTTCTTTTCATGTACATTTCATTCATGTTGTTTCCAGCGTTAGATGTTTATGAGAAGTCAATTCAGTTAACATAAATTTGTAAATTCCTAAGGGGGAAAAGGGGAATTAAAAGCTCTCCAGAAACACTATGGAAAAATAGATATATCAAACCTTATTCTGTCAGCTCTGCTTGTCTTCTTTTTTAAAAGGAGCTATAAATCTCCTTGCTATATAGGTACGTACCTGAAAATATTATTTTTCTTTACTTACATTTCATAGTACAAATATGCAAGCTAGTAAGATGTCTTTATCTGGTATTTAGAAGAAAAAAAAGTTTGTTGATATTCAGATCATGCATTCAATATGATCTTAAGGTGCAGTGTGAACAGTACACAGAAAGCATTTTTCAGTGTTAAAAAAAAACTCAGGCCTTTTCCCTTCTTTTGTCTTAGCAATTTGAGAATTATTTTGTCATTTAAAGTAATTTTAGAAGCTTGCCCTTTTTGTGAGAAATTTTTTGTAATGTTTTAATTTTTAATTTAATTTTTGTAATGTTTTTCTAGATGTTTTCACTTTATTTTCCAGACTAACACTTGAGTTATATTATGAATTATACTGATGCTTTTTCTCCATGATATCAACTCATTTGTGAACTATTTAAAGACGTATGGCTACTGAATCATCAATGTAAGAATCCAGTTGTTTGTCCCTTCAACCAGTCCATGTAGAAACAGACAATATTTTATTATTATAAAAACTATACATAAGGAATTCTTTTAAGTTTAATTCTTTAACCATCATGGATAGAGATGGTGTTGATTGGGAATAATTTTATAGTGTTTTAAGGAATCCCAAGTTACTGGGTGGGGAAATTATCAGAGAAGGAAGGATAGTCTGCTTCATCATCCGCCATGTAGAAGAGGCAGCTCCCAAGATATGGGTGCCTATTCTAGAAACTGAGTAATTGTTCGGGTTGCATTGTGCATTCACATTTGTAGACACACTTCTCTATATAAAACTGCCTTTATAGAACTTTAATGGGTACTCTCCTTTATATAGACTTATACAGATTGAATTGCGCCCACAGGGGAATGGGATTCCCAATCCCTATAATTGAGATATCCATAGGGGAACGGAGAATGTCAATTTATGCAGCGTCAGATGGAGGTTATGCAACGTATTTTGACTTTTGAGATAATTCCTGCTATAAACCTGTCACTGATGTACAATACTCATGCATCCAATACCTTTAACAATACATGCTTTGGTGAGAGTCATGACAAGTAACAATATGTAACTGAATTTGACTGATCCCTAAAATGTTAGGTGGGAAATCATCACAGTAGGAGACAAGATACTATCGCCGATATCATGAGCTTGAGTTGAGAACTTTAAAAAGCAGTCACTGATAGTCCTGGGGAATTGTAGCCCAATAGATCATGAACTATTAGAAACGACTGAATTACTGGCAATCATCAACAACTGGAAGAAATGATTTCTGATTCAAATAATTTATTCCTTTCTAAAATAGATAAAATTGAGATACGCTTTTTAAAATATATTATTAGCTTCATAACATAAGCCACCAATCTTCCCAAAGGAAGCATTACATTTTAAGAAAAGAGACTTCTTATATGGGTTGAACGTTTTTATTTTATTAGAGCAGCATTCCTCTAGCTGGGAATTTGGTAATTCTGGGAGATTATAGTTCAATGCATGTCTGGGGAACTCAGTCTGAAGCAGTCAGTGTTTTAAATGAATTTAAAGGTATTTTGTAATGCGCTTAAGACCCTTATCCAAAAGTGGAATTTACTAGGTGCCCTGAGCCAGTAAAGATATGAACTCCTTGATAAAATATGAACTTGAGGTGGAGGAAAGGCAATTTGAAGTGTAACACAGGGTGCACTTGAAACAGGGAGAGTATTAAAAGCATTGATCTGTGACTCAGTTCAAAGATATTGCACAAATTAGCAAATCTTCCAAAGTACAAAGGAAATTAAATGGCAAAACTTCCTGACCAAAGGATGGATACCGTGAAAATAAAATAATTATAGCTGAACTGGAAAGATGGAGGCTTTATGACTGGTAAAAACAGAGGTTACAATTGCTGGCATTTTCCAGATGCTCCACAACTTCAAGCAACATTGTTTGTTTGGCTCAAAACAACAAAAGCACTGTTGTGCAGCTGGAATGCCAGAGGTTGCTCACTATACTCTACCCCAGTAGCTTTTTCAAACTTGGCAACTTTTTACTGGTGGCGAACAGCTGGGGAATTCTAGATGTTGAAGTGCACACAACTTAAAATTGCCAAGTTTAAAAAAACACTGCTCTAAATCTTCAAACCCAGTAAGAACTGCAACTGAAAGAGCTATAAGAAAAATAATAGCAAGTGTTTCTATGCAATTTAACTAATTATTGGCTTAAGTTAACGTACAAGTGTTTATACGGGTATCTAATATTCTAGACCAGGGCTGTCAAACTTAAATGCCTGTTGACTTTAATAGAATCATAGACTATCAGAGTCGGAAGGGACTTTAGAGCAGTGGTGGGATTCAATTTTTTTTAACTACCGGTTCTGCGGGCATGGCAGGGGAAGAATACAGTAAAATCTCCAGTCAGAGGTGGTATTTGCTGGTTCTCTGAACTACACAAAATTGCCGCTACCGGTTCTCCAGAACTGGTCAGAACCTGCTGAATACGACCTCTGCCTTAGAGGTAGCACTTTCCTGCTACCAATCACATCTGATAACAAGATGAGTTCTTAAGTAGATCTGATAAAGACATATTTTTTGCAGGCATATTAACACAGAATCTGAAGAATCTTTAGGTACAGACTGCAATAGATTAGGATTTATTGCATTTATTAACTTATCACATTTAATACAAAAGGTAGAACAAATTACATACAAACAATGATGAAATCTAAGTAACCTTTAAAAGGAAAACTCATCTCCTATATAAAATCTTACCTGTGTATAAACCACAGCCTAAAAGACATGAAGGAATTAGTGTTAGAAGCAGTCAGTTGCAATATTAAGTTATTTTGTGCAATATACATGCATACATATATAAGTAAGCAGTGGATGAACAATTAGTTTGCATAATTTATAGCAGGATGATGGCAAAGTATGCCTTTCTGATTACAGAATACACAAAAATTACTCTTCGTTGGCGGCAGAAAGACAGAGTAGGCAATTATCTGTTAACAGAGAAAAAGAAAATTAAAAACTTTAGTCCAGCAGTTCCCAGCAATTAATTTTCGCTGAATTCAGTAGGATCCACACACTTTTATCTATGTATTTTGTGCAACAGCTTTCAGGGAGAATATAGTAGGCCTGAGTATTTTCAACAATTATGACAGGTTTAAAGGGCAGAGGAGCTGGATTTTAATCCCATATGCAGGAATTAAAGAAGTGGCTTTTCAAAATAAAGAAGTAGGTCTTAAGAAGAACTTAAAAGCCAGAAACTTATGTTTCTTCACATTATAAACAATACCATACCATAAACCGCTAGGATAAAGACTTACATGCAGCTTGTTACTATCCCCACACATTTAAAAAATATTTTTACACACTTTCCCATTCTTGTTCATTTGATTGTAAGATGCTGAGACCCATACACATAAGCAAGGCAGAAAGGCAACATTAACTTTTATTTTGATACCCATGATTTTAAAAGGCACAATTTATATTTCCCATATTATACCCACATGGGGTCTTTCCAGTTTATGTAGGATATCCTCATTTCCCGCTTTTGGATATTCTGTTATCACTATATTTACAGAAATGGAATCTTAGTGATTCTGCACAGGTTTTTTAAAAAAGGTGTCAGTTTTCCAGATGATTCTTCACTATTACTATAGCAACTTAATTCATCTCTGAGGAAGCAGAGATACTAATAGTCCTTAATTTCTTTTATAAATGTATCCTATAACAAAAATATAAGGAAAACTGACATTTAAATGAAGATGTTTATCTTGTTGTATTTTTGAAAAGAACTGAATCCTGAACTACCATAGAAATCTTTGGCACTTTGGAAGAACAATCTGCAACTGACATAGAAAGAGAAATTTTTCCTATCTAAGGTCCGCTTCCTGCACTGCAAAAAAAAAAAAAAAAAAAATTAGTAGAGACAACCATTTAAAAATATATATCCTTTTAAAAAAGAAGCTTTCCCAATCAGCCAGGAGTGACCAACTGCTATTCAAAACCTGGACTGGAGTTTTTCAATACAACTTGTATTTCTGAGAATAAATCAGTGCTGGATATTTTTCTTGTGCATTGCTGTCTTGAATACCACTAGCTTCTGTTCTGCTCTGATATCGATGCCAATAGTCTCTTGCTAAGTAGGGCATTGTGCCGCTGAAGGTATTCAATCATGTCACCTTGTTTTTCAACTACTTCTTCCAAACTTGAGAATTCTCTGAAAAGCAAAATAAAATAAAATCATACCATCATCCTAATCGCATTGTCTTTTGCTCGTTCTTCCCAGAGTCATGCTGGCTCAGGAATTCTGGGAGTTGAAGTCCACGGGTCTAAAAGGGCCACAGTTCCCCAATCCTGCTCACGACTATCAAACACCCGGCCCAACGGCCTGATGAGTCACGTGGTCACGCCCATGCCCAGTTTAGCGAAGGGGGGGAAAAGTCCCAATGCATCACATGACACCGCCGTGATGATGTGAGTTTGACACCAGGGCTGTCTTAACAGCATTATGGGCCCTAGGCAAAGCAGTGAACTGGGGCCTCTACGACAACTACTCACAAGAATAAAAATGTAAATGGTCGATAAAATTAAACATATATTTGCATGTTAGTATTAATGTAAAAAATGCAGTAAAATGTAATCAATATGTTGCTGTATCCATATAATACAAGGTGCACTGAAGGGTTAACATACACAGATTAGTATGGAGTCTCTATGCTCATGGGGCCCACAGGCAAGCGCCCATCAAGCCCACGCGTTAAGACAGCCCTGTTTGACACCCCTGCTCTAGAATAATGAACCATGAGACTAATATACCACACTATCAGGGCTTAAAAAACACAAGAGTGCCAAGGATTTATCCAATTTCGGCAAATTTATACAAGTACCTGAATCCAACTTCTGAGGTAACTTGATTAGGATAGGAATACATCTTCTCTTCTTCTATTATATCAGGTCTTGGCTTTGCTTGGTTAAAGTTGCTTACCTTCACTTTGAGAACAAAGAGAAGGTCAAATGTATCCCGCTACTGTCAAACTATATTCAATTAAAAACAAACTTCATTTCTAGAAAAAAAAATATTGTTTCCTCTACAAAATGGAACAGTTCAAAGCATTTAAGTATAAAACAAGATGCATAAGGGGGGAAAAAATGAGGGGTCTTATTATTCAGACCCAGAAAAAATCACAGAGCCCAAACGATAAAGTTAAATAAAATGACAACATCCAAAGCTGATTTAAAAGGAATTTTGAACTCTTGTAGCATAAATAAATGTTCTGCTTCCAAAGATAAAAATCCTTTCACAAATTCCATTAAATGTCCCTCTAAAGGTAATTAGTTATAAAAAAAGAATCACAGTAAACTAAATATTCACGTGGATGGAAACAGTTCACCAGAAAGCTTTAACCCAAGTTGTTTAGCATTCTAATCAAATGCAAACGATTTAGCAATTCTAGAATATAACCCAATACAAACAAGAGAATAGGAAGGTTTTTCTTTCGGCTTTTCTCTAAAAAACTAAACAACAATAAACCTCCATGCGATAAGAATAGTCAAAACATGCCATCTTAGGGGCAAGGAAAAAGAAACTCAATTGTGCAGTTATTTTGTCTTTATATAATGCAATCATGATACTGTTTTTCATGGCATGTTTATAATATTGATATGTTATAACAACTGGAAAACTGGGATAATTTTTACTCAGCTAACCAAATATCCTGAAAAAGAGCCAGGTTATGTTTAACATATTCATAAAAGAAAGAAAAAAAATATATCTGGAGAAGAACTAGATGTAGTAAACTACTACACATATCTTGGCCGATGGATCTCAATGGAAAGCACATATAGGAAATTGAAAGGCATGTTAAATGTGTTTCATAGGCATTTTGCAAGCTAAGTATAAATTTCAAGAACTTCCTCCCCCTCTGCATGCCTGAAAATAAAAGTTTTCGATCAGTGTGTGCTACCTGCTCTAACACATGCCAGCAGAACATGGACACGAACCTCACAATCAATACAAAAGATACAAGTGGCGCAAAGATGCATGGTTGGCATTACAAGACAAGATAGAAACACCGGCACACGGATTCAACAACAAACAAAAGTATACAATATCATCAAGAGAGTAAAAGAATGGAAATGGAAATGGGCTGGTCACATAGAATGATCAAGGCAGTCATAGAATGGATCCCACTTGGTAAGATCCATGAAAGAGACCTAAAACAAGATAGATCGATGACATCAGCAAATATCGTGGGCCCGACTGACAAAAGAAAGTTCAGGACTGAATTGGTTGGAAACGTGTGTAAGAGGCCTTCATCCTGAAGTGGATAGACAACGGCTAAAATGATGATGAGGATGATTCCGGGTGAGCGGGGAATACATCTTTCGGATGACTCTAGAGCAGGAGTGTCAAACTGGCGGCCCGCAGGCCGGATGTGTCACGCATAGGCCACGCCTACCCCGTTCTGCGAAGGGAGAAAACGTTCCGATATGTTACGTGACGGCAATGTGACACCATGAGTTTGACGCCCATGAGAATAGGATCTGTTTTGGCATTTCGTCAATTTTCTTTCCAATAACAAATAAAAAGGAAGCAGGGGCTGGATATGATAAAACAGTGGCATCGCTATATTTCCCCTCCGCTTAAGAAAGTAATATGGAAATGGGAACCGTAGGCAAGATCTTCCAGCCTGTTTTGTGCCAATAAGTAAACCAACCAACCAAACAGAGCTTATTTGTTATCGGTGAGCAGAAATGGGTGAACTGGCTGAGCATAACATATGATTATCTACCAGGTAATTCAATGAGAAAAAAATGGAAATAGGTATCAACAGGGAAAGATCATGTGACCATTTCAGCTATTTTTAATACTTCACAGCAGGCTAACTATTCACTCGTTAACTCAGAGAAAACCCTTGTCAATTGGGTTATTTGTGCGGTGGGATATTTTGTTAGGAAATATGGAGATGTGGCTTATGTACCCTTCTTAACTCCTATTTAATTCCCTTTATTTTTTGAAAGGAGCATTAAAATGCTGTTTTGAAATGGTATGAATTAAAGCAGATACGCTTGCTGAGTTGATGGGTAGGGTATTCCCATACATTGTGGGAAGGGTAGGGAGGATCTGGCTAGGATAAACTGCATAAAATTATCATCATTCACACCCAATATTTGGTTCTGCAAATATGTTTCCAGAATGAATGCTTGACTGCTTAGCCAAAAAGGGATTAGCAAACATACTGGAGAAGATTGTTTTTATTTATTTATTCATCCCACATCAACACAATGCTTCATTCTCCTCCACTCAATCAACAGCTCTATGTGAAGAGAAAAACTCTTCCTATCTCTATTAGAATTGCTTTACTAGGCCACCTGCTATGTAGGAAGGGGGCTGGATGACTGATCAGAGGAATAACTAAAACAGGTGTGTCTACAAGCTGTAAAAAGCTTTAGATGCATTTAGCTCTCAAGCTGCCTTAAGAATTCAGGTATCAAAGCGCAGATCCGATTACCCCCAAAGTACACATTCGAAACAATGGTGCCTAAAGGTGGTCAGTGGAGCAGAATCATAAAAGATGGGTAAGCTAGTGAGTTGGTTAATATAACTGTAAACAAAAGCATTTTATTGTGCTTTATCTAAAAAATAATACCTTTTTTTCTGAAATAGATGATTGTAAGTCAGAGGAAAAGAGACATGAGGGCGATTAACAACAATGCTCAGGAAACAGCAGTAGAGAGTGGAACCGCCATGAAATAAGCACTGTGAGGAAAACTCTGCTTCATTTAGGTAATGTTACATTGCATGCACGTGTGTAGGGACAGGACCTGCATTCATGACGCTCATTTCATCCCTTTGTCAAAGCCACTGATTCTTATTTGAACATAGAATAATAGAGTTGGAAGGAACCTTGGAGGTCTTCTAGTCCAACCCCTTGCTTTAGCAGGATAATTTTTAAGGGAGGCTTGGTGGCGCAGTGGTTAGAGTGCAGTACTGCAAGCTACTCCTACTGCAATTTGACAGATTGAATCCCACCAGGCTCAAGGTTGACTCAGCCTTCCAAGGTGGGTAAAATGAGGACCCTGATTGTTGGGGGCAAGAGGCTGGCTCTGTAAACCGCTTTGAGAGGGCTGGAAAGCCACTATAAAGTGGTATATAAGTCTAAGCGCTATTGCTTATTGCTATACCCTATGCCAATTCAGACAAAGAACTAAAGAATTGCGGGGCACATAAAAGACTAGCCAATGTGCTCTTACATATTTGTAGTAATTTGTGTGCTATCCTACACATTGCAGTGAAAATCAATATCCTTGACCAGGAAGCAATAAAGGAAAACACTGAAGAGTAGTAAAAGAAAGTAAAAAAAAAGAAAAGAACAAATGTGTAGACAAACAATGTGGATTCTTTGGCTATATGGAGGTCTGGATTCAAAGGGCAAAAGGAGATTCCACTTTGCTTTTTGAATTTGGATCTCTGCACAGACTTATTATATAAAGTAGTAAAGCGTTAATGAGCCAGAATATTCAGCATGGTTCTTGTGAACCCTTTTGCATTTTCAGCAATTCTACAAAAATATGACCTAAATGTTGAGAATCATTTTCTTCAATAAATAAATGAACAAGTTTTGGATTCATATATAGTTTTGGGAGTTGTGTGGAGACAAGAGCATGTTTTAAATCATATTTATACAGAAATATTGGAAACTGAAAAGGATTCGTAAGCTTCTAAGCACCACTGTATGTATTTAGCTACTTTAAAGTGCTGTTTTGCTTCTATTAGTTATACTTACAAAGATGCCTTAGAAGCTAGCTAAAATCTGTGCTTATGTTGCCATTGTGTATTAAATGAGACTTTACACATCACATATTTTTTTGTTCTAGGTTCTAAATTTAATTGCTTTAATTATAAACAGAGGGAGACAGCAAGTCCAATACAAAGCTATAAGACTCGAAAGCCAACTCCTTTGAAACAGCAGTTTATAGATCATTCACATACACCTTAACGCCTTAAAATACAGATTCCCCAGGATGGCTTGAAAAATAATAGCATAGTGTCATTTTTGTCTTCTTTGCTGCAATAACTTATAGAATTATCTCACTTTACTGGCGATGCTACATTCCCTGAGTTTTAGCTTTTTTTCATCCTAAAAAGAGACCGGAGAATTTCATTATTCTTATAAGACTGCATCTTGTGTTTGAGCTTTTCTAACACTCTCTGAATTGTGCAAATGTATCTGGCAATATGCATTTTGCTCTTTCCTTCCTCAGCTTCCATGTGCCCAGTAAAAAAAAAAAGAGCCTTGAACTATTCATGAAGAGATGTAGCTGCTTATCAGTGCCAGGCAAAAAGATTCTCAAAGCAGCTGCTTTGCCACAAAAGATGACTCTCACTGCCAAGGGAAGGATTTCTTTACCAACAGCTGCATTTTGTATGCTCTATTTTTGTGCTGAACACTGCCCCAAGCCCTTGGGATACACCAGCGTAAAAGTTGAAAGATGTAAGTGTCATGCAAACAATTGCAGCTTTGCAGTTCCACCACCACAAAAGTTAAGTTCAGTAACATCCGGATCTTTGTCCTCCTCTCAGCATCATATACAATAACACTGAAAGGTCTGGTGGTATGATTTCCGACAGTATAAATATTAGGGTGACAGCTTGTACGTTTTTAGCAGACCGCTTAAATCAAGTTCATGTTAAAATAAGGCTTTAAAAACAGAATGAGAGTGGGTGGCTTAATCACCCTAACAAGGCAAAGAAAAATTCTCACCTGTGTACACAACCAGACATATCAATGAGCATATCAATTCCATAGCCAAGATTCCCAGCATGAAGCAGAGATACATTTTATTGTGATTAGGAAACGAATGTTGCAATGACACTATCAGCAATAAAGCCACATTTCCTATTAAAAACAAACAGGACACATTAGAAACAGAAATCTGGGATGGTTTCTTCCACAAAGCCACATTGGTTGAAAGTCAAGGCCACTAAAACAGTGTGGAGGGTAGGCTAGAATTTTCCAAATATAGCTCACAAAGAACCCTTCTGCTTAAATAATAATCGTGCAATAACTTTAAGCCAAACTGCATGCAACAGATAACCTTGATCAGTAGGCCATTAAAATAAATCCATACATAGCTGACTCTAATGACCCAAAATAGAAACAAACAGAAAATGTATTAACTGTCTGCAGGGCTAGGGCTTGAATTCAATTCTTTCCTTCATTCTGCCTTCCAGGACAATTCAATCATCACTGACTGTGTATGGGTTCTAGATGAATCTTTACAATAGTGGGCTAGAATTACTGGAATGATATATATACTATTTATTTGGATTGGATTTCCACCAGTCCCACTATCTTTCAATGGGCTTTAGGAGTAAAGTTATGAACAGATATAAGGTCAAATTAATATACAGATTGATTGAATACTGTCAAATCAATGTCAACTTTCAGCAACCACAGCTGAATTCTCCCTAGGAGGATTTATTTTTTATCTTGGCCTTTTAGATTGTTTTAGAGATATGATGATTTTAACAATAACTACAATCATTTGCTGTCCGTATCCAAATATAAGAGCACAGTACCATTGCATTCTTTTGTATAATTGAAATATTTTGTTATTGTCCCCCTCCAGGACCTTCTTGTATCAGTTCTGCCTTATACATACAGAACTGTACAGGTGTCTGCTTGTTATACAGGTGTCTGCTTGTTTTAGCTGGGCTGCCCGTTATATTTTGGGTGACTGTACTGAGAAAAAAAACCCACTCCGGCTGTACCTTACCATCCAAGAACACCCACCAGATAAGGCTGAGACATCGTAGAAGGACTTACAAGTAAAATGATTATTAGCATTATATAAAAGGACAATATATTTTCCCCACAGAAGCATATCACAAGCACTATATCTTCAAGAGAATGTATCATCTGTTTAAATAGCTATTGGCCATCTCGTTGGTTTTTCTATCCCTAGAGCTCTATCTAGTGGCCCCATTCCAGTGGTGCATATCTAACAAGACTACAGATATTCATCCATCTGTAGATTGATTGGTTGGTTCAAAACTGCAGTTTGGTCGTTAACAAAATGTATATATACTGAAATGCTGAAATCAAACAATATTTCATTCGAGAACAAGTAAACTTCTTTTCAGGGGGTGCTTATTAACTTACTTTTTTTAATATCTGGAAGAAGGGTTTTCATTCTACCCAGTAGTCAAGCAAGTTTAGACCTCTCCATGGCAAGTGTTAGCCCTTCGAGGTTCTCCAGAGAAGAAGTGCAACCAGGACCATCCGATCATTTTTATGAATGGCAAGGTTTCACAGAACAGAATTTTGCAAGTCTGAAAATATTCCTCCCTATCTGTCCTACTGGTTCCTTCTGAAACTCTTCCCATTCTCTTCCCTCACCTGCAACCTAGATCGTTCCTTATCAGGTGTTGCCCAGGATGCTGCTGCTCCTCCCACAAAGTCAACACTATCATATAACATGGGAAAACTGGGAGCCACAACATTGTCTTGTTTCATAATTAGATGAACAAGGAATAGAAATGTAACACAATATGACAGGCTTAGTTAGAAATATAAATTTAAAAATGAAATTAAGTGGTACGATCATAAGAGGAAATAATCTCTCCAGTTTTGTAAGATTGCATCTTTTCATTTAATACCAATTTAATATTTGTTTTATGTTCAGAGTGCATGCAATTTTATGGTACATATGCTACTTAGTTCTACAAGCCAATGAAACTAAGATATTGTAACTGATAAAAGTGAACTTATTTCTTACTGTAGTGGGCAGGATCTCAGCCAACAGACCCAAGATAAAAGCTTTCAAGTAAACATTAATCTAGATAATATAAAGTATTTGACACCAGAACAGGATATATTAAAAGTTGATAAACTTTCATTCTTGAAAGCAAGGCCAAAAGCCTATTTTTCAGGGATGTTTCAAACAATATCTTACATTTACTGTATATCAGATGATACAGTCCTAATGAAAAAGTGCCTTGGATATATTCTTGATCTCTAAAAAATTAGGACCACTGGTGTTACTGCAAATTTTCTGTGCATGCAGAGGTACAAATACCGACATGATACCCATATCTGTGGAATTATTTATCACACAGTGGGCCTGGTACAATTAAGATAGCACATTATTACTTTTCACAGTAAAAAATATATGACCATTACTCAGCAGTGGCTCTGTTTGTAAGTATGCTGCAGTGTAAAATAAAATGATATTTTAAAAAGTCTTTTAAAAGTCTGAGCAGGATTTTAAACCTTTTATTAGCCATAGCTATAAGAGTGACTTGTTTCAGTTTACTAGAATAAAAGTTTCAACTTATCAGAATGATATATATCAGGACAAAAATAAAAGTCATAAAAATTTCCACCCTAGATGTGTAACATCATTACTGCATACTGAAATACCTGAATTTAAATAGAAAACATTAATTGAATTAAAGCATTATTTAATTAAAATAACCATGGATCGTCACCTGTTGACTGAATTAGCAGGGGAAACCTTTTAAGGTGTCTTGTGGTTCGGTAGATGCGGAGATAACCTTTGCTTCTAGCTTTGCTGTGGTGAAAGTGAATGAAACGCTCCAGGAACAGATGAAGCATCCATAGAATTACCTTGGCAATCGTTATAGTAGTCTGCACTTTAAAAGGATAAGTATAGTTTTCAGGGCACGTGTCTTCACTTGAATCAGCATAAGAACAAATAACCCCTGTCACAAATGCCAACACAACGAAGGTAACCTAAAAAAAAGAAAGACATGAAATAATTATACACACTAATAAAGTATTATCAGTCAGGTTTCATACAAGCTATTTATTCCTATTAAGCATCTTTATTTTGTTTCTGTAGTGAGCTGAATTATCGTACTGTTTCAACTGGGAATGCCTGTATTTCCCAATTCAGGAACAATACCACTTATAACCCAATTCTAAGCATGCTAGATTATTTTAATGCAAATATGGACCCAAGATATAGCTGTGCACAGATTTAGGGCACTTCATAACAAGGAGAAGGCTCATAAGAAAAGTCCCTAAGATTCAGCTTTGCTTCAAAGGAGTCACTGGGGTTGTTCAATAGCACAAAGGGAACTTACGATTGTATATGTTATTTTATTAAACTTTTTAAGACACCAGAGTTATTTTTTCTCAGTTGAGGAAGTCCTGGGTGTGCACATGGGATCAGTTTCCATCAGCCTGTTTCTGGAAAATGGTATGGCCAAAGTTCCTATATAAAGACTCTAACATGAAGCAGTAAATTAATGATAAATTTTGAGGGTCAGAAGCTGTTTATTACAGTCAGTATACAGTCAGTATACCACAATACTGTTGCCAATAGATGTGCACAGAAATGGGTAAAAATGATTCAACATAAACTAGCAACAAAACCTCAAGATTCAAGAAGCTTTGGCATGATTGCAATTTGTGATACTTAATATCCAACTGACAGATTTAACTTGCAAATATGCATCCACTTTAACACAAATAAGTCTCTTTAGGTGACTTGCAACTTACGGTTTGAATTCAAAAACTATCTTGCTGAAATATTAGAAATAATTAAACTTTCACTTCTGTGAAATAGAAACTCATTCAGAAAAGGGGAAATACAGCTTCTGCTTTATTTTTTTTCCACTTCTATTGTAATCTGTCCTGAACATAATGAAGGTAGTCACTATGTTCATTCACTTGTAAAGCAAAGAATGTTAACTTAATCTGGTTTTAATACATGTCACTGTTTCTGTCATCAAGCTTTCAGAGTTTTTTTTTTTCCTTCCTTCCTCGCCCTCTATACATAATACATACACTGAAGCATACTTCTCTTTTATTATATCCAAAATTATGCTTGGCATATGCAGAAACTGTTTTGATTGCTCTATTTCATTTTGTAAAATAGTAAGGAGACATAGCAATTCAGATCCCATTACCGTAAAGGATAACAAAAGGTAGATTTATTAGTTATGGCACCAGAAATAGGAGTTTTCTGCACATTCCATTTTGTGTTTAATTTTCTCAGCTGAGATATGATCCCCATGCTGAAAGTTGCCAAAACTGTAACAGTAAATACAGTGGTACCTCAGTACTCAACATTAATTGGTTTTGACAGGCATGCCAAGTACTAAAAAATATGAGTGTCGAGCAAACAAGGTGGCTTCCAACTTTGTTTTGGCCGGAAAGAACTTTGTTTTTTCCTACGTCAATGACCTTCCCAACATGGCTGACTTTCTGCCCGCCCTCTGCAACAGTCCTCCTCTTCCTTTTGCTGTGTGCTAAATACCAAGGAAACAATGAGTACCGGGGCAACATGTTCACATCAAAATGCATTGAGTACCAAATTCAACAAGTTTTGAAGCAGTTGAATAGTGAGTTACCATTGTAATAACGATGGGGCAAGGTGGTCTTAAAAGATACTAGATGCCTCTGCCACTTTTAAAGGACCAAGAAGGAAACATTGAGATGAATGTTTTTCCGCTGGGGAAGGAGCAATTTAGGTGGCAGGTTGGTATTCCTAATGTGTTGGTCAGCGAAGTAAAATAGGCACATTTTACCACTGGTCTTCAGGAAAGCTGATTTTTTTTTGCATGACACCACATTTGTTTGTTTTTTTCAACTTACATGCAGAAGCAACAAAACATTGGCAACAAAGACTGTAGGTATAGCATGGAACTCTGGATGAAGCCTGGAATGTAACGTATGGCGTGGAAGAAGTGGTGCATCAAGTAGAGGGTCATCATCCATACTCTGCGTTACCTCCAAGGACCCCTGAAACAGATGACATCTTTTTTAAAAAACCAGAAAATCAAAGTAACTTTTATAATATGCAGAAATCAATTACGCTATTTGTGTAAGTTGTCTCACATTAGAAAGAGCCGTACATTTCAAAAAGCAAATCCTATTATGCGTAATAGGATTTAACATCATCTACAGAGAATTATAGTTATCATGTAATTTTACCCAGATTATAGCACTGAAGGTCCTGAGTATATAAAGACCCAAAGAAAATGTTGCTATGAAAAAGAATATAAATCCAATTAAAATATTTACCTCCGCATCCATAAATAACACCCTCAGCATCCATAATTTATTTGATGGGAGGCATGAAATCCATGTTCAAGTTTTAGAATAACCTCCACAAAATCAAACTTCAGTACATCTCTGAAACTGTCAAACATGCCTGACTGGAAAATCTGGCTCACAAATCTGACCAGGAAATCCTGATTCCACTCCACATTTAATTATGAAAGGTGGTTCTGGGCCCATCACTGTTTCTCATGAAACGTCCTTATGTTGTGAGGAAAAGAGAAACCAGAAGTTCTACCATACCAGGAGGCCAACACGGGAGCACACTTCACATTACATTGAACACAGAACTGAAAATGCTACTTTTGTGTATTTTTTTTCCACATAAAATATTTTTAGATTAGTGTACTGTTAACAATTGCAAGCATTTTTTTCGTTAATATACTCATTCTACAGGAGCTAAAAGACCTTTAAAACCTGCTGTTTTCCTGTTCCATGTAACATGGTCAGAAATCGTCAGAGCAAAAATGTCAAGTAGATAGCTCAGTATAACTGAATCTTTTCTAGGAATAAATCCCCATAAATTTACTCATTTATTCATTTTTTATGCAGCCACCTCAATCAAATTCATTTCCTTCTGGGCATAATAAATATATTTAAATTAGAAAATATTTGAGATACTTTTGGTCAGGGAAGTATTTTTTAAATTTATTAATACAAAACCACGACCTTAGGATTTCAGAACAAAATGAAGTATTCACTAACCATTTGTGCTATAGTAATATGTTTTGTTTTTAATCAATCAAACAAAACACTGAATTGGAATGTAGGTATCATGGAAGTTATGTTTTCAAATAAAGCAAGTGAATCACTATTGAACAGAAATAGCATGGTCTTCAGAGTCACGGTCTTTGGAAAAACTGTCTGGTTTTCAGGGCCACCCTTTGTATTTCAAGGATATGCCAATTCTGTAGTTCAATATTAACAGGAAGTAGGAAGCGCAGTGGTTTAATGGTTTAAAGACAGTGGGGAAGGACTGTGATGGTCGAAGACCATGTGTGGTGGGGTCACTTGCCTTGGCTTTTGTCATACTAGCAGTTTGAAAGCATTCTAAATGCAAATACCACTCAGTAAAGTACCACTTTGTTAAAGAGGAAAAACAGTGCTAAATGCAGTAGAAACCAAAACCTGACCTTGTCTGAATGCGACGCCTGACCCCAAGCCAGTTTGCTCCCTGTGGGTACACTAGGGATGACACAAGAGCATGAACCAAACATGCTTAGGCAGTCAAACAACCACTCTGTATTAACATGGTATTAGTCTCCTGACTAACCTACTATTGCTGTACACTGAATAAAATAATTAGTAGTAAGAAGTCAGTTTTAAGAGTGCTGACAATGTAATATATAGATGTCTATTGAAATGTATATCCTCTTGGATAAAATTTATATGTGGGCTCAAAATAGAATACATCTTAATTTCACACGTTTCACCTTCCACAGAGAAAGAGACCAAATTATCATTCCTGACAAAGGGAAAAAAAACATCTTCCATCAGTTCTAGTTAGAATGACCAATAATGAAAAAAGTCAATTCTAATAATAGCTGGAGATCGATGTAATCTAATGAATGTATTACACTCCAATTTTTAATTACAAAATTGTTTTTCAAATATGTAATTAAATTTTAGAAAGCTAGCACAAGACAGAGAAAGCAACCCTTATTTTGACAGGTTAACATCCTGCACAGAACTTATTTTCAGTGCAAGAATCAGCCACAGCAGATAGGCAAACAGAATCATCTCAAGTATCTTTTAGTTTTGTCTCCAAATCTCTTCTTGGTTCTACTGAAATCCTAGCAAACTCTTGCAAATTCATATTTGTATTTGTGTGTGTGTGTGTGTGTGTGTGTGTGTGTGTAAAATCATGACCTTTTATATTTATTTGTGCTCTGGACTAGTTTTATAAATGTTGGTAGAACATAAAACAAAGCTCGGTTCATCTAACAATGCTTCTGGCACTTTAACTTCAGCATTTGTGTGGCAAAGATTTCAAGCCGAAATAGGGAAAGGAGGAAACAGAGGAGGAAAACTGGAAAACCTAGGATTTTTTTTTTAAGACAAACATATACAAACAAAACATAAAAACGTAAAACCATCTTCCATTTTATATACATACAGTGTGTCAGTTGGTCACAAATCTTTTGTGCTATTCTTTCGTAGTCGTTACAGTTTATAGAAATTTTTACACTGTCAAACAAACATATGCTTATATATTTATCAGTTATTAATTATCCATGACTAAACTATTTATTCCATAGGAAAACCTAGGAAAACTTTAACCTTAGACTGTCTACTATTGACCTCCCCCCTTTCCTAAGAGTAGGGGGCATGCATAAGCGCACCAGTCCCCGTCCTATTGTTTCTTTTATTTCTTTTATGTATCCATGTATTCATAACTATGTTTTTACTTATACCTATTATCTGGTAAGCAATTGACAATAAATAAATAAATAAAAATTAAAAATATGAAGCATAGCTATGACCAACAATGAGGACAATTAACCAGTGGAATAGATCGCCTACTGGGTGGTGGGTACTTCATCACTAGAGGTTTTTAGGAAGAAACTGGACAGCCACTAGTCTGAAATGTATGCTGGGGGGGGGGGGGGGTTGGACTAGAAGATCTCCCAAGGTCCCTTCCAGCTCTATTCTGACTACGCCCGACACAAAGGCATCCCACTGTCACATACATGCTTCAATGGACAGGATTTTGAGTCACTGTACCGGTGTGGAAACTACTGGAAGGTCCTAATAAAATTATTAGCCCGTAAGCAAAATAGAAAGAAGACCAGAAAGCCATCACAGGGTCGTGAGGAGACGCCTTCATGCTGGCGCTCTCCAAACATGAAAAGGAGGAAACAGTATTTGTCAGAAATGGTCTAGACCAGGGGTGTCCAAGCTTGGCAACGTTAAGACTTGTGGACTTCAACTCCCAGAATTCCTCAGCCAGCAAAGCTGGCTGAGG
>NW_020769320.1:21399728-21445082 GCF_900518735.1 Pseudonaja textilis | reverse complement strand
GGGGGGGGGGGGGGCTTTTAAGAAGCTTTTCAGTTAGGTGTCAGCTCTGAGATCAGCTGCCACAAGAATGTGAATAATGAACGGGGAGAGAGAGTTGGACACTTCAAGGTTATTTAGTATGTCGCATTAAAAAATTCCAGCTGCGGTTAATTGGTTCTTGTGATTTATGAAGTATAGTAGTGGGAGGAGATAGGGAGGATTTGTGAGACAGCGCTGGGAATGAGTTTCAGTTTTGGAAATGTTCATAGACATACCAGAGCTGTTCCTAATAAATCAATTGGAGATTATGCTTGTCTCGGAGTGATTGATTACTATGGATAATTTCTGGATGCCTAACATCAGGCATGCAGTCGTAAGATTGTGTGCCTCGCTTGATTGCTTTAGGGACATTTTTGCATTGGTTGAAGTTTTCTCAGATATGTCAAGTTTTATTATTTATAATGTGCTTTTTATGATTTTTTTGTCATTCATTGTTTATATAGTTATGAGTATTAATCAGTCATGGTTATAAATCAGTATAAAGAAGATGGGATGCAAACAATTTTTAAACTAAAAATGTTAAAACAAAAATTGCACAAATTTTTAAAAAAGAGCAAAAATACATTATACAGATGGTCCTCAACTTATAACCACAATTAAGCCCCAAAATTCTGTTGCTAAGTGAGACAGTTGTATGTGAATTTTGTCCCCTTTTATGACCTTTCACTGCAGGTGGTCGTGGCCAGGAAGGCCTTTGCGCAACTGCGGGTTGTGTACCAATTACGCCCTTTCCTGGACCAACGGTCCCTACTCAGTCATTCATGCCGTACTGACTTCCCGTCTTGATTATTGCAACGCGCTCTACATGGGGCTGCCCTTGAAGAACATCCAGAAGCTCCAGTTGATGCAAAATGCAGCGGCCCGCATGGTTTTGGGCAGCTCCCGGTGTGCACATTTCACCACTCCTGCGGGAGCTGCGTTGGTTGCCAATTTGCTTCCGGGGGCAATTCAGGGTGCTGGTTGTCACCTTTAAAGCCCTTCATGGCTTGGGTCTAGGTTATCTGAGGAAACATCTCTTGCTGATCAACATCTACCCGACCCATTAGACCGGGGATGCAGGGAATGCTGCGGGTCCCATCCCTGAGGGAGATACACCTGTTGGGACCCAGAAGAAGGGCCTTCTCTGTGGTGGCTCCCTCTCTCTGGAACATCATTCTCCCCGAGATTAGAATAGCCCCCTCTCTAATACTCTTCCAGAAGGCACTGAAGACCTGGTTCTGCCAGCGGGCCTGGGGAGCCCATTGCGGGATGGAGCCCATCAAATGGCTCATGTGATCTGCTGGTGTCGGAGCGGGGGAGTTGGGGGGAATTTTATTTCCAGATTTTGTTCTCTTGTACTTTATTAATTTATTTCTTTTTGTTAGTTTTTTATTTATTTTTTAATATGGTTTTACATTCTGTAAGCCACCTCAAGTCACCATGGGCAAATAGGCAGCAATATAAATTCAATAAATAAACATGTATGTAAAGTGGAACAGTAGTATTGCAACCACTCTTTTCTGTCAGTTATAAACATATTTCATACCACTTCACAAGCACAGTTGGAGATTAAACCTAATATTGTTTCTTTCCTGTCAGTTCCAAGGACAATTGTTTTAAGACACAGTGATTGAATTATACAGTATGTCCAAAATGTTTAAGCATTAGTTTCTTTTTAATGCTTTCCATGAATAGTGTTACTTCATTTAATACTTATATAGTCAATTTGATGTCTCTCATGTTGAATAGTTTGCCTAGATCTGCTATATCTTTCTTTCAGATGGAAGACATTTCTTTCTTCTTTTTTTATCGCCACCATAGCAAAATATAAAAAGATGATGAAAGTCCCAGAAAGTTTGAATCTCAGCATAAACTGAAAATCCCAGGAGGGTTCCTAGCATACTGAAGGGATGTGGATTGCCCTATCTTTCTTCACTAATTGTTTCAATATTTATTCAATATAATCCTTTTTATCGTTTCAGTCTGATCTGAGACTATTGCCTTTGAATTCTAAATAACCTATTGGCTCCTGATTGGTGGTCGGGGTACCAACACATTGCACTCTCTTACTTGAACTTTTTGTCTTTCCAAATAAACTACTGTTCTCAGTGTATTGGCATTACTTATATCTTTCTCTTCTTTGCAACTCAGTTCTTCATTGAGCAAATTTTCCTTTGTTACCTTTTGCTTTCTACTTTTCTTCAGCTATTTTTGTGCAGGCAGACAACTATTTCACCTTCTGTTGATGAATTTTAGGATATTTTTGTTGGTTACATCTCTAATGGTGTTAATATATTTCAGTTTAGAGCTTTTTAAACACTTTAACAAACTATTCACGTAATATATTCTTTACTTCTGTTGCATAACCATATGGAATAAATTGATGAGGTCATTTCTTATTAGTCTGATTTTTAAAAGTATTTTATTTAGGTAAAAATCTGCATTCAGCATCTGGTTTTATTTTTGGTGACTGAACTGATGAGCTTTTCCATCTTTGTTGTAAAATACATACTCAATTTGATTTCCTTGTTGCCTATCTTTTGATCTCAATGTTTATAGCTGTTTTGTATGTTATTGGAAAAAGATATTTCCTATTAACATTTAATTTCCTTTTCAGAATTCTATTAACCTTTTGCCCTGCTTCATTTCTTACACTAAGAACTTCCCCCATTATTCCAAATGCTGTTACTAGCTTTAAGTTTCCCGCATTCTATAATTAGTATGATATCTGTTTTGATGTGTTGTCAGTGTCATAAACATGCTAGTCAAGCTTCAGAATCTTGGAAGCCGGGTCCCTGTACTTTGTCCCTTATTTATCAGTGACTTACAGCTGAATCTCCCCATTGCTTTTGATCTTGTTTCTTACTGAATTTTGGTTTAATGGGAAATAGCTAATCACTTATTTGACACCACAAAATGTCCATCTTTTGGAATGGTATTCTTTCAATGATATAGTTCATGGTCTCGTTGGAATCACAGGTTACAAGGTAACAATTCATGAAAGGCAACCATAATGCCCTTAACTATAAACCATTATTTTAACATCACAGTAACTAGGTTCATATTAAGCCAAAACCAGACAAACTATTAGCGAAATGCATTGAAATCAGTTGGTAGTTTTCTCTCTTTTCAATTGCTGCTTTTGTTATAGGAATAATTTATTAAATGTATATAGCACCTCGCTCTAGTGCATGGATGTCAAACTTGATTGCATCATGTGACATATCCTGACGTATTGCAACTAGCTTTTTGCCTTTACAGAGCCAGGGTGGGCGTGGCTTGTGCGTGATGCATCCAGCCCAGGGGCCGCCAGTTTAACAGGCCTGCTAGTGTGTATAGTACCTGACCCCGACTGGTTTACAAATAGTTAAAAACATTTTAAAACAAGAAAACAGTACAAAGGAAACAAAGATGCCACAGATAACAAATCCAGATGGGGGAAAAAGAAAAAAAGGGGGCTTCAATCATATTTCTCGAAAGGCTGGATGAAGAGTTGGGTCCTCAGGGCCTTTTAAAACACCCGAATGGAGGCTGTTTGAATATTGGAGGGGAGAGGCGACATTCCAGATACCACTACAGAGAAGATGTACTACTGAGGTCCTGATAGATGGCACTTTTTAATTAAAGGTGCCAGAGCATGCCAATCCTGATAGACTGAATTGGCTGGGCAGATACTCTGGCAGAATACAGTGGTCCCTCTAGCAACCAGCTGCTGTACCACATTGGTATAACTAGTAATCAACCTTTTTTTTTTTTTTTTGCTCCTGGGCACATCAACAGCTGGATCTTCTTTCAGCTTTAATACAGAATAAGCTTCAATGCGACTTGCATTTGCCCTTTGTTCTACGGGAATAAAAAATAAATCAAACTATCCCAGGTAAATTATATAACAAACGTTGCTGCAGTGCTATTGTGAAAAACAAATGGTCAAAGTACAGGAAATGTGGAACTGGAAGAAAGATCTGTGGTTTAAAGTCTATATGTTGTTTTATCATTTTTTTTCCAACCATGTGTGGATTTTAGTCCAATATTTCTTTGCATCCAAAATGTCCACCACATATGGTAATATGAACCAGGTATCTGATGACATTTCCAGCATTTATCCGATTTATTCTTCAACATTCTCGCAAGTCTCGTGGGGTAAGTGCACCTGTAAAACATCTGATGCAAATTTTCTTTATATGCTGTTGACACTGTCATTTTATAATTTTGAGACCACAATTTTTGCCATTTTTCTAAATCAATCCCATATCCAAAATTTTCCCCCAAGCAATTATCGTTTCTTTAACTTGTTCCTCCTCCAATTTAAATTCCAATAGATGTCCGTAAAGTTTTTAAATTACCTTTTTACCAATGCCCATCAAAATTTTATCTAAATCAGTCAACTTGTCGTAAATACCTTCTGCCTCAGAGTCTTGATCAAACCTAGATTGTATTTTGCAAATATGAAAACCAATTCATTTTTACCCCTTGTTCGCTTTGGTTGTTCCTTT
Organism: Pseudonaja textilis; assembly: GCF_900518735.1. Next base: position 21,440,571 of record NW_020769320.1, on the reverse strand, counting down.
GTGTGTGCTACATTATATACTAATAGAAAAACCATTTTTCCAAAGTACCTATGAAGAAAATGGGTGGAGAAGAACCTCAGGCCCACTGCTAGGCACAATGGCCTGTTACCACAGGGATTCACAGACACGCATCCAGGTTGACAAGGAGGGCCTACACTTTTTGCATGCAGGCGTTACACCCCTTATGGCCGAAGCCTGTTAAGTTCAAGTAAGTTTATAAAACAACCCTGCGAGATACAGCAGGTTTAAGGGAGAGAGTAAATGGCCCGAATTTAACCAACGAGCTTTCGCGTGAACTTGAACCTGGTTTTCCCTAGACGCCGTTCCAGCGATTAAACTAACCCCACCGGCCTCGGCTGGGCCCTCATTCCAGGACCTCCATCTCCTCCGCTCGTTGTAAAAACGCTAGAAGTGACTTAAAAGGGACCTGCTAACGAAGAAAGCCATTGGCGCTCGGGGGGAAAGAGAAAGGCATCCTTCCCACCATCGTTTTCAAAACGGCAACGAGAAACCACGCTTAGTTCCCCCCCCCACCAAACAGGGTTCCCACGTTCGCCGTGCCCGTATCCAGCCCAACGCCAGACGCTTCTCTCGCAAGCCCTTGTTTCTCGCGTGCCCCTTAAGACAGGCAGAGGAGGAGGAGGAGGAGGAGGAGGGGGAAGACGTCGGAATCCGACCCCCCCCCCAACCCCCAGTTACGTGTTTGACGTCACCTTTCTTTGGCGAAGAGGATAAATGGGGTTTAAAGCCCGTCCGGAGCCCGGAAGTTGGAGGTTTGGCAAGGCTGGAGGAGAGAGAGAGAGAGAGAGCGAGCGCGGGGCGTGAGTAGGTGTGCTAGCTAACGGAGGAGGAGGAAGAGGAAGAAGAGGAGGAAGGGAACCGATCGGAGGCTGCGCCCTCCGGAGAATCCGGGCCGATTTAATCCCGGAAAGTCTTGCCGGCCTCCCTGGGCTTTCTTGCCGGCGTTCAGACGGCTGGCATGGTGTTGGCGTTGGGTCCTTGGCTTTTTTCGGAGGGGGAAGCCCGAGCGGAGAAGCCACGATGGAAACGCCGCCGCCGCTGCTGCTGCTCCAAGCGTTGGGGTGAGTCTCCGCGGGGGGGGCCCCCGCTTGGATTCCCCCTCCCGGGATGCGTGTTTGGCGGCTTCGACGCCCATCGGGGCCCCTCCAGGCCGGCTGGAAAGTGATGGGAGTTGGGAATCCGGCAGAGCATCCCGACGAACTCCCCAATAAGGGAAGAGGATAAAGTGAAGGCGGCTCCTTAATCTCGCTCCCCCTAAAACACGTTGCTGGAGAGAAATTGCACACACACCCCCCCCCGCCGCTTTGCAAACGAAATCCTTCTACCTCGGAACAGGCCTTGGGTCCTCTTTACCAAACTGCAACATCGCCTTTGTTTCTGGAACCCACCTCCCCAATATTTACTCAACCCCTATTCTGCAACGTATACAAGAGGGCGTTTCATATTTTAGGGTAGCTATAGCAATAGGACTTTTAGACTTATATGCCGCTTGACGGTGCTTTACACTCCTCCCCAAGGGGTTTTTACAGAGTCAGCATATTGCACCCCCCCCCCCCCCCCCCAATAATTTGGGTTCTCATGGTTAAAAACGGCTCATTTTTGGGAAGGTGGCTAATTTGGCCTGCCTCTGCCTGGAAAGGCCCGTTATCTTTAGGGTTTGTCTGTGGTTAGGTTTGAAGTTAGAAAACCACAGAACAAACAGCCCGGGGATTAATTACTCCTTTTTGCATTTCATATGCTGTATACGAAACAGGGCCTTGAAATTTCCAAACAGCTTCAGGGCGAGTTGTGGTTGCATTGAAGATTTGGATTGCTGCGAGCAAAGTTGTCAGCATATTTTTTTTTTTTTAAGTAAGAGCCGTTTTTTTTTAGGTAGGCTTTACTTTGGTTACCCTTGCGCTAAGCCATCTTTAACTATTTGAGGGCCAACTGAAACTCCCTTACAAAAGGGCCTCCAGCGAATGCAGATTAATCCTTGCTTGCTACTTTCCTTTGCATGGAGAAAAATTACTTTTTCATTCTAGTCACAATTTGAATAACAAACAGTGACAGTTGCATACTAGCGGTGTGTTCAAAATGGACAGCTGAAATGGAGTTTTTTAGTCTGTCCTTGGGAATAACTGTCATTCTTGGCTTTGTCCAATAATGATTAGAGTGGGTGAATAAGCCAAAAGCACCTGATGTGTTTCCATTGTTCTAACTAGAAGAATGAAGGTGAATATTTCTGCATTGAGACTTTTCAGTTTTAAAGTTCCAGGACAAGTGGAGATTCATGACTAAAGAGCTCTATGTGCACATGTAATGTTACTTTTAACTTAGTTTTTTTCAAAGTAAGCTCATTCCTGCTATCTGTGCCCAACAGGTATTGGATGAGGATGACAAAGAAAAGAGCTTTCCATGATAGCACCTAAACTTTGGAATTCTTTCAGATGCTTAAGATTTAAGTACCTGACCTAATTTGCTTTATTTGTCCAGGTGTTAAATAATTCAGTGAACCTGAAACTGTTTTTAAATATTTTATTGTTGTAAATTCTGCTTCTTTATGATGTGTCATTTTAAAGGCAATGTATTAATGTCATTGTACAGTACTTTAAAAAAGAAACAAATTTGGAACATATAGATCTGTCACTACAGTCTTCCAAATTTGTCTTCCAGTTGCACGTAACTGTTCTATTAGGCAGCTAGCTATATAAGTTTTGTGACAGATAAATTGAGCATCATAAAAGAGCCATATTAGATTTTCTTGCTACACGGCGTCCTTTCCAAAACTGATTTTTTTTTTCTCCGATTCTAATTACATTTTCTATTGCCTTCAGGTCTGACGTCAATTTTGTAAAGAAAGTTCAGGAAAACCTTCCCTAACATGATGGTTTACCTCAAATAGTTTAGATCAGAGGTGTCAAACTTGATTTTATTGAGGGCAGCATCAGGGTTGTGTTTGAGGGGGGGGGGGGCTGAGTGGGCGTGGCCAAGATGGGCGTGGTGAACTTGACATCCTGCAGCCTGTGTGTGGCTCTAGCAGGCTCTGTTTTAGGCTGCAACCAGACTCCTGCAGCCCTCCGCTAGTGAAAACGGAGTTCGGAAAGGCCATGTGCAGCTGTCTGGAGCTCCATTTTCACTGGCCGAGGCACCGTGCGCTAGTCCTTCACTGTTTCCAGGGCAACCCCTTGGGCCAGATCTTAAGTACCCCGCGAGCCAGATCTTAAGTACCCCCGCAGGTCAGAGGCAGCTCGCGGACCTTGAGTTTGACACCCCTGCTTTAGACTGTAACCCCAATAAGATATGGAGCATGTGACCAGTGACTCTAGAATAATAGGTACTTTAGTGGCATTAAGTTTGAAAAAAATTAGGGATTGTTCTGGTCATTTCAGTGACATGAAGAGAAAGGAGATGCACAAACTCCTTCCTCACTTGAATGTAGAATTAAGTTGGCATTAATGAGTTATCTGAACTGGTAAATTACAGTTTACTAGCAAAGAAAAGATATTTTGTGATCTTCATTTTTTATTTAAAAAATTTTTTTTTTGCTGTCCAAGTTTGGTTCCCAGGAAAACCGAAAGCGTTAGGAAAATTACATTTAAAATTAAATGTTAAACTGGGATAAAACAGTCCCGGTGTTTGTTTTTGGGGTAGTGTCTTCTGTGAAAGGTAGTAATATATGATGATATCAATGTTTTATGTATAGGATAATCAGGAGAATTATGAAAGAACAGAACTTTTCTGCATCTTGGGCAATCTAGTGCAGTATCTCAGCATTATCAAACTGGAGGCGCAGCAAAGGGCAATGCCATAACTAATTGTATAAAGCCCTTGCACATTTCGCATGCCCACCAGTTACATGTGTACTCGCTGTCTTCTAATATTAGTTCTGGTTTGATTTTAAGGAACTTGCTCATTCTGAATATAGGATCAGCAGGGTAAAATGCTGGTTATTTTAAAAAGAAACATCTGTAAATACTAAATTGTTTATTCAGGCCAGAATAGTGAGATATAGGGAAGTGGTTGCCAATTATGCTTTAGTTTTCATTTAAAAAAAAAATTCCTGGAATTGTTTAAGAAGTTTAAGGCCAATCTATGGGGAAACTTCGTATTTTAATAAGATACAAAGTTATTGTTTACTTTGTAAGGTTTTTTGTCTTATGTTTTAAATTTGGGAATCATATTGTTCTTTGCTTTTTGCTCTAATCACATCTTCACCAAGCCCATGACTTTCAGGCATGTTGAATTAAAATTTCCAGTACTTCCCATCGTGCCAATAGCCAATGATCATGCGGACCAACTATTCTGAAACATACAGTTGAATACATAGAATACACCAAGTTGGGGAAAGTTGTTGTTTCTTTTATTAATAGTTTCAGTTACAGAGCAGCCCCATTTGATAAATAAGATATTTTAATAATCAGCTTTGCAATGACAAGTGAGGCATCACCTTATTTACCTCATGTTGTTAGCACTAATTTCAGTTTAGTCTGTTTCAATGTCTCTTTAATTGTAGTTACTTCAGCCTCTTACCAATGATTTAATTAGATGGTGGATGTTTAAATTTAGGGCTTTTTCCTAGTTTGAATTTCACTTGGGAGTTGAATTGTTCATCCCAAAGCTTAAAGGCACAGTCAAGTCAAAGCGAAAAGCACATTTCACTTGGCTGAGTTGCAGAACTATAAGTGAATAAGTATGTAGATATTACAAGCTTTGGTGTCACTTCAGTCAAAGACTCTAAAGCAGCTTCTAAGGCTATATAACAATAATATAGTGCAGGGATGTTGTTATGGCATTGTCACGTGATGTATTGGGACTTTTCCCCCCTTTGCTAAACTGGGTGTGGGCATGGCCAGCACCTGACACATATGGTCCGTGGGCCGGGAATTTGACAGTCCTGGTATACAATAAACACGCATATAAACTAATCAGTTTAGCATTAATTGGTTGCAAACTCTCATGGTTAACACATCTTTTTTCTTTTTCAGATGTACCAAATTATGCCAGCAGAAACCTCTGGATTTGAAAGATAATACTGAAGAACACTGTTTTGTTAGAGTGAATCCTTGGCACATGAAGAAAGCTTTTAAAGTTTTGAATGAATTAAGAAGGTATTTTTCTTGAAAAGCAGGCAGTGTCTTTAGTAGTTTTCCAGATTTTGCTCTTATTGGAATACAATGTTGAAAATGAAATGGCAATATTTAAAAACGATGCTGGGCAGGCCATAGCGTTTTATATAATTGTTTTTTTTTTCTCTCTCTCCAGAGCTGGTCAATAAGATTTTGAAGAGGAATCTTGAGCTGCCTAATACAACTTTTCTGGGTGGCAGAAATTTCAGCTCTTTATTTAATAACAAATCTGTTTTCAAATGCTGATTCAAATTATCTTTCTTATTAAAAGTATTCCTGTGAGGATAAGATATGTGGATAGGCAGTGATGGGACTTAGATTTTGAGGATGGGATTTTCTTATTTTAGGGTGATGTCTCCTCTTCAGGGACAAAGTGGTAAAATACTATTGGACCACTGTTGGGTCAGTACTCCCCTAATTGTGTTGCTGTCCACTGCTTTGTAGGTACTGCTATTATGGGTTAGGTCCCCCACTTTTTCTTCGTTGTCCTGTGTTCTCATAACTTGAACAATATAGGCTTTGGGTCTCTCATATCTTCTATGCCCCCACTCTTTCACTTGTTTTGGCATATGATTAAAGAAACTATAGTCATTTTTAATGCCATTTATTTTAAATGTTCCTTTCTAATGATCGATAAGCTGGTAGCTTTGATATGTTGAGGTCTGGCCACCAGATTTTCCTCTATGGATATCTCCAAAGGGAAAGCTAAGTATGAGCAGTATAGCATAAAGTATACACCCATGTGTTATCTATCATAATCACAAAAAGTTTTTCAAAAAGCAAATGGTTTAAAAATTGCGGTCCAGTGTTTGTTCTAAGACTGTGTTGGGCATTGTGGTCTACATTTTTGAAAATGCAACCCAGCCTATTTAGAGGGAACTAGAGCATTGAATGAAGATCTTGGAGTGCTTAGTTCTTGACTAGTTAAACCCACATGGGATTTATGCTTATTCTTCCAACTTGGTTCTCTGAAAAGTTAAAACAGTGGCTCCAATTAACATTGCAACTTCTGGTTGAAAGCCACTGAGAGGTAGATATCAATTTTGTATCAGGATGGTGTTGCAGTGGAGATTAGAGTGGGATGCAGAATTCTGGCTGTTGAACTTCTCTCTGGATCTTTGAAGTAGCCCACATGATTCCATGCAGCCGTTCCTTGCAAGTGAACCACAGAAGTCATTGTGATAAATTTATTTAAATTAGGTACTTGGTGGAATGAAGAGGAAAGCAACTTCTTTTTTTTTTCTTTTTTTCCGCATTTTTATATTTTTGTAATTTATATAGCTTTTATTCTTTTTTATTGTAGTCTTTGATGACTTCTTTGAAAGAAAAAAAATAATACCAAGAACTTAGATGTTGGATAACCCTTTGTCTGAAGTGGTGTAGGATTTCCTTCCTAGGCAGCGGGTTGGACTAGAAGACCCCTAAGGTCCCTTCCAACTCTGTTATTCTATTCTAAACTTCTATTCATCAAAGTTAATAAATGTGAACTAGACGTGTACAAAATCCTGAAGAGGTTTACTTCCACAAAACGATTTACAATACAGTGAGGAGATACTCTCTTCTGGACCTGTCTTATTTGTTCGTTATAGTGAATGCAGTATCCATTTATACTTTTTACAATTAGAGATCAAGGTAAAATTTAGCTATTTGCTGTTTGCGCTTCATTCTTGATTATTATTCAGTCATAACAAGATTTAATCGTATCAATAACCCTAATTCCTTGAGTTACTTCCCAATGAACACGATTAGAAAAAAATGATGTGAAGCAAAATGATTTCACAATCTAACATTTTGTTGCAAATTGAAAATGAAAATTGGCTTGCACTGCATTGTTTCAAGAGCACGTGTATATTATCAAGAAGTAAACGTTTTCTATGAAATTGTACTGTAAACCACCTATTTGGATACTGTCCCTTTTTTTAACCACTTGAAAACTTCTGCTATTACAAGTAGTCCTTGACTTACAACTGCAATTGGGACCAGATCCTCCATCATTGAGACAAGTGGTTGTTAAGCAAGATGCCCACGTGACTGCTTTACTCAGTCGCCACAATCGACCTGGTTATGGTTGTTGATTGATCTATTGGGTCATTAAGCAAAGGAGCTACCTGCTGAGTACTGTTCCTTTCTGTGTATGGAAGGAAACAGCTCTGAAAAGTGGCAGGAACCGAGCTCAGATCTTTGAGATCTGACCTCTGTCCTTTGGCTAGAGTTGCCCTCCTTGCGGAAGGAATGGTTGCAGGAACAGAGCTCAGATGTTCAGGATAGGTCTGCAGCTTTTCAGAGCAGTTCCCCTCCCCACTCAGAATGAGGAAGGGAAGTCCTTCAAAGGGTTGCAGGAATGGACGTCATCAGCTGGAGTGGTTCCTGCCCCTTCAGCAGGAAGTCGTTTTGCTCTCTCTCAAATGGCTTCCTGGGGTTGGGGTGCAGATCTCAGATCACATGGAGGTGAGATTCCCTTCCACCTGAAATTCCCTGCTGGTGGGCATCCCTTTTGTAATAAATCTCTGCTGACTCTTGTTGACTTTTTGAGAGAAGATTGTAAATGATGATTGCGTTATGGTGGAGGACTTGGTAACTGATTGTAAGTGCAGACAGGTTTCCCAGATTGTGATCATGTGACTGTGGGGATAATGGTGCAATGTTTTGTGATGGCTGGAAGTGCTTTGCAGGCCGTCAAGCACCCATTCTGTTGCCGGTCTAATTCCAGACCAAATTCCAGACCACCATTAAAATTGAAGGCTCATAAGTCCAGAATTACCCGTAGTAGCATGACAGGCTGGAGAAAACTGTGCCCTTTATATAAGGAGTCACCAATCTTTTGGACCTCAGGGACTACTACATCCATAATTTTAAATCCCATGGACCACTAATATGAATCCAGCGCGCCACTTGCTGAAGCACCTGCACCTCCCGGTGATGGGATGGGGTCCTTCAAGCACAGCTTGGCCACCTGTTTTTGCAACCTTAAACACTCAAAGAGCCATCTGAACATTTGCACAGAAAACAAAACACTGGGATCTCTCTCTCTGTATCTCTCTCTCACACACATCTTTCTCTCCCCCTCTCTTTGTTTCTGTCTTTTTTTCTCTTTCTCTCTCTCTGTTTCTCATCTCTCTTCACCCTTCTCTCTGTATCTTTCTCTCCTCTCTCTCTCTCTCTCATTTTATGGCGCACTCTGGATCTCACGGGTGCTTCTTTGGCCTTTGTTGGTGCTGGATGCATCTCAGTCCCTCAGAGAGACACACGACCTCCTCTCCACCCGAGACACTTGCCTGACCCAGCTGCAGCCAATGCTCCATGTTGTAATGGGCTCCAGGAGGAAGAGGGGACTCTGTCTCCCCCATTGTGAAGTGTTTATTTAATTGCGCTGCGCAAGGCGCTGCAAGAGCAGCGGGCAGGCCATGGAGGTGCCAACAGCAGCAGCGCAGAGGAACGGGCAGGCCAGGCCAGGCCAGTGTCTTGGGCGGAGAGGAAGTTGCACGTCTCCCCTAGTGGCCAAGTGCGCACTGCACCAACAAGGGCCGGAAGAAATGCCCGCGAGACCCAGCAAGACATGAAGCTTCACTCCCGTTCTGGTATACGGAGCGAATCTTCATCCCCTCCCCTTCCCTTCTCAGGCCAGGGGAGGAGTGAGTGGGACGGTTGGGTGAGGGGTGGGGCCAGGCAGTGGTGGGTTCAGCTGACAGGATGCAACAGCAGGGGGACGAAAGAGAGGTGGGTTGCCAACACCCATTGCTTCGGCCTGCCTGCGTTGCCACCCCTCCTTGCCGCAACAGCGCCGTTACCTTGTTCCAGCTGGTGAGGGCTGCGCTAATCCTTGCACGTTCACCACCTGCAAAAGTTGCCGTTTGCACGTTGGCGGAGTTTTCCAGCTGCACCACGAGCTGCCTGGCTGGTCCCATATCCTAGAGCTCTTGTCACAGGACTGGCCTATTGGTTATCCCAGAGCAGCAGTATACAGAAGCAAGGTTCTCAAGCTTTCTACTACTGTTGATAAAAATTTATTCATGAGCCGTGGTGGAGCAATGATTAGAATGCAGTACTGCGGGCTACTTCTGCTGATCACCACCGTCAGTAGTTTGGCAGTTTGGATCTCACTGGCTCAAGGTTGTCTCAGCCTTCCATCCTTCTGAGGTCTGTAAAATGAGGACCCAGATTGTTGGGGGCAAGAGGCTGACTCTGTACACCGCTTAGAGAGGGCTGTTACGTCTAAGTGCTATTGCTACTCCTATGATTAAAAGAAATTATTTTTATCAGGGATAAGTAAGACTGAGCAAGAAATAACGTTCCTGCTTTAACTGTTAAATTTTAATCTTTCTATCATGAGTTCCTAAATCTAGTGGAGATTGCACAGAAAAAGTGGGGTTCAAAGCCTGAAGTGAATTTTGATAGCGCTCAAACTTTGCCTTTACAAATGTGATCATTTTCATTTGAAATAATTGCAAAGTCTTAGTTAAAAAAAAGATAAACTAGCAAGGAGAATGATAACCTCAATATTGGTTATCAGCTGCTTATTTTACTGAATTTGGTGAATATGCACACTAGCTAGCTAACCAGGCAATGATTATCTTTTCTGTGGTCTAAAAGGTTATTTTTGTTCTGTTTTTCTTAATAGTCAAAACCTATTATGTGATGTGACAATAGTAGCCGAAGACGTGGAAATTGCAGCTCATCGAGTTGTATTAGCAGCTTGCAGTCCATATTTTTATGCAATGTTTGCAGGTACCTGTTTTTTTTCTTCTTCTTGTCTCTTGCAGTTGAACTATTTCAGTCTATTATGAAAGGCATAAGTATAATTGGTGTTTCTTCAGGATGTTATTGTGCTGTATGTAAATTGGCACAATGTATTTAAAATACTTTAATAAATAAACTTTGTTCTTGAAGCTGATTCCTAGAAGTAAAAGCTGCACTCTGGGAGCTATATTCTTGCTAGTACTGTTATCCTTGGTATCACCATTAGTTGGTAAAATGTATTTTGTAAACTGCTGAGCTGAAATATTGCAACAGAATATGTATATATAGAAAGGAGAAGGGCAGATTGAGAAACTATAGAACTGAAAATTTAACATGGATTTACATTTTATGTTGGAGTGCTTTTTTGGCCCAATTTCAGATGATTGGATAATGTGTTTTGCCATGATTCTTTCTATGCCAATTGAATTTTGGAAAGTTCATGCTCTACACCAATTGTCCTGTGTATCCAGGATAGGTATATAAATTGGTTTCCAAGGAATTGTTAGTTCAGTCAGCTTAACCACATTCAGTGCATTGAAAAAAACATTTTTTCATCTGTAATAATGGTATTAGCACTGTTACCCTCCCACCAAAGTGGTCCCTAGTTTTGTACTGGCATTTTTTACATGCTTTCGAACTGCTAGGTTGGCAGGAGCTGGGACAAGTAACGGGAGCTCACTCCGTTACACGGCGCTAGGAATTCGAACCACCGAACTGCCGACCTTCTGATTGACAAGCTCAGTGTCTTAGCCACTGAGCCACCATGTCCCATGTATATAAATTGATGTGTGTGTATGTATGTATTCCATTTTATCCCTGGTCAAATAAACCAACTTTGTAGTCCTTATTGCATTCAGATGATTATTCTTATTGTAAATTTCTTCAGTACTTTAATCAGTCTCTCTCAAGAATCCAACAAAATGAAATTATTCCAATTGCTCTCTGGAATTATCATTTTTATCTTTTTCTTAATTTTTAAAGTCCCATACAGTTTGTCTTTTTTGCTTTATATCTCATGGCACAGTCATATTTTTCTTGGATAGATTTTGCTGCATATCTTGTTCTGTAACATTTTCTTCTGGTAACAGATTGTTTTTGAGAAGACAAAACATAGCTGATATAGCCACATTGCTGATACAGATCTCAATTCTTCAAAGATGTCTCCAAATACCATAACAAGTTTCTCTTGTCTTGAATCTCAAAAAGAATATTCCCCCCCCCCGCCAAACATGCATTCTTTAAAAATAATTTTGAAGCCTTAATATTTCAACATTTTATGAGCCATTATTTCTATGTTGTTTTGTGTTTTGCTCTTTGTTTTTTAAAAGAACTTAAGGATGATAAAAATAGATCTTCATATTCTTATATTAAGGTTTGAAGGCATTCACCCAGCTTTGTCACCCTTAACTTCTTTGAAGCTTTTAATAGACAATTTTCAGAGGTAATTATCAAAGGCAGTGAACAAACTTGATGTTGAAAAAAGCTGTTTGCAGCTAGAGTACCATAATTATGGCAAATTCCCAATCTCACAATCATCCCCTCTTCCAGAAACTGCTACCTTATAGTTTTTTTTTCATGAGGAGCAACGTTAAAATGTCCACAAACATTGGCTCTGGTTTTCCACGGAGCTGCCTTCAGTCTACCACGCGGGTGTCCAACCTTGGCCACTTTAAGCCTGAATTCTGGGAGTTGAAGTCCTCCAGGCTTAAAGTGGCCAAGGTTGGAGACCCCTGGTCTACCATCTTCTCCCAAGATTCAAAAAAACATTCTTTCATTCATCTTATGAGTAATAGCATCTCCTGAACCAGGTGCCCTTTTTAAAACGCAATTCTTCGATTTCAAACAGTAATTAATTTTGCCTGCAGCATTTCCTAAAAGATGTTTAGATAAAAATGTTACATTTTAGATTCTCATTAAGGATAGGTAATTTTTGCTTTCTGAGATGTGTAAAATTAAAAGTGACTGGTTATAATGACAGGTGGTTAATTATCTGCTTCACTTTGAACCCTCATAACAGCTTCTTCGTGTATGTGTGTTCGTGTGTGTGTGTGAGTTCAAAGTGCTACGGTACTGATGCAATTTTATCCGTCTTTTTCACTGCTGTTTTAAATAATATATTCACTTGCTTTTAAACTATTTTAATACACACGCACAAAATGAAAAATACAATAAAATAGTTTAAGTGCAAGTGAATATATTATTTAAAACGGCAGTAAAAGAGAAGGATAAAATTGCCTCAGTACCATAGCAGTTTTATGTTCCCCTCTGTTCCACCTTTCATTGTAATAAGACAATAGGTTTTGATATCATAGTAGTCTTCCAGGTAAAGTGTTGGCAGTTGTCACTTAAGGAGAAATATGGAAACTAGTGCTCAGGTCAGAAAAAAAAAATATCAGAAAAAAAGTGAGATATCAGATCTGCTTAGTTTGGGAATTAGCCAACTTCTGATGTTATAAAGCTAGAGTGTCAACTCATGAAGCATTCCCTGACTTGCTCTCGAGTTGCCGTAGGTAAGGGGGACGGGGAGTCGAACCTTGCAGCTGCATCAAGGAGCTTGCATTTCAGTCACAGCGAGGCACATTCCCGCTGGCAATGTCGAGGTCATCTCCACAGGAAACCACGGTGGCCGGAGGGAGTGATTTCTACAACCCACGAAATTGCTTTGTTGGGGAATGTGACTGATGACACCCCTTGAGGCCGGGGGAGGAGGAAACAGGATCAGAATCAAAGCATGAATTAAGTGAGGTCAGAGTTGGCTCTACTTGGTCCGTGCCGACATGAAGCTCGTAATAAATAACTGGCTTTCTTTTGAAGCTTGGGCTGAGGCTCATGATTTAAGTAAGGACATCAGTTGGAACCCTGACAACTAGAGAAGGATTTGTTTTCCTTAGTATCGCTCAAAGTTCAAGTTGCTATTCTAACACATTGAATGTTGCAAGCATTTTCCATTGTTAACCGATAGATTTTGGATATACACCTGCAACGCTCCTCAGTGCTGAGATTTGCTTTAAATTCTCTTTTGTATAAACATTCATTCTTGCACTGCAGATAGTCCTATTCCAATCTCCACAAATTGAAAAGGTGTCTTTTTTACATTTGCAAAGAGATGAAATTGTTTTGTATTACAATAAATAAAAATGCTGATACTATTAATCCTCTTGATTAATGGTTACAATTTATTTTGATTTTTTTTTTAAAAAAATCACTATATATAAAATAAATTGACTAAATTAACGTACATCCTACTATTCTTTAAACTCTGTTTTTCGATATACTGTATGGAATCATATCATTTATCATAACGAGCAGCTGCTGGCAGCCAGACAACTCTAGATTTTCCTGACTTTCAAAACACATGGCAACAGTGCTAGTCCATGTATGATGTGCCATATGAACAACTGATTGATAAATTAATAAAAATAATATAAAATAAATATGTAGGTCCCACTCAGTGCTTAAGCTTCCAAGCAATCAAGTTATGAACAATAGTGAAACATATATGTACTCATTCTTTCAAAATATTTATGTAATTTGAACAGGAGGTAAATTCAGTTTGATTACTGCTTTTTAATTCCAGATTTATTTAGCATTTTAATTTCAAGAATAATGCTTGAGAATCAGCTTCTTTATCTTTCTTAAGAACGGAAATTCCTTTTGAATTATGGTTATACAAATTTAGAAATTATGAAAGATTTCAACATTCTGAAAGGCATTCAGTACTTCTTGGCTGGTACTTTGGTACCCTTGGGAATTATTATATTGACATTTCCTGTTTTATTACATGGAATTACTTCTTTTTTTTTTTTTTTTGCTTCCAAATAAGATCTCTTTGCAGCATGTTGCCAATGTCTGAATTAAATGTTTTGCAGGTGAAATGAGTGAAAGTCAAGCAAAGAATGTTCGAATCAAAGAAGTTGATGGTTGGATCCTTAAGAAGCTTATTGAATACATTTACACAGGTGAAATTACAATTACAGAAGAAAATGTACAGGTGAGTGAGATGATTATATTTATTGATCATAAAACACTTATGGTGGGATAAATGTTCTCGCTCTGGGCCTGGTGAGAGTAATATTTATTTCTTAGCTTATGACTGAAAAGTGCACTTTTAAACAATATTTCTGTGGTCTTCTTGTCCTATTATAGCGCAAAATAATCAATGAGCATCTAGCGTGTGCTTGCATTTTAAAAAGACCTGCTGAGTTTTACAGTCCTTGACTAATTACACTTAATTGTATCAAGCAAATGGAACAGAAAAGGTTAAGGTTAGAAACCCTGGAAAAGCTAAACAAAGAATACATATTAATCTATTTTCATTTAAGACTAAATACTATCCCTGTATCTATAACTAGCTTGATACCCGTGTTTCGCTACAAAACTATGTGGTTGGGCTCACTTTGTTAATGGAGACATCTTCCTCCCCACACCTGTTATGATATCCTTGGAAAGTTTTCAGGCTCTCATGGTCAGTGGAATTGTAGAGGTTTCGTTTCTCCATCTAACCTATTCTAAAGCAAACACTCTCCCCTACTCTAATGGTAAGTTGAAATGAAGAGGCACGGAGCTGCCAAAGTTTCACTCTTGACCATTTGTTTTATGTTTTTTAGAACTTGGATCATATTCTGGTAGTTCCAGAACTTGTCAGCAAATAGATATCTCGAGTGCTGTTGATAGTTGGCTTGAGTGTCCTTGAAGAAAAGTTGTCACAAGTTCAAATATTGCAAGGTTTTAATGATTTTTGGAATATTTTTTATTTTACATTAGTTGAAGCAAGTAGATGTTATTTGGAATGCAAACCATGTAAATGGTTCCCAAAGTAGGAATTTCCTGAGGTTTGACATTGTCTCCTAAACTCAATATTCTTTATTCTTTATTGGCCAAATGTGATTGGACCCTTGTTTCTTGTGCATAAGCTCTCAGTGTAGAAACAAACAACAGTGATATAAGATATCAGTAGGAGAAAGTAATAGGAAAGATGAGAAAGATAAAAGTAATACAGTCCTACCACATGGGTAAATATGTTTAGGCATAAGATAGTGATGTGGAAATTAGATGTTTAGCGGAATGATGGCATGGGAGAAAAACTGTTTTTATGTCTAGTTGTTTTGACATGCAATGCCCTATAGCAGCATCCTGAGGGAAGAAATTGAAACAGTTTTATGTCCAGGTGTGAGCGGTCCACAGATATTTCCTTAGCCCTCTTTCTGGCTCATGTAGTATATAGATCCTCAATGGAAGTCAAGCTGGTTGCAGTTGTTTTCTCTGCAGTCCTAATTATCCACTGAAGACTGTACCTGTCTTCTTTAGTTGCTGTACCAAACTAGACAATTATAGAAGTGCAAATGACAGATTCAATAATTCCTCTGCAGAACTGTATCAGCATTTCCTCAGGTAGTCTGAGCTTTCTGAGTTGACACAAGAAGAACATTCTTTGTTGTGCCTTTTTAATGATGTTTTTAATGTGGTGTCCATTTCAAGCCCTGGGAGATTATAGAATGTTGGAATACATGTTATAATATATTTTGTATTGCAACAACTACAGAATTATTCAGCCAGTAGATGGTACTGTTTAGTTTGCATCTATAGTTATAATCTACAGTTCCTTTATATTTCTTGTAATGGTCGAAACCATTAAGCAGCAAAGTCCATGGTGACTGCACACTGTATGGCTATGTAACCATCCTCTGCTATCAATTCGTATGCCTATATAATAATCCTCAGCTACAATTTCTATATAATACAACATAATTTCTAATAGGTTATGGACCCAGATTAAATCAGCTTTAGCCCAGATCAATCAGAGATGTACCCAGTATAAGACCAGATTAGACGAGAAATATAAAGTTCAGCAGTGAGCCAGCCAAGTCGTAGCCAGCTACAGTAAATAAGTGCAAGGTACAACCACAGAAAGAAGACGGCAACAAGATGAAAGAAAATGGCCAGTAACACAGCTGAAACAAACTTTTCATTTGCGAATTTGACAAACCAGAACTACCAGTCTTGCTACTAATAAGGAAGGTTACGTGGCAATGTATAAAGGCAAAGGCTAAAATTACAAGGCGAATTGTATCAGCTGAACTGCAGTCAGGTGGTTAATACTGCCAAATTGCCATCACACGTGGCACAGACGACTTGGACTCAAGAAGTCCTGATATAGTAAAGAAATTAACTGAGAAAAGACTATTCAAAGGGGATGATAGAAGAAACCAAACCACAAGGGAATTCGCCATCCTCTGCCACCATTTCTATATAATAAACCACAATTTCTAATATAGAAACTAAACACTTGAAAGTCTCTACTTTTGATATTGTGTTGCCTAATATTATAAGACCAAAATATGACAAGAAAAGAAACAACATATCCTTCTCTTCCTCTCACAAATCATTGTTTTTGGTCAAATGGAAAGTGAAAAGGAGTCCCTGTGGATTTTACTCCACTAGTCTGTAGGGGGGCGGTGCTCATCTCCGTTTCAGGGCCATTGAGCTAAGTCTGTCCGAAGACATGCCTGCAGTCATGGGCCCACCATGACGTCACGGAGCACTGTTACTTTCCCACCGCAGTGGTACCCGTTTATCTACTCAAAAAAGCTCTGACCTGAAAATATTAAAACACAATTGCATTTTGAATGATTCAAGGAAGGCACCTGTATCAAACAACAGGCCGGCTGTGACTGTTGAAGTGAAAGCACAATTTCTAGTTGTATGTTTGGGCAAGCTTAGCTGCTTGGTTTTAGTGGCAGTCCCTGCGGAAGCATTGCCTGATAAGTAGAGACTTCATTTGCAGCATTTATGAAAGCCTTCAAGAGAATGTGATGTTTTATCACCTCAAGGAGGAATGCTTCACTTAGGCTAACATATTTTGAGAGATTAGAATGCTTTGCCCAGCCTTAGTAAAGGCCATTAAGATACTAAAAAAAGTAGAGTGTAATCATAACAGAAGCTTTTACTGAAAGATGTTGCCAGTCACTTACTACAAAAAAAATCTTAAATTGCCATTTAAGATGTTTATGCTGTTTCAACCTTTTTCTGATCTCTCCAGAGTATAAATATTATATGCAACAGTTGCCTGTGCCATGGTGATCTCTAGATGTGTGGAGTAGCAATTGTCAGGCATTCTAGTACCTGGAATCTCTAACAGAAGCTTTAACAGTGTTGGAAGGGACCTTGTGGATCAGAGGTCCCATTCTCGTGGCCCATGGGCCAATTGCAGCCTGCAGGACAATATCCTGTGGCCCCCACCGTGATATGAAAGTATAATATTAGTGCGGCCCGCAGGGGGAATGGACCTCTGAAGGAAGTCCCGCCCGCCGTTCATCTTCTTGGCTGACATTCGGTGCTAGGCTAAGCTACACCGACTTCATGCACACTACGCTTGTAACAACAGTATGGCGGATGACGAACAGTCCGGTAGCAATCGCCTTTTTTGTCGGTCGCCATTCCGGTACTTTCTACCATCAACAAATGCCACAATCAAACGCAGAGAAAGGCGACTTTCTCTGCGTTCTCCAGCCAGGAGTGGGATTTGGGGGCTTGCCAAGCCCCATAGTCTTAGCTAGGGTTTCACCTGAGTCCCTACGAGTCGCCAGCAGCTCGCTTCTGCATTGGACCATCAAACATCTTTCAGATAGACAGGACTAGGTAACAAAATGTGTTTGGATGTGAATAGAATAGAAAATTGCAACTAGAATTTTAAAATGAGGGCCTTGTAATCTTCACTAGAGTTTGATACATTGGGTATTTATTATTTCTTTGGCTGCCCCTCTGATAGTTTACAATTTCACACTTATTTTGCTTTGAGAATAGCTACTGTAATAGATATATTAAAAAAACAGTAATCAGCTATCAAATTAAGCAGTTTTTTCCCCTTAAAACAAGGAGCCACTACATGCTTTGTAAATCTTTGTTCAATATTACTCTAACATTTTATGGCATGATACCCAGGAATGTCACTGACAGTCTCTTTATTACTGTATTTGGGGTCCAATATTGATAGATTCAGAAAATATATAACTTACTTATCTAGGGGACAGAACACCTACAGGATCAGAAATTCCAGCAGATTTATGAAAGATTATCATAGCATAGCATCACATATAAGGCCTTCATAATAATGAAGCACTTTTGTTGGCTTCCATTAGCTTAAGACAACTTCGTTTTTTCCTTGTATTAAACTTTTTATGGCTTTCTACTGTCAGAAGTCTTTCTAAACCATATTTGAACAATTGAATGTAACATTTTTTTCTCATTTTAACATAAACACAACATAGAGAACTTGAACTGGTTAGTAAGGATTCTAATTCATTCTTTCCTACACGACTAGATTAAAAAGAAACCTGTCAGATTTGTTGAACTGATGCAAAGATAAGGAGATGCTTCAAGCAAAAATTCATGCAATTATGCTTGTGAATGTCTTTCAAGGACATGTGAGTCAACATAAACAGCTGTAATGGGTGGGTGGCATAAAGAAAGCTAAAAATACGAACTGACATCTGTACAACACAGCATTTCACACCAAAAGGCTGTTAACATTTGTTTCAGAGGTAAATGGTTTTAGAAACAAATTGTTACACCCTGAGGTTTACTAGAACATGAAATTTAAATTAACTAAAATTAACAGTTGACATTCAAATGTAATTTATAGACATAGCAGTAGTAGGTAGATATATTTAAAATGCTCCTTGTTCAGCAGCAGCAAACCATTAAATGTCCCAGTGCCCATAGTAGCACTATCTAAAACATATACAGAGCACTATTTATTAATGACCCACACTTCACTTGCATTTTGAGGAATTTAAGTTGTCTGGGGACAGTGTTAGAGCATCTTTTCCAGTTTACAACTTTTATTAAAAGGCATAAGCTGTTGTGAGCCATAGCTCACAGAGTGGCTAAACTGATATAAGATTTAAATTGGGGCAAGATAAGGGTAAAAGGTGTTACCAGATTTCTGATTTTTTCTTTCTTCCCACCATACTGATATATTGCTCTTCATAAAGCGTCTACAGACATAGAAGGGCTTTTTAGAAAAAGCAGAAAAATTTAGAACTTATGGCCTGCTTTCTCTTTCAATATTATTTCAATTCAACAATTCAACTGGAGTCTTTACCATAAATTATGAAAGGTAAAGCATACAGTATAAGGAACCTGGGAATCAGAGGTGGTATTCAGCAGGTTCTGACCAGTTCTGGACAACCAATGCAAATACCCCCTCTAACTCACCTTCCCCCCATCTATTCTCTGCCTCCCGAGTCCCAGCTGATCGGCTGGGTCTTCTTTTGTTGCCCTGCACAGCAGAACGGAGTTGGAAACCAGGTTAGTGGGGTGGGGAGGGAAGGGGGATTTTGCAGTATACTTCCCCTGTCATGCCCGCCAAGCCAAGCTACGCCCACCAAGCCACGCCCACAGAACCGATAGTAGAAAATTTTTACTATCCCACCACTGCTGGGAATCAATCACATAGGTGCTTTGACATGTTCCCATCTCATCCAAAAGGATCTTCTGTCAAAATAGAGTTGCTCTCACAACATGCTTTTAGTATACATCTACCTGCAATTTCAATCTGGTTTTCAGTCTGGGATTTAGAATAGAAGTTCTTGTAGATAATCTAAGGCATTGACAAGAGGGAGGTAGCATAACCATTCTTGTACTCTTTGATTTTTCAGCAACTTTTGATAGCATCAACTTCTGGATTGGCTCTAGAGATCGGGAACTGGGGGAGCATTGTTTTTTTGGTACAGATAGTCCTCGATTTATGGCAGAATTGGGACAAGAATGTAAGTCTCTAAGTTGTCTGCATTACTTAGTGCATGGCTCAGCGGTCCCAAAGTCCTGGTTACTGTAATTAACTGTTGTGGTTCGCTGGCAGCAGATGTGGACGGCTGAGGTCTCTGACAGCGAGGACTCGGACAAGGAGCCTGCGTGTGATGCAGGGATGGGGCCAGGACTATCGGAGAGTGGGGTGCTGCCTTCGGAGGTTGTGGAGTTTGGCAGCAGATGAAGAGGGACCGGGAAGCCTCTGCTCAGTGCGTGTGCGCGCAGGGCTGCTCAGTACGGGCGACTCGGCAGTAAGGCTGGAAGGTGATGGCCCCTCCCATAAGGGATAAAAGCCAGCCTTTGGGGTTGGCTTCTTTGCAGGAAGCAAAGAAATTTTTTTCTATTCAGAGTCCTCGTTGAAGCCCTGTTTATTTCAATTTGTTTTTTAAAACTTCTGGCTTTGGATATTTATCTGCAATTAGTCTTTTGTACTTGGCAGCCTTTAGCAACTTTGAAAGGGCTTGCACTTATTCGTTTTGAATGACTCTTGGCTGTGAATGAAGAGAATTCACAACTCCGCATTAAAAAGGTTTGCTTTTATACATACTTTGGGTTTGTTTGATTTGAACAGGACTTGGGTCAGAACATTAACCTATGGTTATTAGGTAACAAAACTTCCGACCAGCTTCCAAAGCAACCAAATTCAGCGGGGAATTTGAAGCAATTTGTAAATACAGGTTGCCATGTAAGTGGCTGCTGACAACTGCAAGAGGGAATGAAAGTGTGCAAGGGAGATGTGGAGACGGTGTGGGACATCACAAGGGAGGTTAAGGGAAGGGTTGTGAGAATGCGAGACTGTGGCATGGATTGGAGAGAGTGCATGAGAAGTGCAGGTCAGGGAGCATTCACAAGAGTGTGGGCCTGTGTGAGAGGCATAATGTGGGTTGCGGTGGGTATGTGAGAGGTATGCTATAGGCCAGGGATGGAGTATGAGGTTATAATGGGGTGTGGTTCAAGTTGGGGAGGATGTGAAAGTAGCAGTGATGACCCGGGACGTGGCACGAAAGCAACACAACCAGAAAACAGGTCTAACTTCCCTTTATTGATCCAACTGTGCCCCCAAACATCCTCAAACACCCCCACTTTCACTACAAGTCCTGAAGCAAAGCTCTCACACGCACTTTCAGAAGCCTCTGACTGCAAGTAGTCCAATAAGCCAGGTTAGCCACACAGCAATCAGGGCCAGCAAGCCAATAAGCCAGCTTGGCAAAACAGTAACCACAGTATGTATGAACAGTATGGCATCTGGGTATCCTTAGTTTTGATACCAAATAATAGTAATAATATTGACAATTTTAGTAATCTTGGTTACATTAATCGTCCTCACATCATTATAATAACATTATACATAATATACTCATCTTTCAACTTCTGATCCTTTCTTTTACATACTGATTTTAGAATATTATATAGAAATATGCATAATATTTTCCCCCCTTTCTAATTTCTACTTCTATTCTAAATCTTAATATCATAAATCTTATATTAGTAGATATTCTAATTCTATCCATCATCTCTTGTCTGTTTTAATATTTCACTTCTTGTTGATATTTGGAATATTTCCCATGGGATTTTGTATAAAATACATTAATAATATTCCTATCATTATAGTAACATTATAAATATTACAATTAAAGTTGTTAGTATTGTAGTATTTACTCCACCATGTATATAATCCTTCATCATTTAATTATTCAGCATTTTAATACACATTACTGATAGTGACACTATTGAAGTATACATAATACCATCATCTTTCAACCTCTGATCTAGTCATCTAATATTAGTTTCAAAATATTATATAAGAATATACGTATCAGTATTTTCCCTCTTTCTAATTTCTACCTCTAAGTCTTCTTAATACAAATCTTATATTAATAAGTATTCTATTTTTATCCGTCATCTCTTGGTCATTTTAGTATTTCAATTCTTATTGATTTTTTGGCATGCTTTCCATACTCCTTCCTTGGTATTTTATATCTCCATACATTATTCATATTTAATGTAAATATTCCCTGTATCTCTACCTCTATCTCTTGCTGCCAAACCTTCACTACATCCATCAGTGTCTCTATCCCCACTTCTGGAATATCTTTTAGTTTATCCAATTCTATTTTTTGAGCTCTTAATGCATAGTCTGCTTTGTCTATTTCATCCATTTTAATTATCTCTGCCTTCTCCTTGTCTTTTTGATGCATTTGTTGTTTTATCAGCTCTATCTCCTCATTTTTTTCTATTTTCTCTTATATTTCCAGAGTTACTAGAGCCCACTGTAACTACATAGCCAAAATGGCGTCAAGAGTTGTTACGTAGCTTTTTCTCTTACGTAGCTTTTTCTCTGGTAATATTACACTAAGAACTAGAGCATACAAAACGTTTGCTAGACCAATACTCAAATACAGCTTATCAGTCTGGAACCCACATTATGTATCTGATATTAACACAGTTGAGAAAGTCCAGAGATATTTCACAGGAAGAATTCTCCATTCCTCTACTCGTTGCAGAATACCTTATGCCACCAGACTCGAAATTCTAGACCTAGAAAACCTACAATTATGCCGTCTTCGGTCTGATCTAAGTATGGTATATAAAATCATACATTGCAATGTCCTACCTGTCAATGAATACTTCAGCTTCAACCATAACAACACAAGAGCAAACAGTAGATACAAACTTAAGGTTAATCGCACCAAGCTTGATTGCAGTAAATAGGACTTCAGCCACAGAGTGGTCAATGTCTGACCTGACTCTGTGGTTTTTTTCCCCAAACCCCAAAAACT
Organism: Pseudonaja textilis; assembly: GCF_900518735.1. The sequence continues at coordinate 21,418,115 of NW_020769320.1, read as the reverse complement.
TTAACCTTAGACTGTCTACTATTGATCTCACCCCTTTCCTAAGAGGTCTGTAGGGAGAGTGCATAAGCGCCCACAGAACCGGTTGTTAAAAAATTTGAATGCCACCCCTCTCTTGATTGTATTCCTCTGTTAATGCAACTTAGGATTGCATTGGTTTTTTGGCTACCTCTGCACACTAGTGACTCATATTTAGCTGGTTGTCCACTAAGACACCAAGATCCTTCTGACAGTCATTGCTATTAAGCCTGATTTCACCTAGTCTTTTATTTAAGTATTAAATTAAATGCACAAAATAATAAACAACTTGTTGGTGTATATCTTTTTTGAGGTAATTAGGGCAAAGAAGCCAGGTCGAGTTAGCCACTCCCACCCAGTCACATGACCACCCGATCACATGACTACCCAATCACATGATCACCTAGCCAGTCATTAGGGCAGAGAACCCCTTGCTAAAAAATGTGAAGCCCACCCCTGGTCCAATGAACAGTATAGGTCATTTCTCAGGTAACAATGATTGTAAGCTGCCCATAATCACCTCATTTGATTATTAAATCATATGTTTAATAAATATAAAACAAACAGATAAAACCCACTGCAGTGTTTTGCAAGCACTACAAAATGAATTTTTCCAAATGAAATAATATATGAAACTATAACTTAAATGTGACTTCCCAATCCTAACCTTCTTTGATAAGTGTTAAGTATGCTATGCAAGCAATTTCCTAGACCACAGGTGTCAAACTTACCGTTTCACGTTTCCATCACCTGATGTTCCGCTATGTTTTTCCCTTTCGTGGAGCTGAGGTAGGCGTGGACGTGACGGATCTGGCCTGTGGGCCACCATTTTAACACCCCTATCTAGACTGCATCCCTACTCACTAAAATGAAGAAATTATAGAGAAGCAAAGCACCTGTACATGGATGTCATGTATATCCTGATCAATTCCTGATTCAATAGTCAACACACAGCCTAAAATTTAAAGAAATAGTCGTGTTACTGCTGTCCTGTTTGGTCAACTCTTCATCCCTACCCATGATGGGTAAGGGTTCAAAACAGAATTAAGACTGAAGCATGGTAAGAATTTACCTATCAGTTACATAATTATTTAACCCCTTACAGGCTGCCTTAGACTTAGAAGTTCCTTTTTCGTTTTACCTTTCTTGATGATACTGACTTCTTTAATTTTGGTTATTGTAGGTACTACTCCCAGCAGCTAGTTTGTTGCAGCTGCAGGATGTAAAAAAAGGTTGCTGTGATTTTTTGGAAATTCAGCTTCACCCTACCAACTGTTTGGGTATTCAAGCATTTGCTGATATGCATGCCTGCATTGAGCTTCTGAATAAGGCCAACACATACACAGGCAAGTGGAGGTTCGATTCTAAAAATTAGGATTGTGGTATTATTTTTAACATTGGAGAAGCCCTTCCATATTGCTCACATGAAAAAGAACGTAAATTAAACAGAGAAATTAAAGTTGTAAAGATAACAAACCAAAACTGTTTTATGATTTGATATTAGCAAAGCTGCCAAGAGGTTGAATAAATTTCAAAAGCTAAATTTTATGATTAAAATAGATATTTAAACAAAGCAGTATTAAATCTTTGACAACTGACACCTTTTCCCTTTCTCGGAATATTAATGTAGTAATACAATTGTTGGATTCATTTTTTCCAGAATAAAGAAAAGAATTATTGTTATTGTGGCAATTCAATAGACAGTGATTTAGTTTCCCAGAATGCTTCAGCTATAATAGTGATAATACAGCAAATGCAACTAAATTTTTACCTGCCCAGCTACCATTTCTGAGAAATACTCTTCTGCATTGTACTGTCAAGGGCCTGTATTAAGAATTATTCCCCTTGTATTAACCATGCAGGGGTGGTATGTTACTGGTTTGGCCCGGTTCTATAGAACCGGTAGTTCTGAAGAGCACCAGACACCAAACCGATTCGGTGCAATGACCTTTTGGTCATTTGTTTGGGCCACTTGCCCACCTGGGCTCTTACCTGTCCTTTATTTCCTGCTTTTTCAACCTCAGCTGCTTTGTGCAGCACAGCTGAGGTTGAAAAAGCAGGAAAGAAGAGGATTTTCAAACACTGTGCACCTGCGCGCAGCGCTTGTCAGCTATCCGGGTGGCACAGCTGATGTTTTTTGCAATTGCTTTACACACACGCACAGCACGCACAAAACACACTCTGACCGAACCGGTAGTAACACCGGTTGAATCCCAGCCCCTGTAACCATGTATGTACGAGTGCATCTACGGAGTTCACCTTATGGAAAACAATTTCAATACACTTTATTTCATATGTTAATTTTACAGATTACAAAATGTTCAGGCATGGAGTACTTTATGTAGTAATATTTCCAGTTATGGATTGGGTGTTAATGTCTTTCCTTTGAGGAAATATTGCATAGCAATTTGAGGCATTATTATAAAAATGAGATTCAGCAAATTGTGCTCTCTTCTAATATAGGTTGTCACCAATTATGCAATTTGGCACATAAGCCTTTAGTTCTGCCGCAATGGGAGGTTGCCCTGGCCCAGTTTAAGTAACCCCACCCAGATTATGCGAAGCATGTTTGGGCCAGTACCCACATAATCCTCTGCCTTTGTGGGTATTTTCTTGAACTAGCAGACAAGAATGATAATTAGCAACACTGCATCCTCCCTAATAGTCAGCATACTCCATTCTTGCTTCTTCGAATTGGTTCGTTCCCAGATTTTTTTTTAACCAAAAAATAAAGAGTTGCGCCGTGTTTCCATATCTCCTACATACATGGAAGCACTATTTTAGCTACATATTTATTGGCATATATGCCCAAATACCAGAAATAGGGTGAATTGTGGAATTCTTTTCCACCGGATATCTGTCAAGCTCCTTTCCTTTCTTTGTTTTAAATAATGATTTGAAACCATTGTACATCAACTAGCAACCTTTGGAATGGTGCTCATAAGCTTGTGAACACTTTTGAATGTTCAATGTTGATGCGTAAATATGATCTGAAACATGAACTATTCCTCAACAAATTCTGAAACCTATTTTACAGTATTTATTGAGGAAAGTAGTTTTTAAGCACTATCATATGTGATCAGCTTTATTTTGTTTGTATAATTTCTTGTATGATTTTTCAGAATTGGAAGATCTGTTTTATTGGATATGGTTATTTTGCAATCCCATAGTCTAATGTTTGTTTGTTTGTTTATATTATGCCTTTATTGTTTTTACAATTAACCTTTACAAATACAAGGTGGCAAACATATCTAACACCCCTTCCTCCTCCTATTTTCTTCACCAGAACCAGAATTCTGTGACATAGGTTAGGCTAAGAGAGAGTGACTAGCCCAAAGTCACCCGCTTGGCTTTCATGACTTAAGGCGGGACTTGAACTCACAATCTTCCACTTTCTAGCCTAGTGCTTTAACTACTAGGCCAAACTGCCTCTCAAATAATGTTAATGCCTTATTCATTTATTTTATAAATTGATATGATTTTATAGCTATCCACCACATGCAGGTGATTATGAGTGGCTTACAAAAACAAACCCATCAAACATAACCCTCCAGTACCCATGATTAAATTGTTAATCCCACTGACTATTAATGTAGAATTCATCTATCATGTTCGCTGATATTTGTTTGTATATGCTCTTGATGTATATAACATCCTCAATTGTGCTGAAACAAAAAAGATAGGGTGTTCTAAAAGTCTTAATATAGTTCTGTACTAAGACTGTGGGACACCCTATATATAAAATAAGATTTATCTAATCACTGCCATGATTTTAGTCTTTGAAACTTATTATGTATTACATCTTTCAAAAGGACGGTCTAATTATCAGTCTTATTTTTCAAATGTAGCGGCCTTATTTTAGAAATTCTGTTTGTATGCAACTACCAACATAATTTCTAAAATAAGGCCACTACATTTGAAAAATAAGACTGATAATTAGACCGTCCTTTTGAAAGATGTAATACATAATAAGTCCAATTGGCTTTATAAATGAGATTTCCACGTTTTAAGTGACATTATTCTTTCATAGACATGAGCTCTATATTCTAGCAATCATAATTAGAAAGAAAACTTTCATTTTTGTATTTCCTGAATCTCTGTAAGGATAAAATGCCTCCTTCATGCTGTTGCTGCAATTTATATGTTTACATTTTTTTTCTTGAAATAGAACAGCACTTTACTGAGGTTGTATTAGGTGATGAATTTCTCAGTCTTGGTGTAGAACAGGTGTGCAGCTTAATATCCAGTGACAAACTAACAGTAGCTTCAGAAGAAAAGGTAATGTCTTCCTTATTTAGACATTGTGATATGTAATCATGTAGAGGTGTGCAATCTTTTTTAAATGCTAATCTTTAAAATTTGAAATTGAAATTGAGTGTTCTGTTGTTTTTTGATCTGATTACTCAGATGCTGTGTGGTTTTTTGTTTTTTGTTTTGCCAAAAACATTCCAATATAAGAACAATTTCAGTAAAGTCAGAAGTGTCCAACTTTGGCTTAGAAATATTTTAATGCAAATGAAAATCTTGGAACCAGATTAAAAGGACCATTGTTCAAATATTTATCCATTTACAATATACTTTGATATGAGGATATAGGAGAAAGATCTTTGAATGTTTTTTTTCCCTTTCACTCCAGTCTATTCAGATTTTTTTTTCCAATTGTGGCTGCCAAAGCAAAAATCTTTGAAACACAAAAATTAGGTGGAACTAGGGTTTCCTATCAATATTTATACTTTTAAACTCTTTTATCTATATTATTATATAGTTGGTGATAATGCAGGAGACCCAACTATTAACCAATTACCTCCAACTATTAATAAGCTGATGGAGGTTCTAATATTTATCTCCTTCAGGTAAACCAATTGTGAAAAAAATAATCAGAGTCAAACTGTATATAATTGTACAAACACTGCTAAATAGATAACAGAGTTTAAAAATATAAATACTGATAGGAAACCCTAGTTCCAGCTAATTCAGAAAAAGAATACATAGGGGGAAAAGAAATTAGATGTATTGTTCTTTGTAATGCCAGAACTGGCTAGTTATTGTTACGTTTTAAAACTTATTAATCTGGTCTAGATAAGTTAAATCTTTATATAACCAATATGTCTTCACTTCTAAGAGATGAATGGGTGGAGACAATGAAGAATTAGACAAGGCAGTTCTAGCTTTCTGTTGTTGGAAATGTTCCCCCTCTCTTTCAATCTGAATTCTAAAATGAGCAAAATATTAGAGTTCTTGTATCTGTCCAGCAAACTATATGCAGAACTCAAAATGTGTCTTTATTTTACATAAGGTATTTGAAGCAGTGATTGCTTGGGTTAACTATGACAAAAATGTGAGGCAAGAACTCATGGCACGTCTGATGGAACACGTTCGATTACCTTTGCTGTCAAAAGACTATTTGGTCCAGGTAATTAACTGGAGGCATTTCATTCATGGTATTTTATTCCCTTGTCATACTGCAAGATTAAATCTTATATAATTGAGTAAACGTAACAAAGGGTCGAGGCCAACTGGCCGCAAACAAACTCATCCTAGCCAACTTGCCACACAACAATTCAATTGTTGTATTAATCATTTCATTCAGTTACTTTTACTATTGGTGACCATATTTTCATTGATACTAGATAATATTCTTGTATTTCTCAATCAACTTTATTTTATTGTTATTGGCCACGGTTCTATTAAAAATGTAACTTTTCTATTTGTTGAATTGTGCCATAGCAAGTTGTCTCGGAGCAAATTGGCCACAATGAGTTGGCCCATTCCGGATAATACAATCCCCCCAAATCGATGCTTTCTATAAAAGTTGGATCAACCTTTATAATCATACTAGGTCAGCGGTTGCCAACCAGTGGGCCGGGGACCACTGGTGGCCCGTGAGAAAAAGTGGATGGTCCGTAGAGAAATGTCACCCCAAAACACTCCCCAAAGCAATTAATCCAGGCTACACGGGAACACAAGGCTGCGCCACCCACATGGCCTGTGGGAACACTAGGCTTGCATCGCTTGCATTGCGAACAACACAAGCTAGTGAGGGAGGGGGGGAAGCACCTTGCCTGACCACTGGGCTGTTTCCACTTCTTTCTTCTTCTGCTTTTGGCTGCACACAAGGAAAGCAGCAAAAGTCTTTCTTTCTCTTCCCCAAACTCCACCAGAAATGAGTCTTTGGGACTCTGCAGGGCATCCTGCTCCAAGAGGCTGCGCCAGCGCGACAAGTCTCACAAAGACTCGTTTTTGGCAGAATTTGGGGGAATTTGCTTCTGCTTTCCTTGCATGAAACCAAAAGTCTCTCTCTCTCTCTCTCTCCCTCCCCCCAAGAACAGAGCTGGAAACGGTATCCTGCGATCCTAAATAAAGAATGATCGATTGGTAGGAAAAAGGGGGGGAGGATTTTCCCAGGATCCCTGGCCCGCAGGATTTAAAATTATGAGTTTTGTGGTCCCTGAGATCCAAAAGGTTGGCGACTCCTGTACTAGGCAACTTGTGCCTTGTTGGAACATCATTTCGTAGATACCTCCTTATCGAAACAGAGAAGCAAAATGACCATATGTGATTAAAAAATCAGTGAGAGGGAAGCAACTTCCAATTTCCTATTGGCTTCCCCATTTAATTTCTTTGTGGGAACTTGACAATGAGTGTTGGAAACCTTTCTTTCCTTCCTTCCTTCCTTCCTTCCTTCCTTCCTTCCTTCCTTCCTTCCTTCCTTCCTCCCTCTGCTGTCGTTTTTTCTTTCCCTACCTCCTCTCCCCATCTCCTCTTCCTTTCTTCACAAATAAAAAGATATCTAGATTAGGTTGTCATTATCTCTGGTTTGTTTTCATTTAGCAATAATTGTTGGAAAAACAATTATTTTGAAGTTTTCACTGAACCAATTCAAAACTAATTACATGAAAGCTACATTCATGCAAATTAGTCAGTGTGTTCTTTCTTGCTAAGATTGCATCAATATGGCTAATTCACAGAGAGTTGAAGAAGAGATACTTGTTAAAAATAGCAGTGCATGTAAAGATTACCTAATTGAAGCAATGAAGTACCATTTGTTGCCACTTGAGCAAAGAACATTGTTTAAGTCCACACGAACAAGGTTAAGAACACCTTCCTGTCTTCCAAAGGTAAGCATGCACTTATATATACTTCCTTTTTGAATTGCCTTGCGTTGTGTGAAAAAATGTATGTGATTTAAGTCAGGGTCTCTTTTTTTATTTTAAAATATGCATATAATTGGAATAATTGAAATAAAATAGAGAATTATAGGGTTGGAAAAGCCATTATGTCAATAAGTCTTAATTTCCTGTTCAGTTAAAGCATGCTTAAATCCATCTAGTAAAATGAATAAAGCAGGCAGAGAGTCTCGTTTGCACTCAGCTGCATACAAAATGTTGTTGAGCTGTGTCTACATTCTTGTTAACCTAGGACTTTACCTTTTATTTAAGAAAATTTGAAAACTATCGTGTGCCATTAAACAGACTTAAATAGAGTTACAATTCATAAAGAAATGGCTCTCTTAACTAAGATGACTGCTATGTAGGAAAAGGAAGGTATACTCTCATTTTTTTCATTAGTGGAGATTCTTTGGGTATAGCATGTCTTTTTTTTTTTCTCAAGGGCAAGTCAGAAAGGATTGCACCATATTCATATCTGCAGGGGTTTACTTGAGCCTTTTGAGGCCATCCTGAGTACTGCCAGTCCGCGAAATGGAATAGTACTGTGGATAGGATTTTTTTTTGTTCATTTTCAGAGATTGTTCAGATTCCTTTCCCCCATTTAATGCGTATCTAAGTTTATGATGTTGCATCTGTTAAAGGTGATGGTAGTGGTAGGAGGGCAAGCACCAAAGGCTATCCGCAGTGTGGAGTGTTATGATTTTAAAGAACAGCGATGGCACCAAGTGGCTGAACTGCCTTCCAGAAGATGCAGGGCAGGTACGCCAACCCTTTTAAATTGCAAGCTTTAAATCTAGGCCAGCTCTTTCCTTTTTATTATATGATGTAATGTGTTTTATTGATTAGTCAATTGACCATCTCAAACATGAGCATCAGCCACTGTAAAATGCAATAAAATACGATGGAGTGAAATAGAGGCAAAGTAGCTACAGTGAGATTAAAAAGTAGAATAAAATATAGCAGGCAAGATAAAGTAAAGATAAAAGAGTATGATTTTTTTTTAAAAAAAGAGTAAAGTAAAATGGAATAAGAAGAAGAGCTATTTCCTCTTTTTTAAAATATGGTCTGGCAGTCATGATGTATGAAAAGACTCTTCTACTAGAACAGGACTCTATTTTTTGTCCCCCTAGGAGTTGTACACATGAATGGCCTTGTCTTTGCTGTTGGTGGCTTCAATGGCTCCTTGAGGGTTCGTACTGTGGAGTCTTACGATCCAGTAAAAAACAAGTGGACAAGCATTGCTAGCATGCAAGACAGAAGAAGCACTCTGGGCGCTGCCGTATTAAATGGGCTTCTATATGCTGTAGGAGGTTTTGATGGGAGTACAGGTATATACTTTTATAGAGTGACATCATCACCATAAGCTCTTCTTTGTATAAGGCAGTAGTGACCAACCTTTTGGGGCTCCTGTGCCAAAAATTGTGTGCACGCTGCACCCAGAATGTGGTGTGCACCCCACGCCCCTGTGCATGCGTGCACAATCTCCCCCGCCCCCTTGCCTGCACTGCGCGTCACAGCTGATTTTTGGCTGGTTTGAGGCCTTTTACGGCCTCCCAGAGGCTTGAAAAAAGCCTCTGCAGGCCGAATAGTTTCGTTTCGTCACTTCCTATAATACCGGAAGTGATGAAACGGGCCTATTCGGCCTGCAGAGACTTTTTTCAAGCCTCTGGGAGGCCGTAAAAGGCCTCAAACCAGCCAAAAATCAGCTGTGAGGCACGCACATGAGCAGTGAGGTAAGTTTGCCTGCGGCTCGCTTGGCTGGCACAAATCGCTCTGAGTGCCACCTGTGGCACGCGTTCCATCGATTTACCATCACGGGTATAAGGCCATCTAGTTTATGAGTGCTTTTGTTGCAATCATTCTTGTTATCTTTCCCCCCACCCTCCTTCCCGGAACGCATTTAGGCATCTTAAATTCAAAACAGAAATGATCAGAACAGAAATTAAATTATTATTCAGTTATCAAACATACTGAAATGCTAAATGTGAATCATTAGAAGTAGGATACTTAGAAAGCTTTGGAAAACTTATTTTCCAGAGGATATCTTGTTTCTCGTTTGTGTCATTTCATCTGAGGAATCATACTGGAGATGAATCTTATATCGGGGGAGGAACATGCAAGCATACACACACACGTGTGTGTGTGTGCTATTTTATCAGATGGCATTACCAGCTCATTTAGTTTTGGGCTTCAGGCCAAGCCAGATTGGATCAGGGTTAAAACTTGGATGGGAGATCATTGGAGGAATTCCAAGGCTGCAGGCTAAATTTGGAAAATCAAACAAAATAATCCTAAAAGAAGGCATTGGTAAACCAGTGTGGTTGCATAGATATGTCTATGAAGTCATCAGAAGGGGAAAAAAATCTGCCCCAAAGAACTTGTATTTATACAGAGTATTTTAGCCAGCTTATTTAGCCAGTCATGTGTAATGGTAACGTAACGGTAAGCCTTTACATTGTTGGGAGAAATATCCTTCTGGGTTCAGTTCCAAGTGGGGAAAAAGACACTGGAAACATGGAGGCTGTTTAGAAGGTTTAATATCAGGACCACGTGGCCTGGAGCTCCAGAGTGAAAGGGAAGGATCATCACATGCTTAGAGATGAAGGAAGAGATCAAAAAAGGAGACTGAGATGTTGAGAGTGCCTGGGTTTTATACCCTCTGTTGGGATTTGAATTGGAGCTTGTATTCTGATTGGTTGTCAGACTCCCAGGAGGGGCAACTCTGCAGGCTGTCCTGAGTTCCAGATTTGGTTGAGCCTTGCTGGATGATTTATGCCCTTAAGAGGGCTTTTGGCAATTGCTGTAGCTTTACCTGGAGATTTTTGTTATGTAAAGTATTCTGGCTCAGGCCTTAATGGCCCACCCATTAACAAAGGTGAGGGGTGAGTTTCTGCTTCTGAGTTTCTGTTCTTTTTAGAGGAAATATGCTGCCTTTTTAATATTTCTTAGGATATTTCAGTTTTCTAGGAGAGGGATGGGTGCTAACTTCCTACAATATGCTTATTACTTACTGCAAAAAAAAAAAAAACCCAACATCCAACCCCTAGATTCAGTAATACTTCATTTGATTAGGTTTCTCTATGTTTTATTACAGGTTTATCCTCAGTAGAAGCTTATAATATGAAGACTGATGAATGGTTTCATGTAGCTCCAATGAACACAAGGAGAAGTAGCGTTGGAGTAGGTGTAATGGGAGGTAAGATTTCTTAGCCTGACTTTTCTCTCTGCATGGTTCAACTTTTAAGACATCTAATCCTAAAGGCCCTGCCTGTTTAAAAGAAAACACATCTTTTAAAGCAGTGGCCCCCAACTTTTTTGTGCCACGGCCCGGTACTGGCATCACAAAATGATCCGCGGCCCGGTACTGGCATCAGCACGCATGGCAAGGCAAGGCGAGCCGAGCGACCGGCCAGCCAGCCGTCCCCCGCTTCTCCCCGCCACCTTCAACTCCTCCTTTGTACTTTTGTCGATGGGCTTCGCTTCGGGGCGGCTTCGGGGCGGTCGCTTGGCTCGCCTTGCCTTGGGTGCTGAAAGAATCCTCGCGCCTTAGTTTCATTCGAAGCCCCCCCCCCTTCGATGAAACTAAGGCGCGAGGATTCCTTCAGGACCCAAACGCCGCTTTTCAACCGGAAAAGCTTGCCCGGAAGCACTTTCTCGTCAAACAAGATGGCGGCGCCCAGCAAACTGACAGCCCGGTAGGAAATGTTCCATGGACCGGTACCAGTCCACGGCCCTGTAGTTGGGGACCCCTGTTTTAAAGCACCTTAATAATGTTCTGAAGGTAGACTGCAACTTTATTCTGAATGAAAGGCTCAGAAATTCTGCTTCACTGTTTCTGCTCTCCTTTTCCATCTTTCTTTCCTATTCTTTTTTGAGCTGTGGCTCTGACACTATTTGCTTGGCTTATTCTAGAAAGTAAAATGATTCCTTTTATAAAAATGCCTATTTAGCTAAAAGGCTTTATTGGGGGGAAAAAAAGAACTAAAAAGATTTGCTGCTGTGAAATGTGTTAATGATTTACATTATAAATATTCCTTCCTTGTTGAATGAATAGCCTGATTAAGATTTTTACTTTCATCTATAAAAATATTTGACCCATAAAATAGGGAAGAGGATTTATAGAATGAACAGAATAATAATGTATACTTTAAATCATATCTTTCAAAAGCCATTTAAATAACACAATACTTTGTCTATTTTTTTAAAAAATAATAAATGTTGTACTTGTAATAATAATGCCAACTAAATTATTAATGTAAAAAGAGTACATTTGTCTTTACAACATAAACTGTAAACATTTACTGTCATTCAAAGATGTAGATGTAAACTAGAAGAAACAAGATTGTTGATACAAAATAGTGTTAATTCTCTAACAACTGAAAATGCCCTATGTATATTTGAATATTGCTATTGTATCTTAACGTACAATTATAATAATTATGGAACTGTTTGGCAATAAAGCTTTTTATATTAGTCTATTAAAAAGAAGGGAAAAACAGAATTTGGTCTTTTCTTCTTGAAATTGAAGGAGGCGATAAAAGAAAATTAAAGTCTATATTTTGATTCTAGAAAATTAAAACTGTCTGCAGTATTATGAATGATGATTAGAACTGTAAATAGTTTTCACAGTATTCCTGTGCTGTGATACATAAATAGAATTTCATAGCTGCCTTGCCTAGGTATTTTACAAGGGAAATTTTGCTTTTTAAAAAATTAAAATTAACCATACAAATAACCAAATATTTATATTTTAAATATGCTATCTCGTGAGTAGATAGATTGTCACCATAGATTTGTGTTTGTATAGCTATGCTGTATGTGTACATTTGCACACATATGTCTCCTAAACCTATTTCCAGGTATGCTGTATGCAGTTGGTGGCTATGATGGTGCATCGCGTCAGTGCCTTAGCACAGTGGAATGCTATAACTATAATTCAAATGAGTGGACCTATGTTGCAGGAATGAGTACTCGACGTAGTGGAGCTGGTGAGCAAAGAACTTAAATTATGTTTGTGACAGAAAATCGTTCCCTCTTCGTTCTCTCTCTCTCTCTTTCTCCCTTCCTCTTCCTCTCCCTGCCCTTACTTTCTCTCTCTTTTTCTGTCTGTTTTGAATCATTTTTAACTTTTGGCTAGTGCCCTGACAGACACTGCAGTTTTCACAGCAAAGTTATTTTGGAAGTAGGACTAGAATTCAAAGTGTTCTGGATTCTAGCCTGATGAATTAACTGCTGCACTAAACTGGCTCTTTAGTAAGTTCTTTCATAGAGTGTACCAAAAGGCCTTGAGAGCAAATTACATTGCAGATGTACATGAATTAAATACAGTTTAAGTAGCCAAAGCATTGCAATTCAGATGGAGAAATTAGACTTTTGATATGCCTGGTTCTGGCTAAACCCAGGCTAAATTGGACTATTTTAAAGTAACATTCATTTTAAAATAGGTAACACAATTCATTTAATCACCTCTAGATATTAATTGTAGGAGCAGCCTGAGAGCAAAGAATTTGGCAGCAACTTTTGAGATTAAGAAATTTAAACCCCAACACAATGGCTGTATTTGCACTTGTGCCAACCTGTCCAAACCACATCAATTAATTCAAATATATGGCATATTCTATATGTACTTAAGCCTAGAGTATTGTTACAATAAAATCATTTCCTCTCATCAGTTAATATTTTAACTCCCAGTGCCTATTACTGAAAGGGTCAAAGTTGGGGGAAGCTGTCAAACAAACAGAGTTGTCAGTTCCATGTCTAGCAATGACTTTTTTCAACACAGAAATGTCTTTTTTTCGCCTTTAGCCAATTGTTCAGACATATACTGTTTTTGGGAGGGAAGGCTGTGTTGTTGTTGCCAATCTGCAGTTACAGTTCATTCTGCCAGATGCTCTTTTTTTTAATTTTCTGCTCTGGGCCGCTAATTTTCTGTTAGCTGTCCAAGTCACGTATTTGGGATAAATATAAATTTAAAAAATACATGCACTGTTCAACTTCTCTTTCTGATGACTGATTTTTTTTTTTTTATTCATTCTCTCCATCCTCTGCCTGAAGATCTAGATAATTCTTGAGGGACAGCCCTTCTTCCCTGCTGATTGTTATAATTCCACAAAGATCATTGAAGAAAGAAACCTCTTTTAAGATTGGCTTTTTCAGGCTTAGAGACTGGGCCCACCCTGATCCTCTAGAAAACTCTGCACAATTCTTACATCTAACTTTCTAGGTCAAACACCGCTATAATGCTTCAAACTACAAAAATCCCTGCCAAGGGATTCTTCCCTGTTTATCCCCTTTGACACTTTTAAATGTCCTTCTGTCTCCAACCAAAATTTTAGAGATTCCATAGAAGTCTACTTTGGCCATCAGAGTTACGTTGCCTTAACCAACTAAATGAGACGGATCTCTCCCTTTTCTTTTGAATGTGGTTTGTGGCACTATAGCATCAGCTTAGGGATAAAGGTCATAGCCCCTGCATTCCAAAGGCTAAAATATGCAGTGCATTTTTCTATTTGAAGGGATAAACTTTGTTTCATCCCAGTTTAAAATCCTATATCAATCAAAGCATCTTCATTCGTCTGATGACGTTAGCTGTAGCTCACCAAAACGTAAGCCTTTTCATAACATTTCTAAGGTAAGAAGGTACCACTAGACTTCTAATCCATAATAGGTAATATTATTAAATCTATTTAATATATTTCACATTTAAAAATCACAATCTAACAGCAATTTTTGCATTTTTATATTTAAGATCTTGGAGAAGGGCTTTGTGTCATGTGATCTCTAACTTTTTAACAATTAAAATGTTGATGCAATTCACTCCATTACTCAATAACTTTTTAAAAAAAAAAATTGATGGCATTTGAGAAAACAATAGCCCCTTTTCTCTGATTTCTGAATCTTTTTTATTTTCTCTTTGCAGGTGTTGGGGTTTTAGGTAACTTACTCTATGCAGTTGGAGGACACGATGGCCCTTTAGTTAGAAAAAGTGTTGAAGTTTACGATCCCACAATTAACGTATGGAAACAAGTTGCAGATATGAACATGTGTAGGAGAAATGCAGGTAAATTATTTGAAGTCATAAAGAACTTTTTAATAGTCAATTTGAAAAAGCACTAGTTTTCATGCAATTTTTAAAAATAATCAGTACAATCATAAATAAGGCAAGGGAATTTGCCTGACAAATAGTAGTCTTTTATAAGGTGTTGCCAAAGGCATCAAAGTAGAGGTTTGTTTTCTTAATGTTAATTCAGGCAACGTTATAGCAGTTCGCAACGATTTTAAAACTAGAATGCTTTCTACTGTTTCAAGATTAGCACATAAGCAGAACGCAGGAAAAAAAAGAAAATTATGATATAGTTCTACCAAGACTGAATTGATCATATTTAAATTGTTCATATTTTCTGTTTTGTTTTTAATTTGTCTTAATTGTTAGGTGCTCAGAGTCATGTATGTGAGATGTGACACTAGATAAATTTAATAAATATATGCACACTGTTCAAGTAAACAATGCATATTTGCTTGCTTAGGCATTTTCCATTAAAATTACTCCAAGATGCTTACAAACATGAACTCAAGCCACTTCTTAAATATATTCAAGGGATAGTTTTAATTTAATTTTCTTTACAAAAATTACACAGAAAGCTATGAACAAACTAGATTGAAAAACCATACTATACACTTGCCCAGTGGATAACTTAATTGTTAAATTATATTACCAAAATAGCAATAGCATTTAGACTTATATACTGCTCTAAAAAATAAAGGGAACACTTAAACAACACAATGGAACTCCAAGTCACTCACATTTTTGTGAAATCAAACTGTCCACTTAGGTAGCAACACTGATTGACAATCAATTTCACATGCTGTTGTGCAAATGGAATAGACAACAGGTAGAAAGGATAGGCAGATAGCAAGACATCCCCAATAAAGGAGTGGTTCTGCAGGTGGTGACCACAGACCACTTCTCAGTTCCTATGCTTTCTGGCTGATGGTTTGGTCACTTTTGAATGCTGGCGGTGCTTTCACTCTAGTGGTAGCATGAGATGGAGTCTACAACCCACACAAGTGGCTCAGATAGTGCAGCTCATCCAGGATGGCACATCAATGCGAGCTGTGGCAAGAAGGTTTGCTGTCTGTCAGTGTAGTGTCCAGAGCATGGAGGCGCTACCAGGAGACAGGCCAGTACAGCAGGAGACATGGAAGAGGCCATAGGAGGGCAACAACCCAGCATCAGGACCACTACCTCCACCTTTGTGCAAGGAAGGACAGGAGGAGCACTGCCAGAGCCCTGCAAAATGACTTCCAGTGGGCCACAAATGTGCATGTGGCTGCTGAAACGGTCAGAAACAGACTCCATGAAGGTGGTATGAGGGTCCGACATCCACAGGTGGAGGTTGTGCTTACAGCCTAACACCGTGCAGGACATTTTGCATTTGCCAGAGAACACCAAGATTGGCAAATTCACCACTGGCGCCCTGTGCTCTTCACAGATGAAAGCAGGTTCACACTGACCACATGTGATAGATGTGACAGGGTCTGGAGACGCCATGGAGAACGTTCTCTGCCTGCAACCTCCTCCACCATGACCGGTTTGGCAGTGGGTCAGTAATGGTGTGGGGTGGCATATTTTTAGGGGGCCGCACAGCCCTCCAGGTGCTCGCCAGAGGTAGCCTGACTGCCATTAGGTACCGAGATGAGATCCTCAGATCCCTTGTGAGACCATATGCTGGTGCGATTGGCCCTGAGTTCCTCCTAATGCAAGACAACGCTAGACCTCATGTGGCTGGAGTGTGTCAGCAGTTCCTGCAAGGTGATTGTAGACATTGAATAAAATGCAGTATAAAATATTAGAACTGTAAATGAGGATCTGAAATTTAAAATTCAGTTAAAATCAAACCAAGATAATCTTTCATTAAAATATTATCAATAGTTCAATAGTTTATCAATCTGAATAAAATATCTACTTGAAATTAATATGAGAATGCTGTTAAATATCAATCAATTGGAGAAAGGGAATAGTAATCATTTTAGCAATGTTAATCTTTCCACATGAACCTAATGGAATTTTAACCCATTTGAGCCTGGTCATTTATGGCTCTTGTGAGAAGTCTGAATTAATTTGTTCAATGATCCATTTGTTTGTGTGGTTCTTGACTGCCTGTTCCTTTACTGTTTTTGGTTCATCTTAAAAGGCAGAAGCTATCTCTTATTTCAGTTCTTTACTTTCAATTCTAAGGCTGGGCACTTGTACCTGTTGTCATAATTTGGTCTTTGTATTTATTTGTAGTCTCATGTTTATATTTGCACCTTGATTTTTATTACTAAATCTTCCAGAACCTTTGTATTTTTGGTTATCAAAGAAGTGTCATCAGCACAGCAGAGATTATTATTTGGCAAGCACAATTGATGCCCATTTCTTCCTTTTTTATTTCCCTCTGGGTTTGTTTTCTTTCCCATCATTGTTCTTTTGTGCTGTTTTTGCGCTGTAAACTGTAAGCCACCCTGAAGTGCTGGGAATGAGGTGGAATATAAACTTAAAATTTACTGTCATTGTTGTAGTTGTTTTTTGTTCCTCCAATTTTTCTTCTAAAACTGACCTACGGTAGTAAATATTGCCTGGCTAGTGAGCAACCAAGTGACGTTTTATTTCTTTTTCATATTAGGGGTGTCTGCTGTGAATGGACTGTTGTACGTGATTGGAGGAGATGACGGCTCTTGTAACTTGGCCACAGTGGAATATTATAACCCAGTGACAGATAAATGGACAGTTGTATCATCATGTATGAGTACAGGAAGAAGTTATGCAGGTATTGAAAAATAAATGCGGAAAATACTGTTCCCTTCTAGAAGAAAATGTTTTTAGCAAGATGGTACTCGTGACAAGTATTACATGCATATGAAGCATTTGTGAATAAATCTTTCTCCAACATTATTTAGGAATGTTCCATACAAAGAATTGATCTCTTGCATCTCTCTTTTTCTAGGTGTGACTGTTATAGACAAACCATTGTGAATTGGTGCAGATATTTTCCCTCTTGATTATGCACTTAAAAGCAAGCTTTTGCAAGTAGCGTTGAAGTGATGAAGCATCCAAGCACTTCTCAACTTGTAGCTGTGCACTGAGACATGTTGGAAACTGCAATTAAGGTTTAAAATGAAGATTATTCCAGGTTGAAGCAAAGTATAGCATTATTCCATAGTAGGCTACATCTACTGGAGATGTCCAAAACTGTATGGACCTTATTTGCTGAATTTCTAGACAAAACTCATTTTCTTAAGAGCCAATCATGTCTCCCATGTGATTGACTATAGATTGTTTTTCCTAGTAGAACATAAAGTAATTTGTTCTGGTGAAAGTAAAAAAAAAGTAAAGGTTTTGGGGTTTTAAATGTCCATGAATAGTAGGTTTTATGTCTGCATTACTTTTTCTCATTCATTTTTGGTTACATTACAAATGTTTGCCTAGTTATAAATTGTATTCATATTTGTTAGGGACTTACTGATATTATTTATAACTGGCATGTATTCCAAAATGTGCCAGTACTACATTGTAAAACAGAGGTATATATTTTGATATTTATTAATGCCATGAAACTGATACCACACAAAACTCAATTAAAAAGTGTTTTAACTTACATTGATGATTCGTATTCAGCAGGATCCCTTTCTAAAGTTTTGATGTATTTAATTGTAATTGGGCATGGTAATTATGGAATAAAATGAATGTATGAGGTTATTTTACTTGCATGGGATTTAAAACTTTCTGTGTAGCGATTTTAAAAGTTTGTGTTAAGTATTTAACACTGTTAGCTGCTATTAATTACTGTATTATATGTGAACATATTTGTACAAGAAATACATGAAACTTCTAGATGTGTTAAATTTGACCCAAAGTATTGTCATTTTGATCTGTTTTCTTTAATAAAAATTTACATACTTACTTTTCTCAAGTTTGGTGTTGCTTTTTATTTGGTTGTTCTTTCTTTTCTTTTTTAGTATATAAGTGTGTGTGTGTGTGTGTTTTCTTAAGTTTCCGCGGGTACTTACATTTATGGTATTCAGCTTTGTTCGGGTATTTTCCCACGTCATTATAGTTGTGTTTTTAAAGTTGTGGCAACGTTTCGGCAGAATCTCATCTGCCATCATCAAGCTTCTGTATTGTGTTCGTCTGATGAACACAATACAGAAGCTATATATATAT